>JAFMTC010000039.1:87166-195700 GCA_018845635.1 Nicrophorus orbicollis | reverse complement strand
TGTAAGGCACATGTCCATGAAAATCTTCTTTTGTTATGATTTTGTTACCAATTCCTATGCTGTTGTTATTGTTAACCACCTAGTTCTTAATCAATTTTTAAGTTCCAAGTTTATAAGCACAATAAAGAGAAGTGTTAAAATTGAAAATTGAAATTGATGCAAAAGGTGCTGGTTCAATTCTCAGCCAAAATAGAAGACCGAAGTTTTCCGGTATTTTCCGGTTAGCAATAAGTTAATGGTACTGGTAAGGACCAAAAGAAGACATAAGGCCCTAACATAAAAAAACTATTTCAATTAATGTATGTTGTTATTTTAATAGACTTTATTCTATTGTACTTCGTGAATGAGTAAAATTTCTCAGAAATGTGTAATTACTGGTTTTTAAATAATTATATAACCAATTAATTTATCAATTTGTCTTATTCTGTATCTCAATTTACGTTATAATTATAATAATCTATGATACATATCAGATTAAACTTTTCCTCTTTTCGGGAAAAAATATTACTTTCATTGTATTTGTCTTCTTCGTGCTCTGCTGACGCGGAATCGAGGATTGTGATACCACCAAAAAGAGTGCTGGAAGATGTAAGGATAAATACGTTTATGCTGTGCATAAAATATAGTAATAGGCTTAAAATCAGTTAAATTGAAGAGTTTCACATAAAAATTCAGTAGTATTATAAATAAAGTACATTTAGTGATATTATTAAGGTTTTCTACAAACAAAACCTATATTGAAATATTTAGATACTTCACTTACTGTGGATAATATTGTACTTCCACTGCAACATAAACATCTATTCGTAAATAACAAATCCTATTAATTTTGAAAGAACAGCTAATGCATCCTGTATTTTATTTTTACGGGTAGACACGAGCAAAGCGCGATAAATTAGATTAAAAGTTGATGCCGGTGTCTGTGTTTGCAGCGATATTTACAGTAGATTTTCATATCACGGCTAAAAGCTTCTGATCGTTCTCGGAGCTCGGCAGGGATTCGGATTGTGAATTATCAATGAACTTTCTCAACATAATTTTGTAAAGTGGAATTGTACTTCTTCGCTGCCGTCGCACTAAAGCAGATCGCACCTTGTTTAGACGACAAACGAAAAAAATCGACTCGAAAACTTAATTATTCTGATTGCGCAGCATTACATAAATGCATCCTTCACTAATTTTGTTGTTTTTATTGTTAGTTATAACATAATTAATAGAGAAGAGCGCTTCGTGTTATTATGCATTTTGCAAAAGTGCGTGTCCAGATCGTAATCATGTTAAAATAAATGAGATATGAGGATGAGAAAAGTTACTTTAACAAAAAATAATTAGAATACAGTCAACTCTTGAATAATGCATGTGATATTATACGTGTTATAATACATTTTAGATCCCTATTGCAATGTACATTGGATTTAAGATTTCTCTATTCGATGTTTTAAACTAGACATACATATGTCCCGGTTTGAGTGGGACTATTCTGAATTGAAGTTTATTTTATTAAAATGTAACATATAATACAAAAAGTACAGTAGTTGAAAACAGAAAAATTCAACATAACGTTATTATTTCTTGATTCATGAAGTATATTTACATCAGAAATCAGCTACTTATCGTACCATATGTTAACTATATATCTATTACAGATATTATATAATTTACTATTAAAATTAAAGAACGTACACAATCGACTGTGTTTAGAGATAATTATTTTTTCTCAATTTCCACACAAAACACAAATATCAATTAGAACTCATATTAATGACCAACGTTCAGACTTTTATATGTCATATATGTAACTATTACTTATATCTTGTAATTTGCTGATAAATTTGAAAAAAAAAACGTCGAAAATCGGCAGAAAATCTTTACAGATTATTAATTTTCTCAATTTCCATACCAAACACAAATATCAATTAGAATACATATTAAAGACCAACGTTCAGGATTTACATAGTGCTATGTCATATATGTAACTAATACTTATATCTTATGATTTACTGATAAATTTGAAAAAAAACCTCAAAAATCTTTGCAGATAATTAATTTTCCCAATTGCCAAAAACGATCTTTTCAAAAACATGAATTTCAACTGCCATTTCATATTTAGATTTCTGATGAAAAAAACAGGCGTAAAGTTAATTCCAGTCTATATTTTGACCTCCAAAAATTGATAGAGACTGTACTTTACCTTAAATTATATTTTTTTTTGGTGTTATTCGTAATGTAATTTAATAAACATTATTTTATAGATAAAATTAAGAAAATGATGTTTTCAATTTATTTAAATAATTATGGTAAACATATGGAATATTAGAAATAGATCTTTCATATTTGTATATTTGGACTTTTAACTTAAATAGAAATATTGTTGAAATGGTATAATTAAAATACAGTTTTTTTTGTAGGGTTTAACGTTGAACGTTTAACAAATTGACAATTTGGAAGAGTAGCACTAATTTCATCTAACTACACAAGTTAAACGAATACATTTTAATTTCTGTTGTAGTAACTTTCCAAACTACCCTTATTCTCATACAAACTTTTAAGCGCATTATGGGATTACGAACTGAACACGCACATTTACAAAATGCATATTATTAATTCACAGAGAAACGCTTCTCGCATTGTTTTTTTTGTAATCGACGTATCCTTTAATTAATCATGTCAATATATTGTAACTCTGTAATTACGCTTTTCGTCAATAGATGATGAAACAAAATTTGTTAAAAATGGATTTAATATAATGGATTTTTTTGTTGTTAATTAATTTAATGGATAGCTGTCATTTTTTAACTAATAACTCACTTTGATTATAACTATTAATTCACTTTTGTTAAGAGTACGGTCAATTGGCTAGTGTAATAGGAAAATGCAATACATTTTATCTACTACTGATTAAATTCTGAAAACTTTCTAACATTCGATCATGCACTACAAACAAAGCTTCAAAGTTCGGTGGGGGATAAGAACTGCTCCACTAGATAATACTCACGCTCTCCTCAAGAGCTTAAAACGTGTCCAATGAAGAGCGTACACAGTCCTCCGTCACGACTAATTACCAACTCTTGAATTTGCTATCATCAGAGGCGATAATCTCATCTTACTTCTCCCGCTTTAACACTATACACCTTATAAAATTCAATATTTAATTCAATAAACAAGTCTCTAATCAAAAAAACCTAACTAAGCAATAAAAACAAAAAATAAAAACACAGTTTATATTGAATATTAAAATGTTAGACGAAATCTAGAATAATATCCATGATTTCAGTTTTTTTTATTCCGCCGGAATTTCTTATTTCTGTAAGACTCAATGCGACTCAATAAGTTCTTCGATGGTCAGTACTTTGCATTATCCATTCTAGCTCATGAATATGCTTTTACATCAATCATACATTATATTTGCAGAGCATAGTAAAATGGTTAACATATTTAAAACATATTAAATGATGTTGCCAGGAATCCGGAACTCCTCTTCTCAACGTCACTCGTTATGCGAAACGTCGCAGTCACGGGGCAACTTTTTGCCGAGTGTTTAAGTGTCCATACGTTACAAAAATCTGTTGCGAAATGGTGTTGGTTCGAAACCCACCACTGACCGATTTTTTCGGAAAAATAAGGTTAGTAAAGTAGTAGGGCCATAACCATTAAAAAAAGCAGTCATATTTGTTACAATTTATTTTGGTCAATAAGTGAAATACTCGTTAAGCGAGGTAATTGTTATGCAAGGTTCTGTATTTCATTTAACTCAAAAGTTTAAGTTTTGTCATTAGAAAAAGTATTGATACTATTACTGATCAAATTAATACACGAAACCTTAATTTGCTCAATACTTAGTAAAACTTAAACCATCAAAATAAATGGCTCATATAAATAACATAGAGTGCCTTTTACTTATACATTGACAGTTAACCTTTTTAATTATACTTCAGAAACAGTACAGGCAAATGAACAAAAAATAATAATGATAATGAGCTTCTCTCATTCCTGACGATAATTTGACAAATTAGCGAAAATGTAGAATGGATACGCAATGTAGGTTATAGATTGGACGAGGCCGTGGACTATCTTCATGGGCAATCCTATGCGCACCCTCGGTGGTCCCGACAGGATTCCGCGTTTCTGGGAATTGCCTATTACGACGATTCGATTGCGTTGGGGCAGCTTAGCCGCCCTCGAAACCGAAACTCGTAGCACAGGAAACATCTGGATCGTACGTAAACATTAATTGAACTGATCGATAATTATGTGTAAAACTTACATTTCAATTAATCAGATCGACGTTTTACTTTTCTTGCACTGTCAAATTGCCTTTCAAAATATGTGCAAGTTTTTGTTGTTTTGTTATTTTTCACTGTCCTAACGCATTCTTTGATTATTTGATATGCCGGAAATTTTCATTGGTTTTTGTATACACGGCTCTCAATATATGTACTTTTTATTTATTTTACGCGGAATTCTCGTTTCTATTCTCAGATTATAAGAAGGAAAAAAGTACTCCTTTTAAAATACTACTAATATTAGATAATGCATCATCTCATTTATCCAACTTAGAGCATAATAATATTTTTTCCACCAAATATAAGTACTTTAATCTAGTCTTTAGGTCAAGGCATAATTAAAGGTAAATTAATGACTTTATACGTACTTTCCAGTACACACCCATACCTCACTATACGGGCGCTCTTTTTACGGCATTTCGCTATAACGGCCCTCTTCAATTAAGACACTTTTCGCTATAACGGCAAAAAACTTTTTTTTGATGTCGATATATCTACATGTTGCCAATCTTCCGCAAGCGCAATAATTGATTCCTAAACCCGTATCGCTTTGCGGTCAAGTTTCGTGGAACGTATCTAGGCCGTAAAGCTAGGTATGGGTGTATTTATTATAAACTTTAGAAGATTTTAGAAGCTTCTAAAGAATATTTTAAATTATGTTAAGAATATTAGTTTGGCTAAGTGATGTGAAACATCCAAAACATTCAAAACTTACTGCAAATAGTTGCAACAATACTGTTTCAACAATTGAAGAAGAATATTCAGTGTTATTACATTGTTATAAGACGTTGAAACAGGATGTTTTGTCAATTGAAACAAGTGTGACACTAATGATTGTGAATTAGTCGATACTAAATTAACAAAGATCACTTCTGAAACCCAACCTCATGATGCATGTACCAGTGACAACGAAGAAATAGATTCATTCGCTGTGGAAAATTTTTGTGGACCTTAATTTATGTTTTGATTAACGAGCGCTAAAATTTCATCAAAATTCAATGTAAATAATTAAGTACTAGTAAATATTGAGAAAGAAAAACCAATCGAAAGAATTTACATTCTTAATAAAAATGTAGACGAAGCTATGAAGATGATGAGTTTATGCTTATTAAAGAAAAAAAAGGTTAATAGTTTTGAGTTACAATATATAGATAGTGATATCGAATAAAACTTACATACTTCTGTTTTCTGAAATGTAGTACTCTTTTTTTTGTTAAGTTGTTAAGTTTTTTGTGAAATATGTAGTCATGTATTCCTAAAACTTTTACTAACTTATATTTCCATTTCCTTTTATACTGACATATTCAATTTACACGGTTTTTCTTCACGTAAATCAAATCCACATGGAATGGATTAGCGTAAATTGAGGGCCGGATGTATACTATACTTTTTATGTAATAAATATTTATTTAAAAAAAATCTAAAATCTTTCATGAATGAACAATAAAAATACAAAAATTATACATTTTTAATAATATGTGTTTATAGAAGAGAGTTTATAGAAGAGAGTTGCCACATGCTCAATTTTGGCAGGACTTAAACAGCAACGATTTTTTATATTTATTTAAACTCATAAGATTCATTTTCACATTTATTTATTTTCATTTAGAAGCAATTATCTAAAAGTATGTTAAAAGAGTACCTTTTTGGCATCTTAAAGCCTATTGCCCAACTGCTAAAACCGCAAATTATATCGTGCAACCAAATTTTACATGTACAACATTCACTCCACATTAATTGATATCAAAATATTTACATATCGATTGGTTGATGTGGTATTTAAAACAATTTTGTAACATTTTTGTACAGTTCTCTTTAAGAAACTAGAAACCGTAAAGCTTAAAAATCTCATTGAATTTCTTGGAAAATGGTTCATAAATTTTAAAAATAACTTCAAATAATAATTCATATATTTGCATAAAAAGAAATGAAATTACAATTATTCCAATGCAGATGATGCTTATTTAAGAATTCGACGAAATCAGAATAACAGGTATGCTATCTTGAAATAACAATAAAAGTAATAATGAAAACATTTTACAAACAAATTTAATGTTATGTAATTATGAAATTAGGTGCGTTTCTCAGTCACGTTTTATATTATCAGTGAAATTATATGTGAAACTCTCCAAATATATCTTAATAAAACAAAATGATAATGTTAGTTACTCAATTTTCACGTAAATAGTAAACAATAAAACAACATAAATATTGAAAACTGGTGAGTATTTTTAGGTATTATTGATTTCAACTATTAAGGATTATTTGGACACTATTTCATATGACATATAGCGTTCCAATAATAATAGCCTCGATATGATGGACCGTTTCCATATATCTGCTCGGTTTTTTTTAGTTACATATATTTTACGATTCCTATTTAAATCCTCCTGTAAAATCAATACGAAAGTCCATGATAAATTTCAATAAAAAAAAATGTAAAACTGAAAATAATGCAAAAAATCATAATATAGTCCCCTTGGGGTCGGTCTTCAGTTCCACTCTTTATATTCTCCAATTCGCCGACTATACTACCTTAATTTCCCATGCTTCCTCTTTTAAATCTTGTATCCAAAACCTTTAAAACCTCTCAAAAATAAATCCTTCCAAAACAAAACTTTTAATTCTCTCCTTAAATATTTTTGGAGAAAAGTCCCGCATTCCAATTGTCTATTTTCAATTGAACAAAATAGTTATGTATTTATTTAGAAGGATTATTTTGAAACGATTAGGAAATTGTTTCTTTAAATGCGGATTAACTTGCAAATTTTATCAAATTTTCGCCTCATTTTCTGAAAATTACAGCAGATGGTTATGAATGAATTATGGTCCATTATACTGGAAGAAAATCATACTGATGAAAACGAAAAGCCTCTGCCTACAGAAATCTACAACATGAGAATTGGTAAATTTTTTACAAATAATTTTCTTGCTGAAAAGATACGAAATTTAAAACCCTTATTAATGTAAAATATTCTGAATTATCAATTCTATTATTAATTGTTCTCTTTACGATGTCAAGAATTCAAAATTCTTTATATACACTGTATTTATTTTTGTATTATTTATTTCACCATTTTTGTTGGTCCAAATTTGACCTTTTTGTCCTATTTTTTTCATCACAGATTTTTCAGAAACCAATCTGTCATCTAAAAAGAAGTAGATAAAAAAAAACTGTATTATGCCGTTATTACAATTTGCTTCAACTAATTGTAATTGAAATGTGAAGTAAACTCTGTATCGTTATATTTATTTCTTTTGCTTGTATTTACGTTCAATTAGTAGTTATTGGAGAAATGATCTCAATTAATGCAATTAAATCTATTTTCGTAAAACGTTACGGACGAGATCTTTGCTTTTAACTGCGTCTTCTTCTATAAATAGACACTTAATGAATAATAACACAATGATTAAATGGAAGATGTTCTAGTAAGTAACACAAATATATATAAGATATTTCAATAGGAGAGAATAAGAGATCGACTAGAGTCTTATCTTCTCTGGTCTTTATTCAGCAGTCACGGGAGACGGGAATTCAGAGTCAAGGGTTGTATTTTCTGGATGACAGTGAGTCTGAAGAACATTAACGTTTGGTAATATATTTTACCTCAGATGAGAGCTGTTCCTGGGTGGAGCGAGAAGACATTTTTGCGGTTCCTGGAATCTTTCAAGATCATAGTATGAATATGTTTATGTGGTTATTACAAGAAATATCATAATTATTACTAGTACTTTTATTAATACAAGATGACACAAAATAACGGGAATGTTTTAAATGCGTTGTGTATGTGAACTGAACATATACAAATCCTAATGAAGCGAACTTTAGACGCCATTAAGGTGACAGTATGGAATGGTGTTTTATCACATGGAATCATCGCACCTTATTTTTTTTAATGAACATAGGATAACAATAACTTTTAATGCGGATGGTTTCGAGGAGATGTTACAATCTTTCGTTAGATCTGAATTGATACATTTTCCATATGTTTAATAAACCTGGTTTCAACAGGATGGAGCAACATCACACAATTGTACCTTAGCCGTGTGATCTCAAGATTCGGTAAAGCTCCCTGGCTTACTACATCACGAGATTTATCCCTTTGTATTTTTTCTTTCAGGGCTTTCTCAAGAGTAAAGTGTATACAATTCGACCATCAACTCTGGATGAGTTAAAACAGCGAATTCATTATGAAATTCAGTGTAACTCTGCTAAGATGTTGCAGCGGTCAATGAAGAATCTTAACAGCAGATTTCAAGAATGCATTCGTACAGGAGGATGCATCTTAAGAACGTAATTAAAAAAAAAGATAAATTCCTTTAATATTTCTGAAATGACCAATTTTAAGGTCAATTACTAAGAATAACATGATTTTCTTCCATCACTCTTGATTGTATTGGATTAAAAAGTTCCCTTTTTTGTGTCTCCCTGTATAATGTGTGTGTGTTAAAACGGAAGAATAAAAAGATATCGACTCCTGAGAAGAGTCGGGAATTAATTGCATTAGAAGAGTATGTTCATGAAGAGAACGGAGAAGATACGTTTTGCTGTTGAGTGGAGCTTCAAAGAAAGGTGAATGAGTTTTTTTTTCTCTCGGAAAAAGGAAGAGCCGTTCAGGAATCCTAGGACGTCATAAATATCACGCCCAGACAGACGTAGAACAGAAGTTACGATGCACGATCGAACACCACCGACGTGTTACAAGAATTATATTATTTCTATTAGTACAAATATTGTTTGTATCAAAATGGTATAATGAAATTGAATGTATACTGTAATAAAATCTATTGTAAAATTGTCAATATTGATTATAATCAATAATTAGAAATAATCGAAAGAACAGAATCAGATTGATCTATCTTATGATTTATGTAAGAAATAGTCTTAATTATGTACCTGTAAAATTGAAAAAAAATATACATGACATTTACTTATGGTGTTACTACAATTTTTATTAGTTTATTGCACTGTCTAATAACTTAAGATTAAGGTACCATATTATGAAAATTCTATTATATTTATTTTTCATTTGATGTTATAAGTTCTGTTTTGAAAAAAAATATATTCTGATTATATCAATGAAACCGAAAGCGAATAATGTATGATAATTAAAAATAAATTATTTTGAATAATTATAAATAGATGCTAAATAATTGAGTTCCGAGTGATATCTACACATCAAAAAGATTTGAAATATTGTCAGATTCGATAGGATGTACTAAAAATATGTTATTAAAAGAATGTAAAAAGCCGCAAAACATAATTTGTCTTGAAGGTCATTTTGATCTCATGTATAATTTAATGTCGGTTTAATATTAATAGGGTAGAAAGACTTATAGTCTATAGCCCTTAGCGGCATTGGTAATAATTGTGTTTTATTTTTCTTATAATTATATTAATGTTGCATTATTTTGTTCACTGTTGCAATGAAGATAAAATCAAATTTTAATGGAATGAAATTGTATTAGACAAATTGAACATTGATAATATAAATATTACATGTAATTGCTTTAAATTTAAGAGTATTTTGATAATGAATATTCATAAAAAGATTAAACAAAGTTAAGTTTAGAGAAGAAAAAAATAATCAAATTGAAGTAAGGTGTAGCATGAATATTGCAAATCAACAATTTTGTTATGATATTAAACTTTTATAGAAGAATTAGTTTCATGGAATGAAAATCGTTAATTTTACAAAAATTAATATAAAAATATTTAATAAAAATGTATATTAAAGAAAAAATTATTAATAAAGGATAAATGATATCCAGTACTTTACGTTTACTTTTACACAAAAATAAATTGTATCGTTTATTGCACAAATTAATAATAAAAATATTGCAAGTAAATCTATAAAGGAAAGGATATTTTCATTTCATAACAAGTATGGTTAATTGCAAAATCTAATAATTTATTAAGAGTTCCTTATAATACATATTTTTAAAAGATGTCGAAAAAAAACAAAACAAATATAATTTATTGACACTCAAATAAATAATTAAAACTTGACTTACAGAAGAAGTTTTTTGTTAGTATTCTATCGAATTGATGGACACGGAGACAATGGGAAATGGATTTCTTCGCACAGTGAAACTTATGTGAAACACTGGAACTGAAGCGATCACGAGCGAGTAGTTGCAGCAAATAACTGAAGTTTGAGTTGTGCTTTCGCAGATCGCGGTTTTTCAGGGTTTTACAGGATCGGCACGCGCTTGCCACACGCAGAAGATAAACTGTGTGCGAGACGGTTTGCAGGATGGACCACTCTGTGCGAAAACTGTTCCCGAACTCTTGGATACAACCTGTGGAAATGCACGTGTGGGCGCAGACGCACGTGCCTATCCACCTATCGTACGCCTCTGCCCAACCTACGTATTTCACTGCACACTATTGATGACATCAATGCTACCTAGAGAACGTACGTAAAACTAATATAATCATATTTTAGTCTCTAATAAACAGACAAGAATATGTATAATTTCGCTCTGTTAATTTTTTCATTCTGTTAATAACAATATTTATTGCAACAGACATAAACAGACATAAATAAAAAATAGTTGCATATCAACTTTATTTCATTATTAATAAATTTAAGAAATAACAACTGTTATTGACCGCAGTCCTTTGGCCTTGTTTTTTACTACTTGATAATTGGATTTAAAAACTTCTTTTTATAGTAGAATTTTTATTGATTATATAAACTCTAGGTTTTATGCAATTAAAATTATCAAAGCACAATACAGATTTAATTATATATATTGGATGTACTAAAATTGGAGGTTAAAGTTTGCGAGTTTCTAATAATAATTAAATAATAAATAATTAAATCAGAGTACAGACTGCTGCAAAAAGAAATTTTGCGAAAACCGAAAGCATTTTGGAATGGATATAAACCTTTCTCCAAATCAGATTATAATTATTTAAACCTGTATATTATTAAAAGGTAATTTATAAACAACATTGTTTCTATAAATATATAAATTTGTACTATAATGTTTTTGGAATTGAAACTATTTTAAAGTGTATATACATTAAATTAAATAGATAAAATGCATTTGCAATATAAGCATTTCGTTTCAATTGATTTTTTTTCGATTATAAAATAGGTAGTAAATCGCCATCATACACGCATATTTGATGGGCAGTAGGAGTCTCAGCTTAGCACCAGGAAAGACGGTAGCAGTACTGCTGGTAGGTAGACGAAAAACGAGACTGATTACCTTCCGAGTCTCGGAAACAGTCATTGTAATTGCCATTGAAATACGATAGATATCTGCCTCTCCTACGGCCAACACGTCACCAAGGTACTGCAACGGGCAGCATCGACCTACACTGCAATAAGCCGGCTGATACAAAACATGGGAGGATCAAAATCCAGCAAAAAAAAGAGAGGCTGCAGAGTACCGTTGCGCAGTCCCTGATACTATATGCTGCACCAATTTGGGAAAAGACCATGCATGTGGTAAAGAATAGGACAGTCCTTGGAGGACAATATCTAGAGACGCGGTCAAGGTAATTGCAGGAATTCCACCCTTTGAGCGGCTGGTTAAGGAAAGGGTGGAGCTGTACCAGGGCAGAAGCAATTAAATCTGCAAGGAGTGCACGAAAGAAGACAATTACAAGATGGTAGGAAGGGTGACATATGTCAACAAAGGGAGCATTGACCAGAAGTTACCAAATATAGCTAAATGGGCAGGAAAAAGGAAGAGCGAAGTAATCTTATACATAACACTGGCTCTGTCCGGTCACGGTTGCTTTGGAAAGGATCTCAATTTATCGCGAAACAGAGAGACCCTAAGTGATGGTACTGCAAGGAGGAGGACGACCCAGAGCAAGTCATCGGTGGACGGCGCTGAAGTACGAGGTTGAGGCTAAACTGGGAGAGACGTTGGATCTAGAAAACTTGGTTACTATTATGTTGGCAAACGTGGAGGGGTGGAACATAATAGCTGGATACAAATAGCAAATAGCAAAGTGCAAAGAACAGAAGACAGAGATGTAAAGATTTGACAAAGAAAGAGGTAGAAGTGCGGAGCAACTTAAACCAATAGAAACGGCATGGTCACAAAGACAATATCTAATACCGGGTCCTGTATGCTTGATTGAGGGTGTAAACATCAACCTTTTGAAGGTTCCATTCCTCCACAAAAAAAGGTATCGAATTGATCAGTGGAAAATGGATGAAACCGCTTCTAAATTAAAAAAAAACTATGATTATTGGAAAACGTGCTCCATTGAATGAATGAATAAAAATATCAATAAGTTACGATTTAACTTATACCACCTTCAAGAAAAAAAAAGCGCTTATATGTCACTTAAAACTTAGCTTGGATACAATTGTATGAACTTTTATTTGCAAATAGTTTAGTGCCAATTTTAATATGTGTTTCAGTGTAAAAACAATTTCGATAAATTTTACTTATTTATTTTCTTTATGGCTAGAAAGTTACAGAGATTCAAAAAAGGTATGTGGAGTTTGTGTATTGATTATTCAACAGAATGCAAAAGTTTGTCGGAAATAAAAATAAGCTCGGAATCATGAATTTTCTAAAAGGATGGAATGAAAGGTCATGGGACGAACTGGAAAATATTTAATTAATAAATGTTCATTCTAAAAGTAGAATGTTGATAATCAAACAAATCTAGAAAAGAACTGTTAACTATATCTGCTATAAAGGGCAATTGTCCCCAGCCTTCCTGTTCAACAATATTAATTAGATACATTTTTTATAAAATGAATCACAGAGAGGCCTCAATGGAAATCCCTTTGGCCAAATTTGTGGTCAATAAATATGTTTAATAATAATAATAATTTATCAACATACCTCAACTAGCCATGTAACTAGCAATTATTCTGATGTATTTGATTACTGGACTAGGTGTATGTCGGTAAGTATTTCTCCTATTAGTCACGCGGATCGGAGCCGACGAGTTCCTGGTTCTGGGAATCATTTAAAATGATGTGCATTATTTACGGACGGGTTGTCCTCCCCAAGAGCGTGCAACGGGTTTTTGGAATGGGTGGGGTTTCGGTAGGATGAAGCACCCTCTTCAACTAGACGTGAAACGAAGCATCCATCGGGAAATTTAGGCTGCTTAAAATACAATCCTATAAATTCGTGGAGAAGCGGAAAACGCGCGTTTGGGAGGAGGGGGTGCGTTTATATTTTAGTTTGATAGCTTTCCTCCCACGAGGGTTCATTTCATTATTATTGGTATATGCGTTTGAACTTGATGTTCTCTCTTCCTTTCAATCTTCCCACACCGCTAATTTCGGCATGAGTTCAGTAGGCTAATTTCGATGGTTTATTGTAATCTGTGGGGTGTCGCTAATTGAATAATAAATACAGAGAAATGCTGTTCCATCGAAGAGGCACGTCTAATGCAATTTCATACGGAATCACCACCATCCCTTTTATGCATAATGCGATCTAATGTTTCACATACTATCGATGCGAGACGCGATTCGCAACTGCTTAAAGGGCAACATATGGTGCGTAACGTTTTATACTTTAAATCAAGCAATATGTCACATCTATACTTCATTTATCGTAAATTTTGTAACGAAAATTTAGTATAAAAATAGCATTAAATTAAGAAATAGAAAGATTGTATTTCATGCCTAGTATTATCAATGGATTAGTATCCATTTGCAATAAAAAGTAACTAAATAAAGAAATAAAGTGTTGACAATAGCCTTTTTTATTAAAAATACAATAAATGGGGGTGCATATTCAAATGGTCTTTCGAAGAAAAATCAACGATTAATTTAAATTAAACATTATTTTCTATCTTTAATGTTTACATAATGCTTATTATTATTTAGGTAAGAATTATTTCTTCAGATTACGGTAATGAAAACATTTTTATATTAATTATAATACAAATTATTTTCATCTTATAATTTTAGTATTTTAAAAACTTAATTATAATAATTATTAATTTTGTTTCGAAATATTATTCGACTTTATCGAGGTTTTCATTACAGTTAAAAAATGTACTTTTAAATTAGTCGACAATAAGATACAAAAGGTAAATAATGTATTTATTATGAAATAATAAATTATGAATGCTAGTAGTGTATGCCGGGTTCTCCTTGACCAATGTAGTTTATTCTTCTTGTTTTCGTCTTTACTCCCGATGAGGGAACTGGAACATCGGTATCGCTCGATAATCTCTGGCCACTCGTACGACTTTCGTCAACTCTGCTGTTACCATCCACTCTGAAGCTGCCGCTGCTCAATTCTGGATTTCTTCCAACGCCGACAGTCCTCCCTTCATAACTTCTGTATCCATCCGTATGCCTGGAATTGCTTGTATCGACTTGACCATAACCTCTATAATTTCCCGTATTTAAATCTTCATTTCCTTCGGACCTTCCTCGATGTCCTCTGTAATCATTGCGACTGAACTCGTTCGAGTCTTGTCTGAATGAGCTGCCCCTAGTTGAATCGTATCTTCCAGTAAATCCACCTTGATAACGATTTTGACCGTCTTGCCGACTGTTTTGTCCATATTCATTATCAGTCTCTTGTCCTTGTACATCAGTTCGTCTAAATGGACTTGGTGCATCGGTACGACTATCTCTTGTCTGTCCAAATGCACTACTGTCATGGCTGTCTCTCGAACTGTAACCTCTGTATCTGCTGCCTACGTTCTCTTCGGTTCTGCTCCTTGTCGGATCCACTAAACTGGGGTATGGTCTAATTCTGTACGGATCGTATCCTGTGCCATCAGTTACACCGACTGTTCCTTCATTTGTAGTGGTCTCAATTACATTTCCTCTTCTACTTCCACCCTTCACTCCTCTTTGACTACCACCACTTGCCACATATCCACGTCTATAATCTGCGTCATCTCGTGGATAGTTACTTGCCACGTAGCAATTAATACTTGAAATAGAAACCAAGTTAACAATGGCCAACGAAATCTGCAAAGGAAGATGTGATTTATAAACATTGCATTAATTATATTGAATTATTTTAATTAAACGAAACTATAATTAAGAGATACAAAGGAGCATTTAATAATATTGTTATTTTGGATTCAATATAAAGAATTAGAAGTAATTTGTTATTGAATGAAAGGCCTTACGAATAATTTACCATACATCTCGGAGTGATACACTTCTTCGCAATAATCTAAAAATGAACGCAACCGCTTTATATAAACCTAAAAGTAATCTCAAGTGCATAGTTCAATTATACGATAAACCCAAATGTGCGACGTTAGTTTAATCGTTCTTTTGTATTTATTTTAAATTTCGATATATTCGCTGCTAATAAACAACAGTCATTATTTCAATTATCTGTAAATTGTTGATAATTCAATATTTTCGTTAGTTGCAGTTGATGTCAGTAAAATCCTTATAGTAGAATAATCAATTTTCTGTCTTTGAATTTTATTTATGCCTAAAATTGTTATATTTGTATACGTTTTGGCAGTATCTTTTATATTTATGTGACTATTAATTAATCATATTGGATGATGCTCAGCTTGAAACAGATGTTTCTCGCTCAAACAAGAATAATTTATATGAAAACTTGTTATTGTTTTCATAAATTTCTGCTTAAAATATCCAAAGCGCTGTCGATACGAACATATCAATGTCAGAAGTGAGGGTACGTGACGTGACAAGCACTATAAATTCACATACAAATTGATATGTATTCTCTTCACAGTATGAATTTATCAAAATTGAATATTTTTGTTTACACATGATTTTGTTCAGTAAATAACATACGTAATAAACTATGTTACTTATTTTTTATCCGTTATTATTGAAAATTGGTGTTATAAACACTCGAATGGACAAACTTCGGTTGATGGCCCTTTTAATCAAATTGTTTTAAATAAAGACTAAATATTGTGTGTGTAATCGTAAATACACTTCCATAATATTAAGATAGTAAAAGATTCAATAGCTGAGACGTTATTCCCGAAGCACGAAAATCTACCACCAGAGGAATACATGAACGGCACGGATTTTGTACCTTTCTCCAAGGAAGAGCTTGCTGCTGCTTGTGGACTGCTTAAGAACAGAAAAGCCCCAGGCCCTGATGGGATACAGGCAGAAATTGTAAAAATCGTTGCAAAAGAACACCATGAAATAATGCTGAGCGCGTTTAACAATGAAGCAAAAAATGGAAAATTCCCCGAAAGATGGAAGAGAGCAAAGCTATTGTTAATAAAGAAACCAGGGAAGCCCATAGACAATGCATCATCTTTTAGACCACTGTATCTCACAGACACAACGGGAAAACTGTATGAGATGTTATTAACTAAGAGACTAAAGGACGAAATCGTTAGATGCGGTGGACTATCGGAGAGACAATATGGCTTCAGAGAAGGGAAATCTACCATAAACGCAATAAAAGCTGTAGTTGATATAGCGAAAGAAGTAAGAGATACCACAAGAAGTAACAGAAAGTTCTGCGCTCTTCTGACGCTGGACGTTAGAAATGCGTTTAATTCAGTGGCATGGAAGTGTATAATGGAGGAGATACACACACGTGGAATTCATACCTACCTCGCAAAAATTATAAGGAATTATCTCAGCGAACTCTCAATAAACATCTCGAGCACCCAGGGGGAGAAGGATATGCAAATAAATAGCGGGGTACCACAGGGATCTGTGTTAGGCCCGCACCTGTGGAACCTAACCTATGATGGTGTTCTAAGAATTAACCAACTTGCAGACGTACCTGTAATTAGATACGCTAATGACCTGGCCGTAGTCGTAGTAGCAAAAACCGAGGAAGAACTTACCAGAAAGGTAAACGTAGCTACAAGCAACATCCAGAATTGGATGGTAGAGAGAAATCTGACACTTGCGCCAGAAAAGACAAAAGCGGTGCTACTAATTGGTAGGCGACAAATAAGGCCAACGAAATTCGTCATATCAGTTGAAGAAATAATGCCACAGAAAGCCATCAAATACCTTGGGGTTACCATAGATAGGAGTTTAAAATACGCTCAGCACATCAGGGCAATGGCTATTCGGCCAGCAGAAACAACAATGTCTGTCAGCAGGCTGATGCTAAATAAAGGGGGGAGGCGGTAAGTTTAGCAAGAAAAAATTGTTGGGTGCAGTGGCACAATCCATAATGTTGTACGCTGCTCCTATATGGGAAGTAGGAATGAGCGTGAAAAGCTACAAGAGAAATGAAGCAATAAGGATCTGTAGTGCCTACAGAACAATTTGCCGGGATGCTGTACAGTTATTAGCTGGTGTGCCACCAATAGAACTCCTGGTTAGGGAAAGATGTGAGAGGCAGAGCGGAAGATGCCAGAGCCAGATTATTGCAAAAGTGGCAGGAAAAATAGCATACGTCGGAGAAGGGAGCCTGGACTCGACGCCCAATTCTAGAAATAGAGCCCTGGATGAAAAGGAAGCACGGGGAAATGACATACCACCTGAGCCAGGCTCTCTCTGGACATGGATGCTTCGGCAAGTACCTGCATTTCATCGCGAAGAAGGAGCATAAAATGTGTTGGTACTGCGAGGAGGACGACAGCCCAGAGCACACACTCTTTAGGTGCAATAGATGGGCACGGACGAAGCACGATGCAGAGTCCAAACTGGGTGCCATGCAGGAACTAGAGGAAGTCGTTGGTGCAATTTTGAAGGGCGAATAGAGTTGGGCGACCATATCTGAGTATGTGTCGGAGGTGCTCTCAACAAAAGAGGAAGATGAGCGGAGACTACAAAGAGACAATTAAGATAGTGGCAGTGGAGGCCACCAGCACTGATGCAAAAGAATGGAACTGCCAGTGAGTGAGCAAAGACGGTCAGCATTGCAGCGGAGTACAAAGATACTGGACCTGGATGTTGAGGAAGAAGGGGAGGTTTTAGTGGGTAAGAATCCCACAGTACCACGACTCCACGTGTGGTCCCTATGTAAGGTTTCCTCTCCCCTACAACAACAACAAAAAAAGATAGTAAAAGATAACGTACGCGCAGTTTTCTTGAAACTACTAGTATCATTTTTGTTTCTAAGTCTATAGATGTAGAAGATACATATCTAATGTCTTTTCAACTTAGTAAGTTTTTTCGCAGAAATTCTACATAGAGTGACTTTAAATAAAATAATAAATTCACATTTGATTATTACAAGTAAGTGTTCGATGCAGTAATTGATTTTCAATTATGTCTAGTTTATTGCAAGCCAGCAGGCAAGCGAGTTAGGACACTTTTTTTACTACAAATTGCAGGTATGTCCTTACCATTAAACTGATTGTAATACTGCAATATTATCTTACTTAATGCAAATAGTAAAATCAAACTACGGATTTTTTTTTATTGTATGTACACTATTATATTTCCTATTTTTTTTTGACATAAATATTATTATAAATCTATTCGTATGTATATTTAGTTAAGTTTTAATTAAGTTTATTTAACTTAGTTTCTCAGTGGAAGATTTATCTTTTTTATGGATGATCCATATG
The DNA here is from genome assembly GCA_018845635.1 of Nicrophorus orbicollis. Taxonomy (NCBI): domain Eukaryota; kingdom Metazoa; phylum Arthropoda; class Insecta; order Coleoptera; family Silphidae; genus Nicrophorus; species Nicrophorus orbicollis. The sequence continues at coordinate 176,965 of JAFMTC010000039.1, read as the reverse complement.
TTTGACTACTACCATCAATATTATATAATGGTTATCTTGCGCTGCAATTCCACTAGGATTTGATCCCTTAATCATTCATTTCTGAGGAGAGCGAAACTAGCCATTCAGCTATGAGTCACCCTGAGTTCTAAATTCAGAGTGAGATCTCTAATTGGAATTGGAAGCTTGTAATTGATGAATCTATGAATCTATAATTAAGTTCTATAATAATTCTAAATCAATCTATGATCTATACGTATTTGACATATTAGACGAAATAATGCGATCGAGAAATGAAAATCCTTACGACATATATACTTTATATTTATTATTTACATAGAACGAATTTATAATTACAGAATAATCTAATATAATTATATGTAGATTTAGAGGAATCCAGACTTGACACTTGATCTTCCAGAAACTTTTTCACTACGAAAATTGTTAACATCACTATAATAGGCAATTCAAGAACTCATTCTCCTCCTTTTTTGACTTTTGACTCATTTCTACGACCAGATATTATCTTTACCATATCCCATCCCTAAGAAGAACTTTCGTTTTATCTACAAAAAAAATTGCACTACCATCAATATTATATAATATTTTTAATTATAGGCGGCTGTCTACCAACATCGTATATATTAGAACCTAGTTCCCAACATTTTCTAATCGCGACTCCTTATAAAAATCATCAATTCTCATTTGATCAATAAAACAAGAAAAAAAGTTAGACAAAATATAATTTAGGATGTTTGTTAAGTATTAATGACTAGTGTGTTGATTGAGCTTGTATCTGATTAACAAATGTTGTAATTATTAATTTAGTTTTTGTCAATGCCAATCTCGTTTAATCTTGAATATCCAGCTTATCCAGGCTTTTGTCTTAATTTGCAGAAGAGTTAAAAATCCTCTTAAGCAGAGGTATATAGAAACAAATGACAGTATTTTGATAAAAGAAATCAATGGTATGTATTTTTTTGCCTAAATATATAATTTACTCATAAATAAGTTACTCTTTGGATCCAAATCTTACCGTAAAAGTGTGCAAAACTTATTATTTTATTTCTAGTAACTTTATTATTTCGTTTTTTAATTAAAAAACTTGCAATAATATTTTCTTTTAAAAATCAACATCGTAGAAAAGAAAAAGTTCTTGATCAGAGTTCAGGTTTTTAGCATTGTTCTTTTAATTGACAATTGTAACTAAAGAGTCGAGCATTTCTTGCAAAGGCAAAGAAGAGTCGAAATAAGTGATGGTATGGAAATTCAATTTGTTGAAAAGCTTAAAACAAGAAATTCTCAGTGTGAATGGATGAATCTTTGAAAAACTCTGTAACTTATGTAAGATATACTGTTATCTACAAAGATATATTATATAATAAGTTATTAAAACTTTAAAAAATAACTTCTAAGAGAAACAAAATAAAACTCTTATTTTTATTTGATTTAAAAAGAGCGTTCTTATTAATCAAATTTTCAAATTCAACTAAATATACTAGATAACTATTATCACCATTACCATCCTCATATTTAGCTGAATTTTGATTTCGTTTCATAAATGATAATCTTAGGTAGGACATGATTGGAAACAAAAACATACTGTTTCACTGTATAAATATATATCGTTTAATAAAATTATTATAACAAAATATTTTTTAAAATTATTAAAAATGATATGTGGTACATTTACTTCGGTTTTGACATCCATTTGCAGGTCATCTTAATAATCTTCTAATTCCTCTTCTTATTTGATTGACTGGGACTACCCAGTGAATATAGTGGATATGTTCCGTGAACATGAAATGGTCTATAGTCTGGATATGATCCGTGAACATGAAATGTTCTATAGTCTGGATATGGTCCGTGAACATGAAATGGTCCATAGTCTGGATATGATCCGTGAACATGAAATGTTCTATAGTCTGGATATGGTACGTGAACATGAAATTGTCTATAGTCTGGATATTGTTGATAATCTGGTACGTGATAATGCATCATTGGCTGAGATGATACTTCGATTGAAGTAAATCCAATAAGCATTAAAGCCATAATTAACTGAAATATGTTTAAGCACTATTAATATCATATCCACATATAAGTATTAGTGATGCGTAAATTACTTCGCATCACTTTCTAAAAAAAAGTGAAATTTGAAAGAAAATTAAGAAAAAATATGTAATAAAATTGAAGTATTAAAAAATAATAGCGTGTAATTCAATTACATAGCAAAGTAACAATATATCACAAATCAAACAACGTTACTTACAATGTACTTATTCATCGTGGAAATATTCCCTACTTGAAACTAATGCTGTCCATTCTGATTTGATCAATTTATATCAAATTTTGTTTAATGTAGAAATAACATTGAAAATAAAAAAAAATGCATGATAAACTCTAGTAAATAATATGCTTTAATTGGTTACTATTTCTGGATTCTTATTTATCAACATAACTTGCAACATCTTCTGACAATTAACAACATAATTATTGATATTTACATTGAGGAGATAAATAAGCAGGAAATGTGAATAGAAAAGAATAACTGACAAAATTGAAAATATAATTGTTAGAAAGATTCAATATTTACATAACAGAAGCCTTCTCGGGCAATAAAAGCCTTCATCTGCAGATGAATGCAGAGTTATCTGTATTTTTTAAATATGTTAAACTTTGCAATTAGTTTTACAAAGCTTGGAAATGATTCATCTTTCTCTTGTATTGATACAAAACTAATTGGTTTTTAGCACTTTGCCGTATGTGAGGATTTGTGGTTGGAAATATTTGGTGTAATAAAATGATTTGTTGTTATATACAAATATCAATTTATGCAGCTAATTAACAATTAAACAAATCGATGGCCGCCATTCGAGCGCCTTGTTCATTGATGTGTCCAAGTCGGTTGATTCTGTCTAACAACAATAGCTCCTATTCAAACTTTCCCGACTTTATCAACTTCAACAAGAAGTTTGTCGGCGCAAGATAAAGGCATTTTGTCTTGTTTATCCTAATCCTCCACCTTTTTAGACAGAACTGGATTATGGTTAAGCTTTCTTGCAAAAGTTGAAAGGCAGTTGTTGGGTTCACGTGGGATGCCAGAATAGCAGTGTCGTCTACAAATCTAAGTCATGGGTAGGTCTGCTTTAAACAATAGGTACAATAGTGATCCAGATACACTGCCTTGATGTATGACAGAAAAGATTGGACGTAATGGTGTCATTTCCTCATTCTACTTGACGCAGAAATACCTCACCGTCAGGTACGATTTAAATATGACGTAGAACTCGTGTGGCAGACACCTTTTAATTTTGTAGAGTACGCCGTCGTTCTTATTTTTGAGATGCCAAAGTCTCAATCTACACACCAACAAATTCTCAACTAATTTTGACGTCATTGGCAAAAGGCTGATTGGTCAGAACGAGGATGATTTGGGACACCATCCGCTTTGGTGGGTAGTTCACAGGCCGTAATATAGCATTAAATATATAAGTTAGAATTCTCAAGCCTTTGGTGGACTTTTTACAGAACCCCCGATGTTATTAGATCATAGCTAGGTGCATTTTTGAGTTTCAAACCTCGTTCAATCATTCCTCAATCGTTCTTCTGTCACTTTGCAGGTATAGCCTTCTCTTGATGCGACTGTTTTTGCATTTAATTTTAAGTTGGCAATAGAAGTAGTATCAGTTCGACACTGACATAACAGAAACAAAAAAGTATTTTCTAAATGTGTCATTATTTTTTATATATTTTGTTTACATATAATTTTATAATGATGATGTCTTACAAAAGTAACCAGGGTATTATTTTGCTCCTCCTACAGTTACATATTATTTTATTAACTGATATAACTAATTGTAAATTATTGTAGTGCTGTGGTGCTTACGTTTTTCGGTAGCTGAAAATATTATATAAGAGTGCAAATGCAATCAACATTACGTAGTAATACCAACAATACCACATATGTTGACGAAGATTCATGAATCTTACGCTTTAATAAAAAACTAACAAATAAAGAACTTTGATACTATCGTTATAATAGTTTGATTATTCAAATTTGAATCATCGTATACCTTAGAATCGAATTGCATAAACTGTTACTATAATTATTTGATAATTGACTGTTTTACATTAAATACATTAAATATATAATTTTAGATCATTAAACTATGCAAGTCAGATGAGATTATTTAAGCGGACAATAATTACTTTCAATAAAACAATAAACGTTGTAAACATTCATTTCATTTGTGTATGTCTTCAATATCCGTGCGTGCGATATCCGCCTTGGTGTTCATTATGTCCTGCCCCATGGGAATTGTAGTAATGTTCATTGTCATAACCATTGTCATATCCATGTCCTTGCGCGTTGTCATATCCATGGACACGTCCATTGCCAAAAGCATGATCAGGTCCATGTCTATCTGTATGCCCTCTACCACCACCTCCACCTAAATGGTCACCGTGTCCTCCGGTCTTTCCATAATAACAATCAGTACAGGGTATATACGACTCTGCAATTGAGCCCAAGGCAATAAGCACTAAAGCCAAAGTTACCTAAAGAAACATTTTATTTATTATTCAATTCACACAAAAATATTATCGTGGAGATGAAAAAAAAAAGATCTATAGTCTATAAAAAATTGCTCGTTCTTTCTTAAAGTAAAAATTTTACCAAAATTTTAAATCTGATGCTATGTTATGACCCATAAACTAAGAACCAGTAAGAACAAAACAACTTTGTGTTTTATGGCCGTTAACTATGATCGATTATGTGTATGTCAATTATGCTTTTATTATGATTATTGACTTCGTTTCGCAAAACATATTTCAGTTGTGTTCAGTACCGTGCTTTTTCCCAGATCTATTTCTTCGCTACTGTATTATTACTTGATTCTAGTTTTCAGCTGACTTTGCTTGAATACTGACGCATCTACTTTATATTATGTTATTGGTTCTATAATACATGCTTGTTTCGGTAGTTGTCGAAAAATGAAATTAAAGTTAAAAAATATAATTCTTTTCAGATAGTGATACTCACAACGTATTTGTTCATGATGGAAGGATGCTCAACTTGGAAATGCCATTTAGCTCTAGATTCGACTAATTTATATCAACATTTGTTTGCGTTGCATTCGTAATGAGTCCAAAAAATAACGTACATATGTGGAGCAAAACACGGCGTATCGCTACTTATCAGATGTGCGGTTGCATAACAAATCAATAGTAATTATACCGAGTGATTGGCTACTTGCAAACTTCTTAGAATTGCGAGAAGATAGATATATCGGCGTTATCATATATTCGTATTCGTTAACAGAAGTTAATCTCTTAAAATTGTACGATCCAAATATAACATGACAAACACATTAATTTATTCGGGTATTCACGTTATAATGAATAAGCTCTAGCTCTTATTTTTTTCGAAACTTAATCATTGTTTTTTCAACAGAGCAATCACGTGTAATTAACAATCAATTTATCTATACACATGTTATAAAGAATATATTTAATTTGGTTACTCAAGAATCAATTTGTTTTTCGATACATAAGAAAAATGGAAAGTTTTTCGAAGTATACAAAATGTGTTTTCAAGTTTTATTCTGAATTACGTCTAAATGACAAACTATGGAACTATATCAGTACACAAATTTTAAAGGCAGATGATTTAGCTTTAATTTGATTACTTTAAAATGAAGTAATCGCAAAATGCAATTATTTAAATCATTGTTTTTACGAGGTTTAAACTGTGTTTCTTCAAGTTTAACATTAACGTGTAACTGAGAATGAACTTAACTATGCCAGTACAATGTTAAGGAATAATTATATAGCTTTAATTTGGCTGATCAATAATCAAAGTGTTGCGCATATTTTTCGAGACATACGAAAAAAATGAAAAATGACCCTTCGTACCCTCACCCGGAGATCCGCCATCCAAACAACCCGCTTTATAACCACCCTCCGAATGACCTCTATTCCAAAACCAAAATTATTCCAGTCCTCGGAGGATACTACTCCCTTATCCTTTGTGGCGCTCATGTCCGCCCACGTGGTTAACAGATGTTTTGGATAAGGAAATAAGAGGCTTAAGTTTTACGACCCCCAGAAACATATAAAAGAGACAAACCCAGAATAATCACTCTCTCTTGTTTCGCACCCGCCGGTCAGTACGGACCTCTTTCGTTTCTCGTCCGTCAAGCAGTAACGTTCTCTGTATCATATTAATATTATAATTGTTTCTGTCTACACTCTGTACCATCTGTATATATATATTTTGTGTATCGACCGAATAATTCTCTCTGAATCTACATCTTCCTCATCCGAACAACAATTCTCCAAATCTTAAATTCATCTCAAAATCTATCTATTATCCTTATAATGTACCTTATGTACCTTCCCTTTCCCAGAGGCAGCCTTTTTTCCTTTTCTTTGTATAATAGGTGGAAAGACCAATGGCCCTTTGGCCAGCCTTTTCTTTATATTATAATAATAATAATGTTTGCTTTGAAAAGTTTCAAAAATAAAAAAGTGTCTTTTCACGTTTTAAATACAATTTGCAGGTAGAAAATATTTATCGAAAATAAATCGATGAACATTTTAATAGGGGGCTGTGTGTAAAACCAAATAAATACTAACGAAAACTCGAAACAGCATTTCACGATGAAATATCGAGTTTAATTAATTTTGCCAACATGGGGCGGAGGTACGAATTTATAACCAGAAACATTTTGCGCCTCTAACTAAATTTCTATTACGCGATGCGCCACCGAAGTTACAAGGTTGCATGCTTGCCCCACTTTAAATGAAATGCACATTTTCCGCATTCTTGTTACGCTTTCGGTGTTCTCTTCACCTCTCGACACAACATTATTCCAATATTCCTTAGACAACAGCCAACACATACACACTTCCCAACACAAAGTCGAACGTTCGCCGTTCCACCCCTTTTAGTATTCGCAAAAGTAAAACCGCTTTCCTTTGAGAGTAATCCTTCATCCTCGGGGTATGAATTTCATTTATACTAATATATATTACATAATAATTTTGTGTAATTATACTAGTTAGGGAAGTAATATAAACATCGAACAGTTCACTTAATGTAACAAAAATATCCATAATTAAAATAACTTCATTTCAAAATCAAAATGTGTATTGTATTGTATCCCTCCAATTCATAATCGGTTATCTTCTCCTCCTTTATCCATGTTTCAGTAATCGCCAATATGTACATCTCTCCCTGTCTAGTCATAATTTCGATTTTATTTTTTTATTTTGTTTCTTGGGCTTTGTATATTAATTAGTTTATCAACTTGTTTGGCCTGGTTTCTCATTTGTATCATTATTTCTTTGCTATGCATCCATTACTATATCCGCTATTTCATGTTCTCTGCAACAGCCAAGTCCTATGTAGTCCTATGTAGATGCAACCCACTGCCTAAGAAAGCCTCAGTTACATACACGTTGAATCTATCCACAATTTTCATTTTTAATTTTCTTAATCACTCTTGCCTATTCGTATTCGCCAGATTATTTAATTCCTCCATGTAGTTATCAATAATTATATTATTGATAGTCAGATTGGAGTGGATAGCCTGTGGAGTCTCGGGATATCTTTATTACTTTCATCTGGTAGTTCCTACGATCTTAAATTTTGAACTAGAACTTTTTATATTTGGCAGACGTTTTATTGGCTGGTGTGGTCTTTCTGGACATCTCCAGACAGTATGATCCCTCTATCCAAAATGTCTGCAGTTCGGTGCCAAAGCGGACGAGCAGTTGGTTTCTTGCATTCTATTGTTGGGTGTTCAAATGTGGCACATCTGTTGCAGGGACAGGAGTAGGCCCCGGTGGCTTGCAGGGTATCGCATAATATCTATTGTGGTTATAAAACACACCTTCTTCAATTATTTTTTCGCAGTCTTCTGCCCTTCCCATTATCACTCTTATCATGTCAGTGGGTATACCCGTAGCCCTTGCCTCGATTCTTCTACATAATCTGTGTTGAATTCCTCTTGTTGTTAGTGCGTTACTAATTTCTATATCCTCAACATCTTGCTGAGTATGATTGTTGTTGTTCCTGTTCCGTCTGTATGGTTCTTCATACCATCCTAAGTTAAAAAGTATTTATAATTATTTTTTAATTGATTCTTCTAATTCATTTTTCCTACTTCTATTTTATTAAGAATCCTGTTTTAATGTTTAATTTCTCGACGTTTTCATTTTCTTCGTATTTGTCATTTTCTTCTATTAATTTCCTTCTAGTAGTACCTTCTGCTGCTGTCATATTGTAAAAATTCTTGTAATATATTTTAAATTTATTTCTTATATAGTTTGCTTTTGCTTGATTGAAATTTTGTTTATATTGTGTATGTTTTTATTGATTTTGTAGTTGATTCTGTTGTGGTTGATTTTGCTGTTGAAATTGAATTTGATTTTGTTGTTCTTGTTGTTGGATTTGTTTAAGTGACGCAGCATATTATCGTGTCCCGGGTTGGAATATCTCTGGACACTTGTGGAAATATCTTGTTGTTATCGATGTGGAGTCTTGGTGGTATGTTCTAGTTAGAAGTCGGTGTAGAAAATAAGTCTGTATTTAATACAATTATAATACGAGTTCAAAATCAAGTTTCCAGTTGCTTCAGTGAGAGTAAGACTAAGACTAACTCATAATTATTAAAGAAGGTGGACTGATTAGAGAAGAATATTTGGGAAGAGCTGATTCGGTTTATCCCGTATCTACGTGACAGGATGCATGTAGTCGAAACGCACTATCTGGAATTTGATAGCCTTAAAACAATAGATTCGTGACATCCTGACCAAAACTATTCGGTGGGTTCTCAACCAAAACAAGTGCTTCATAAAACAGATTTTTTTATGAGACACTGACTTCCCTTTAGTAAGTAGAGGCGACAAAAATATGTGACTGGAGCCATTCTTAATTATGTGGCTGGAATAATTATGATAACATAATAATAACACAATCGATATTTATATTGATTAAACAATAAATGTTGTTGAACAGGTCGGCCACGATAATATAGTGTTGTTTACCAACATCGTTGCCAATTCTATGTCGGATGTCGGGAATTCAATACAGTCGTGATAATGGATGTCGGGATTATAATTGTTGAGAATTCAATCTTCGAGAATTTGAGCTCGAAGGGGAAAATAGCTATATGGTTAAGGAGCACAAGCTTGAGCACACCATCTTCAGACACCCATGTGTGAGAACGAAGCTGGAGGCTGAAGCCAAGCTAGGTAACACATTAGAGCAGGGATACGTTGTGAATATCATGCTCGAAAGCCAATATAGGTAGAATGTGGTAACACAATACATTATAACCATAATCTCCACGAAAGAAGGCAACGAAAGAGCAATGCGACGGGCTGTAATTTAACAAAATATATTTGAGTGTTTGGAAGAAAATCAGGTCTATCGCTAGACAACAAACTACCAATTTATAATTATCTTAATGTCCTATTTATGATAAATTGTAAATAAAATAATTGATATAAAAACAAACTAGTATATAAAACTATCAAATCTATGCTCATGTGGAACACAGTTGTGTAAAATATTGCATACATTTTTTTTATTTATTTTTTAAAGCCATATATCTACAAATATTAATAAGCTCTACTACTAACAAATGTAAAATGAAAAACAGAAGATTATTGGAGATTGATCCAACGACCAAACTCCTCTAACAAACTTAAAATAAATTCACTCATGCATATATTATGGTAGGTAATTTTTAATTTTGAATAATCCCAAAACGTTTTGGTAAATCGTGTGGTTTAAAACGCTTCAGTCTTCGTCGAAGTGATTGTGTATGTGTTAATTCAGTAGCTAATTGGTTTGAATGATCCTCCAGCCAATGTTGGTATTTAGTACTGTACTTGGCTATCTCATCCTTTACAAATCTGATCCTCTTGTATTGGTGTATATATTCATTTGTAGTAAACGAAGGTGCATTGGTGATTGATCTGAGCGTTTTAGACTGAAACATCTGTACAATATAAATAGTTGTATGGCAGGCAGATCCCCAAAGTTGGACTCCATAAGTCCAAATGGGTTTTATAATTGCTTTATACAGAAGCAGTTTATTGTCAAGGTGAATGAATTATTGCCCTTCAACCAATACAACCTTTTGTATTGTATTTGTATCAGCCCAGCTGTTTCCTTTTCGTTGTTATGCATTTTTTCCACGTGACACATCTATCCATCTATGCCCATGGTATTTGGCATCATTTGCTTGCGGCAGGGCATAGCCATTCAGTGTCACAGGAGGGCAATCTACTTTAATGAACATTTCATAGAATTAAAAATGTAAAAAAAACTTTTTTGGCAAATTTATTCCTGTTTTTAGAAATAAATTATTTAGCTCTCCCAATGCCGGAACCCTGTTCTGAAAAGTCTCTCTTCGCATCCTCCGAATGACCTCCTCCATTCCAAAAGCAGAATTGTTCCAGTCCTCGATAGATACCTCACCCTTTCCCTTAAATTCATCTCAAAAGACTCAAATTTATCCTCTCTACCCAAATTTTGTATCCCTCGAAATCCATTAACTCCTCCTAAATATAAGTATCCCACATTTACCTAGGCTACTATCTATTGTCCCTATAATTATGTTCATTCCCTTTCCCAAAGGCTGTTTTTTATATAATGATATTTTTTCTCCTTCCTATGTAATTGACAAACAATAGTGTCCATTTAGTTTCTCAATTGTATATAATATTCATGGGCGGAAAGACCAATGGTCGATAGCCCTTTGGCCAGCCTTTCTGTTAGTGTTTTTATTGTTATTTAGTTTCCTTAAAATTTATTATGTTTTTATTAATTTTGAATTATTGTATTAAGAATTATATTTTGTTTTTACCTGGCCAATTAAAAAAAAAATATATTCCATAAGCAAGAGATGCGAGAAAAACGATTTCAATATTAAAACCACACATATATGCATTAATCAGCGCTATTGCAAATTTGAATATGAAATTTAATTTTCGCAATTGAATTAATACGGGGGAATTGCAATCGGATGTACGACCTGTTATTCACGCTGGAACGTAATTGCCTCTTGACACGACACGATATGACTTCGATTAGATCGTTATAATTATGCACCTATCCTATACGTTCCAACTAAAATCAATTATTAATAGATCACCTTTAAATTAATATTAAATATATATTCATATACTTTAAAATAATTGAGATATTTATATTTTAAAATGAGTTTTCGCTGTACGTTCTTCCTGCGATTAATATCAAATCACATGAAAGTTAGTATTTATAAAATTGCTGAAATGCAAAGAAAAAACATTGTTGTAAAATGCTATTGACCCTAGGTTTTACAGTCGTTATTTTATTAAATTAAAATATTTCTATACATTCTTCCAAAATCAATGAATAAAAATAAAATTAGTTACATTTCTCAGATTTTAATTCCCTTTCATAATATGTTATTGAGAACTTACTATCGGATCTGATAGTAAGTTCTCAATAGTAGTAAGTACGAAATAGTATTTTTCAGGATTTGCAATATTGTTTTATTTCTTAAGAAACAAAGTAATTAGAAACAGTTTCAATATCATTTGGAACTTGCTTTCGAAAATCAAATAAAAAAATTGCATACAATATTTTCAAATAAAATGACTGCATTATATTTTTGTCTGCGTTATTTATTTTTCTCATAACCTAAGTACTTTCTTAACGACGTACATTTTCGTTTAGGAAGATTCCATACCCAAATCACTAGAAAGACTGGCTTTCTTAATCTAGTCGACTATTCATGTAATGATAAGACTACAGACCTTTTGGCATCCTGTTGTGACTTTTTTCACCACTTCCCAAATATTAGGATAAGGAACGGTAATATCAGTGGGCGACTTTCCACCCATAAGGAAAACCCACTCCCTACGCCCACTGCTATTAGTTAGTATAAAATAAGATGTTAATGTAATATCAAGCTAGTCTTTAGTCTTCGAAGACCAGTCTTAGCTCTTAGTTAATAAAACAGGAGATCAACATTTATATAGTTGACTGCTCCATAAAAACACTCAACTGTACAATAAAACTACTTAGAATATTCATTTGATATTCATAAACCCCTCAAATACTCCACAATGACGTAACTACGAAGATACGACACTTTGATATTTACTGTGTCCTGCGAAAAGCTGTGTTTACAATTGAATATATATATATATATATAATAGGTAAAAAAAACAAAAACTAATTAAATAATTCCAATCTGTGTATCTGCTACTTAACGTTGGTATTGTATCCTGAACGAAATCTATACGGAGATCTTCAAGTCTTCTGATGATATTTCTTTAGTATTTTGACTTAATTTCATTAGCAGTAATTTCCATTTTTTAGCAATTCCCATATCTACCATCAAATATAAAAGAAATACTATAATAGTCTCACTAAAAAATTGTAATAATAGTATATAATATGCTATGAATGTTTGACTTCAATCGTTCATGTTCATCATTATACACGTAAATCGACCAAAACAAAGAGAGTCGCCTCTTCGTCAACCGGATGGTAGCTGGGCAAGGAGCGATAAGGAGAAGGCAGAGCTGTTTGCCAGCCACCTAACAAACATCTTCCAGCCTTTCCCCTCGGAACTTGATGACGAAGAGGAAAGTAATATACAGATATTCTTGGAGTCCCCTTACCAGATGTCACCTCCCATAGCTCCTTTCAACGTGACACAGGTTGAGACAGCTATACTCAAGATGAAGAAGAAGAAAGCACCGGGATATGACCTGATTACAGCAGAAGTCATGAGTCAGCTTCCACCCATTGGATTAAAGGTGATCACACTCTTGTTCAATGCTGTAATAAGACTTGGTGTTTTTCCAGCTCTATGGAAGGTGGCACAAATTATCCTCATCGCCAAACCCGGTAAGCCGACAGATGTGGCAACTTCCTATCGGCCCATCAGTCTGCTGCCTGTTATGTCCAAGCTATTTGAAAGACTCCTCCTTCGAAGGCTGCGACCATGGCTGCTGGATAGTGGAATAATACCGGATCACCAATTTGGTTTTCGTGAACGACATAGCACTGTAGAACAGGTCCATCGTGTAGTGGACGTTATTGGCCGGAGTCTCGAAGAGAAGAGGTACTGCTCTGCCGCTTTTCTCGATATATCACAGGCCTTCGATCGAGTTTGGCACAAAGGACTGCTGTATAAACTAAAGGAATGTCTTCCACATGAGTTTTATGCCATCTTTAAATCATACCTGACTGGAAGGCATTTTCAAGTTAAATACAAGGATGAGTTGACCTCTCTGCACCCAATCCTCTCTGGTGTCCCTCAGGGAAGCGTCTGTGGACCTCTACTATATGTCATCTTCACGGCTGACCTTCAGTTCTCAGCACGTTACCGTGGCCACGTTTGCTGATGACACTGCGGTCATGGCATCACACCCGGACTCCACAGTGGCCTCTCAAAAACTCCAGAGAGGCTTGGATGACATTGCCTACTGGCTCAAGAGATGGAGAATTAGGGCCAATACAACGAAATCAGTCCATGTCACGTTTACGTTGCGTAGACAAACTTGTCCTCCTGTAACTCTGAATGGCTGTGCCCTGCCACAAGCAGACGATGCCAAATACCTTGGGATCCATCTCGACAGACGTCTCACTTGGAAGAAGCACATTCGAACAAAGAGGAAGCAGCTGGACCTGGCAGTAAAAAGGTTGCATTGGTTGATGGGCAGATATTCGTCTACCTCTGTTTACAATAAACTGCTTATTTATAAAGTCGTCATAAAACCCATATGGACCTATGGAATCCAACTTTGGGGTTCCGCCTGTAACAGCAGTATTGACATAATACAGAGGTTCCAATCGAAAACGCTAAGATCCATAACCAATGCACCATGGTTCTCAACAAATAATTATATCCACCAGTACACGAAGGTTGGAACTGTCAGGGAGGAGATAGAAAAGTTCAGTATTAAGTATCAACATCGGTTGGACGACCATCCAAATCAACTCGCTGCCGATCTTGCAAATACAGCTTCCCACAGACGAAGATTAAAGCGATTTAAGCCACAGGATCTTCCTGGTCGCTTTGGTAATGTGTAAATAGATATATACGTGTGCATACGATAATTCTTTTTGTTATTTTTACAATAATTTTCGTTTTAATTATTAGTGGAGTTTGATCGTTGGGTCAATATCCAATATTTGTATTTTTCTTTTTTTTTATTAATGTTATAACTGGAGCTTATTATCTATTTTTCATTACATTCTGTAGATAGATTGCTTATAAATAAATTTAAAAAAAAAAAAAAATCATTATTTTTACACCTAAAGCAAATCCTGAAAAAAAACATAGTATTTTATAAAGATAATAATGAAGCAGTATTATTATTTTTGAGATATAATAACATCAATTGTATCAATATTAATATTTTTTTATTATTTCTAAAAACTTATTTACATTTTTACAATTTATTTTATTACTATTTATTTGATGTTCCTCCTCTCAAGTCCTTTTGTATAAGTGATGAATAATTTTAAAACAAAAAAACATACAAATTTTTGTATTTATATTTGTCCAGAAACTTATAGTTTTTCCATTTAAGTTATAATGTTAAATATATTTCTAAGTAATCGAAGATTCCCGTTAATAGGGATTGTAGAAATTAATGATGCATTAATGAATTGGATGGCCAAGTTACACTTACGTTAAAAAAAAACATGCTTCAGTGATTCATTTGAGTATTCTCATTTATTCGATTTTGTTTTTTTTGCTCTTCTTCTGCTGGTTGCGTGCGTGACTGATAAATGTTTCACTCCATTTTCCATCCTCCTCTGCAACACTAGCAAAATAATCGTCGCTCTCCTTCCGCTCTTCCGTTCAGTTCTTCCTGTCTGGATGCTAGGGGTAAAAGGAGAAGTGGAATGAATTAAAGAGAAGAAGGAATGGGGAAAGAGAGGAAAACGAAATCAGAAATGCCACTTAATATTGCATCCGGCAACAAAGGACCGTCTCGTTCATAATTCAAACGACTTTATCCGAAATAAAGACTCCTAATGTGATTGTAATGTTCCTTTATTTTCTCAGACTAAATCTAATATCGTTGCCGTGACTTTCTCTCATCAATTGCTGCTCTCGTTGGACTTGCTGCTGGTGTTATCCTGCAATGCGAACAGACCTAGAAGTTTATCCTTAGCGACGATGGGTAGTTTAAATTGCGCATTTTCTCCGACCTCTTTACCATTCCCCAAGAAAAAGACGTTCACCTGAAGATTATTAGTCTTTAACTTCTTGCCTTCGCATGCCATCATCTTCTTAAGACATTTTCGGAAGAGTGGACAAAACATACAGTAGACAATGAAATTGGCTGCAATGTTAACAGCGTTCAAAACTGTAGCGATCTGCCGGAACTTCTCGAGGCCTTTCGAATTGTCAGCGGCTTCTTGGTCTCCTCCGAAGAGAATCGTTACTGCTGTCTTCCTAGAAGCCAGGTGGGTGGGAAACTCTCCGATCAGGAAGAAAAACACGATAGCCACCAGGGTCATAGTCACGAACTTCTGATCCTGTTACAAAATAAATAAAGGGTGTTCATTTTCATTTAGCTGACTTCTCTTTCGGTTAGCGATACTGAAATTAAATTTATTTCTCTAAGTGGGTCATTCATAAATAACGCGCAGAACTTCATGAACTTGCCGTCCTCTTTATGAGTGCGACCGAAAACTCTTAAAAGGCGAATCATTTTAATCATTGAACGAAATCAACGGACCCACCAAAAATGAAGATTGATCGAGCATCACGGGTAAATACAAAAGTGCTTTGTGAAAGCTTAAAACCATTTGAAAACGCAATAAAAGATATGCCTGTTCGATAACTCTAAAAATAAAACTCGCCTGCGCTTTTCGCCGTTTGCTGGTGCTCATGTTGCAATCCTTGGTGCATTGATCCTTGATGGAATGGACCCTCTTCAGACAATATATCAGGAAGCCATTTCCTAAGATCAAAAGAATTGCCGGTATCATTCCGAATACGACAAACTTGATCCAATTGTGCACTGCATAAAAACTGGAAAAAAAAATGAAATAAACATTTAGTATTTCATACACATATACGCGCCTTCAATTTACGCCGTTCCATTTCTACAAAATCAGGAGAAAATCAATTCAGTATAAAATGAATCCATATCGTCATAACTGAAATGAAAATTAGTCTTTTATAGGGAGAATTTAAAATTACTCGACGAATTGCGAACAATTGTTAGTATATCTACGGAATTTGCTTAGTATATTTTGTGAAAGATTATAAGTAAAGTAAATTATAAACAAAAAAATATGAAAATTTTTTTTTATCTCGCAGCCACTGATTAATTTCAATACAGATGTTCATATTCAGTAATTTATTTATTTGTACATAAAAATATGTCCATTACAAAACAGTCGACGCCAAAAAAATAATGAACCATCAAATAAATATTAAAATAGAATGTTATATCCCAGGATGTTATTAGGAACACCGTGAAATATTTATTTATTGTTGTTGAATGTGAAGTCTCATTAGGAATTTTGAGTAAATTCGATTGGTTTAATATTAACCTTATTAACTAATGGATATGTGGTACTATTTTAAGACAATGTTCTTCTTTGGATCCCCAATTAAGACTATGTTATTCTATGGATTTCCAACTAAGACTAACTACAAAATACATATTACTAATACAAAATAATGCAGGAACATGTTCGTCGATCAGAGTCACTCCGTGTTGCAATTCATCTACTCTGTATCTTCTGGTGATAACTCTTATCTGCAGGTGCATATGCGAAATGCAAATATTTTTAAACATACGGATGTTTAGAAAGTCGACGCTGATATTAAATTTTCAATAAATTTGTTGTAATTTGTTGTTGCTATAAATAGTATTATTATAATATTTTAATAATGAAATACAAAGATAATTGAAGAATTAATAAAAAATACTAATATTGTAATTGTGTTGAGAAAAATATTCGAAGTGGTATGAATAGGAAGACTTAGTCATCTAATGAAAATAAGTGAACTTTTCGTAAATAAAAAAACATATCACTTTCTTGTTATTAAGATATTTAAAGAAAATGAGCATATTATTCAGCAATTTTTAAATACAATCAGGATAAAGCCCTCTTTTATATTTATATGAAGTATATATGGATTAAATTAAAAGAAAAACTGATACACATATAAAAATATATAGTAATTGAAGTTTAAACTAATAATTGAGAAAAGCCAGGCGCAACCACCACAGTAGTCAATTTAATAGAAAATTTCAAAAATACATATTATATCCCCGATGTTTAAAGACACTCATAGCCGCATGTCTTTAATAGTCTGTCGACAGACGGAGGATACACGAGTTCGATTTCCGATTCCCAATCAACAAACAACATAAGGTTTTGTGTTCTAACAGTCATCAAGGATTAGTTGTGAAGTGGGTGATTTGCTGAATGTCCGAAAGTACAGATTGTAAATGTCGTTGCATAGAGACACACACCAAAATATGGAAAGGAAATAACACTTATTATTTGGTATATTTGTAATATTGGGTTGGTATATAATTATCAGTGAGCTTTTAGTTAATAAAAGTTGCTTGTTACCTTTTTTCAACCGGTTTCCTTGCAAATACGAAGCAATCTACATCAAAGATGAAAGACTACACTTCGGAATTATCATTTAAAAGTGTTATTGTATAATTTGTATGTTTCCTTCATAATAAGAATTATTTAAAAAATCATTTATAATTATGCACCAACCCAATATAATTAAAAATAAACCCTTTTTTAACAGGATTTTATCACAAGTGTGTTGTTAACCTGATAATGAAAACTATTAATAATATGAAATATATAGCAAACTATTATTTAAGTAACGCTTGTATTGAAAATTACATTTTTTTTACATTGAAAACTAAAATTATTGATTATAATTTTTGCAGTAGAAACTTAAGACTAAGTTATCTAATGTGTAAATAATATGCTATATTATTATCTTTCCAATATAACCAGAACTAAGTACTCTTAAATGTTTGTTTATATAGTAATTGATCTTTTAATTATTAATTCAGTAAAGCTAGACGCAACCACTAAAAAGAAGTCAATTACTATTTTTTACATTAGAAACTAAAATTATTAATTACAATTTTGTATTAAAAACCAGGCGTATCCACCAAGATTCTAAGTAGATCATTCTGGGAATGAAAGCCTTTATAATGCAATTTGTTTTAAGCTTAAATTTGTATAAAAATTACTAAATTTAAAAGTTATTGAAGAATTAATTAAATTCAAGAATACAAGAATACAAGAATAGTAAATTAACTAATCTAATATCCATTTAAATCATCCATATTCCTCATCTTTCTTATATAACAAGAACCAAGTCTTCTTTTAATTGGTTATTATATCAACTCTATGTTATAAAACTGAAAAGGAAAACTTTAAAATATATAATAATGTATATTTAAACTATTAATTCAGTAAATGGAGTCTATTTTGTTTCTTTTTTTACGTTAGAAAATTATTGATTACAATTTTGTATTAGAAACCTGGCGAATCCACCAAAATTATAAATATAACATACTGAGAATGTATCATTTACTTTACTTAGAACAATTTAATTACAGAAGTGAATGAAATTGATTGTAACTCATTATAATCGGGAACCATAAAAATCCAGGTTTTTCGTCTTTCTCTGCTAGTGGAAGTCGGATCCCGTTTTTATACAGATTTATAACGATGGATATAAGTTCCGACATTCGAATTCCCTTCGTTTTCCTGTCATTTTCCCGATGCTCAAATTCCCGACATCCGTTATGCCGACTACATCTAATTCCCGAGATCCATTACCCCGACAATATCAAATTCCCGGCATCCATTACTATCATCTTTGTAACAGTTCCGCAACATACTTATCGTTATATTTACATATTTCTTTTATTATTTATTGTGTTATAAACATATTCATAATTATAAAAAAATAATTGTGATTCACTTTGTTGCTAAATAATAAAACCTATGTTATAATAGTTTGAAAGTTACAGTTACATTATAGTTTACCTTATCGCAAGATATTACCAAAAGTTGAATGGCTTTACACTAATAATGAAGAAATAGTTGATAATTCTAATAAATATTTATATACTTTTATGTAGAACATCAATGAAATATTATATATCAAACCTATTAGCTGAAAGCAAGTTGTGGTTGTCAGATTAGTCCCATTGTCATTTAACAGGTTACGTAAATAAGCAGATTGAGTTACTGGACAGACATAAATCATAATGAAGTTCATGAGCGCCCGTTACACGCGAGTTACCAAGGTAACAGTATGGTGTGCTGTTTCATCACATCGAATCATAGCATCTTATTTTTTTTGTAATGATCAGGTTCACGGTAACTGTTAATATGGATCCACGTTACAATCTATCGTTACACCTGAATTGAGAAATTTTTCATACGTTCAGTAACCTGGTTTCAACAGGATGGAGCAATATCACCCACTGCATGGCAATTATTGGATACAATGCGAGAATTGTGCGGTAACCGTAAGATCTCAAAATTCGGTAACGTTCTAGGGATCCTGCTAGATCACCATATTTATCCGTTTGTGTATTTTTCTTGTGGGGCTATTTCAAAAGTAACGTTTATACAACTCGACCAATAATTGGATGAATTAAAACAACAAATTCATGATGAAATTCATAATGTCCCAGCTGAGATAATACAGCGGTCTATGAAGAATCTGAATCTACAGGATGAAAAAGAACAATTTTAAGGTTTTAATTACTTCGAATAAAATATTTTTCTTCCATCACTCTTGGTTTTATTAGAGTGTTAAAAAATCTTGTAGGTAATTCAAGAATGAATAAAAACAGGAACATTGAAAATATATATATTCCAGGTGGCATGAATATAAATTCTAAATCATCTAATGTCAAGTCCATGAATGGAAAAAACATATATCCTTGATGCCAAAACACGGAAAGGAAATAAAGCATATTTCATAATTTCTCGCGTTACGTTTACAAAAGTATATATCAATACGGATCGATCCAATCAGTTTTCTGACATGAAACAAGCATTTCCATATATCGTACATGCATATCATCAAATCCGGTAGTGTTTTAAGCGCCGCTTCTTATCCATCCCCATCCACCTTGACACGACGCGCTTATATTTTCTTGTCTTCGGATTCTCCAGGATCGATTATTAGGTCTGCGAGAAGCAAACAACCGACGACGTCTCTGTAAAACATTATTCATCTAAAAACCAACCCCATGTTATTATCTGGTTTACGCCATACGGGCAATATTTCATCGCGCGAAAAAAAATATACTTGAATTTTTGCACCTTCCATAACGGTCCGGGCGATGTAACGTTACTCATAAAATGCTTGTTTATTAAACAAAACTATAATGAAAAATGTACACTACAGACAAGTTAGCGAATATTCGAGTTTACGACTCTCTAATTAATATTATTGCTGTAATTAATAAAAAATATATAATTTTATAATATAATACAATTTATTGGCCAGTTATAAAAAGAAAATATAATTCTAAATATAAAATTATTATTGCAAGTTACTAAATACAAATTTTCCACAAACAAACATGTATAAAGTTAATGATATTCCTGAATGTGGAAGTCTTCGTTCAATTTTGTATAAATCGGGGAGCAATTTAAAGTTTGGAGCGTCTCTTGTTTCCATCCACGTACGTCATTAATTCTAACAATTATCGTAATTTCAATTTTATCAGAATATCTTCAGACCCCATTACTTATGTATTTTAATATCCTGAATCCCATCATTAAATTTCACAAAATAACGTAACCATTATAAATTTGATGAAAGTACAGTTAATTAATGTTAATATTATACTGGTACCATAAGAATAATCAGGTAATGGAGATGCTACATAACCCATGTCAAAGTGAATGATATGGGATCTAGGTTAGAACTGGTAGGAGCAGTTGAAGGATGCTTCGAAAACTTTGATTAATATGTTGCCTGTTAACGTTTGTTGTTAACTTTGGGATGCGTTCCAGTACATGCGTTTCCCTCAACTGACAGAAACCGGAACTTAAGGGCAAGGGATTCCTAATATTATTCAAGATAATGAAACGAACAAAAAGAGCATAATTTAAAGACTAATTAATATACATATGACATAAGTCATTAAAAGTATCAGTGTTTTTAGTAATAATCAGTTTTAATATTGATTGCATAATAAAACTATACAATATTTGAAAAACGATATTTGACTCATAAATGTATGGCAATAACGTGTTTGGCATTAAATTTTCTGATGCTATTTTCGAAAAGGTTATTTAGCAAACGATTGATAAACGCTATATAAATGGAGGGTTGGAAAAAGAACAGAATCCCATTGGAACATGTGAATATTTTGAATAATTTATGGCAATTTAAATGTCAAGACTCAAGTTTTTCTATTTTATCGGTATAATTTATCAAAAACATAATCATAAAACGCCGAAAAGACTTATGTCAATAGCCTTTTAGTCACATATTATAATAATTTTTATTTCAACAACTACTATAAGAAAAATACAAACTATATTCAATAGTAATACAAAAAGGAAATATAATTACTGCTATTGCTGCAAAGTGCAATAGACCATAGGTCTTTCTACCCTAAAAAACATATTGTATTTAAAGTGTTAATTAGAATCGAATCGAAATATTGTTAGTTTTGTAAAATGTATGTAGAAAACTGCTGATTTCAGAAAATGTATTCTAGAACACTGCTGATTTAATAGTATAATTAGTTTAAATTAATTATGTAGAGTAAACAACTGCGTCTGGTCGTATTCTGTTCTAAAGTTTTTTTTAGTAAATTCTAAATCAACAATATAGATATTTTTTATTAAAATGTTACCATAAATTTCAAGAGAATTATAATAATAATAAAAAAGCAGAAAGACGTCGGCGAATAGCCTTTGGCCTAACGTGTGATCAATAATTATGTTTAATGGATATAATTAAATTGTAAATATTATATATTATATGTTATGTTTTTATAAAATAATTAATATTAAAGAAAATTCATTGAATCTTCCGAATATAAACGGCCATTGACTCTTCATTCATCTTAAAAAGAACTATTATAAATAATTATATTATATAGTAAGCAAACACCCAGAAAATCACCAGAAGAAGTTATAGCATATAGACCAATCACTCTACTACCAATCATATCTAAAGTTTTGGAAAAGCTACTACTAAAACGTATGATGGACCCGATTCTCCAAGAAAATAACATATTTTCGGAACACAAGAATAGATTTCGCAAAGTGCATTGCAGGATGAAACAAGAACACCAGGTCACTAAAGTGTAACTACTCTGCTGTAGTTTAATTGATAAAGTTCCAATAATATCCATAATCTATCAGCAACATTGATTTTTTATTATTTTTTCATCTGATAACAAAAGTGTTTGCCGCCCCCGGGTGGGCTCGAACCACCAACCTTTCGGTTAACAGCCGAACGCGCTAGCCAATTGCGCCACGGAGGCTCGATGTTCGCATTCATCCTTATGTAACAATCATATTTGACTATTTTGTATTATATTATTTGCATTTAAGATTTTTTATAACGTTTTCTGATGTGATCTATTTTCTATCCAAACATTTGAACCAATAATTAAACTTCCACGTAAAATGCACATAGTATAGAACTAACGTTCAATCCGTTCGTGAGCCTTATGTTGCTCAAGACAACTTCTGATGGATATTTGTTAAATCTAAAACTTACACAGACATTTCTTATGTATATAGAAATAATGTTAATAATACGTTTCATGGCAAGACCATTTATTATTGTTGTATCATTTGTTTCTATGTTCAAGAACACAAGAAATATTTAATTGAAACATACCAAAAATATAATCCCAAAAGATATTCTTCATTGTAAACTAAAAAAGAAGAGATACTAACTAAAGAGAATAATAAAGGAATTGTACCAAAATAGAGATTCACGATATGTAAGTATTTTATTAACAGAATACCCCCCCATCATAATACTAAGTAAAAATAATATTCGTAGTACTTCTAAAGACCAACATTTCATCCATAAAGTAAAAACTACTAGTTGTTCCTACCTATAATAAAATAAAGTATGCTATAAAATAGTCAGATTCAATGGACCTTTAGAAAATAAATCAAATAATACCGAAAACTTGGCATTGAACTTCTCATGGATTTTCAGTTTTAATCCACTTTGAGAATATTAAGAAATTTTGAGATATTCATTTGTAAAAATGCTTCCTATAAAAAGTTTATTTATTTAAAGGTACAATCATCAGTGGAGAGGCATTGTCTAAGAATATCAGATCATAGTGAAAATAATTTACAAAAATACTATGTTTAATTGGAAATATACGTGGAGTTGACATACCGAGTTATTAAAGACTATGTTGTATCTGACCATTATAATTAAATTTGAACTATAGCGGACATTCCAACAACAACTCTTCCATGATATTCGTAGTACCATCCAGTGACATAACGAATACATTACAGAAATTAATCTTCCACTTCAAAAAAAAATGTAGAAAAAACAAGCATTCGGTTTTGCCATTGCCTTTATCACTTATGTAGCATGCTTTCACTTCTTTAAAAAAATAATAATCTTATGGAGATCTCGGTCAATAGCCTTTTGGTTCATTAGTTGTTAATAAATATATACCTAATATCTTCTCACCGTATGATGATTATATTTAATATGCATGTTACAATTTTGACATTAGGTATAATATTGTGTTCCATAATATGAGCTCTTTTTGGAAAATGTTGTAAATCAAGAAGAAATAATTAAACCATAAATACATCAAAAAGAAAGTGCAGAAAGACTTAGGTCAATAATACTTTAGCCCAATTTGTTCTTATTCAAACGAAACAACGCCAACAAAACAACATAAAAGTCACCAACTTAACACTTAGCTGTCCATTGATTTAAAAATTTCATTATTTCCTGATTTTTTATTTTTAACTTTAGAACTACAACGCCTGTCAAAATGATATTACAATTCAATTTGCTACTTCATGTTATATTTTCAGCAATGATGTGATGACTTTTACAACAATAATTATGGGTATAATTTATTACATTTTATTTTTAATGTATTCTGAATCATAATTCTCATAAGTAGTAATGTATCCTATAATTTGTATTCCTAATCCGAACTAAAAAAAACAAATTAAAGTTACGAGACAAATATTGGTAACCACCACCAGAAGAAGAGCTGGTTTGTAAAAGAAACTATAAGGAAATATTATAAATGTATTCAAAACATACAACTGAAGATACGACTAAAAAGAAAAATTGTACTAAACTGTAGAAATATGAAATAAGTAAACACTAGTATTTAAAGAGCCTCAAAATAAAAATTAAAATTAATAATACAATGTCAGAAGATATTCGGAAAAGTATCAGGAATAAAGCCTAACTTTTCCATGTCGGTAATTCGATACAGTCGGGATAACAGATGTCGGGAATCCGAATGTCGGAAAAATGATTAATGGGAATTTGAATGTCGGGATAAGCCAGATATACAGCCCTTCGACTAGACCTAAAGAGCTAAGTGCCAAGCCATTTTTTTATTATTATTATTAAATTTATAGTTTAGCTTTTTACTGATTAATGCCCTATTTCTAAACTTGAGTCCTTATCAGCCTTACCGTTGAACAATTTTTACGGCATTTACCGGTTAAAATTCCGTAAAAATCGCTCAATGTTGTGATTCAAACCAGCTCCATTTTGCACCAGATTTTTGTGATGTTGTATTTTGACGTATGTTGTGTTCAAATAATACCAACCTTTTATCAAGCAATTCTAATATGATTCATTTACCATAAAATTTTAAATATATGTCACCACAAAAAAAAACAGAAAGTACTATTTTTTTAAATTTTTATGAAGATTTTAAAAGCAAATCCATTAATTACTGAATATGTAGTGTAACATTGAAAATATAAATGTTTCTGTTTGTGGATGAAATATGTAAAAGAAGTAATTAGAAATAGATAGAGGAGTTCAGTTCCAACCGTAAAAAAGGACGGTCATGTTTATTGACAATTTTGTACTATTTTTGAAAGTCGAAGGCTACGAGGCTTAACCAGATAAACCACACTTCGACTAGGCTCAAAGGGCTAAGTATCTGGCAGTATTTGTATATTTGTTATAATAAATAATAGTAAGTTTCTTCATTCTTAAAAAAAAGAAGTGAAGCCTATTATTTTTATATCTCGTAATCTGTGCAGTAAGAGGGCTGTTACAGTAGAAAAAATGACTTACACCACAAAATATACTGAATAAAGTATAGTATAGTAAAGTTATTGACTTAAGCGAAATTAGTAAAGAAAAGTTTAATTTCACTGACATCTGATATATCTGAATACTATTTTGGGTGGATACTTACGTCCCATATTTTAAAAAATGTAATAATATAAATATCAAATTTCCCAATATCATACAAGTTTATGACAAGATTTTCCAAATATTGCTGAGATTATTTCATGGTCAATGATATACATTTGAATGACAGATATTTTGTAATAGTGTGCTTTGTTTAAATACATAAATATGGAAATATTTTGTTTTATATTCTGTCATATATTCTCCAGAAAGAAGTAAGTAATGTTATTCCAATAATTCAAGTTAATTAATTTACATTTGTAATTAGCAGGGTTTATTGTTGTTGCATACATAGATCCGAAACTAAAGCTGGCGGTAATATTACGATGAGGAAATTTCCCCCGGTTGATTCTCCACAGTTCTAACAATGGAAAAAGGCTGCAAACAATTCTTCACTTCAAAATCTAAGCAATTTGGAGATTCAATATAGGAAACGGGTATGCAATCTTCATTTTAACAAGAATGATAGTAAAATACCATTTTTTACATTTGCGATTTTCCTACATTAACGAAAAATTTACTTCACTTAGAAGGATACACAACCTGTCTTCAAATTTGAAGATTTGCAAAATTTGGTACATAATATGGTGGCTGCAAATGTTAATATGAAGCGTCGAAAACAGCGCATTACAAGGAAAACACATTCCAGGAAGAACTTGCAAAATATAATTAGTTATTTAGAAAAAATAAATAAAAAACATAAGGTTTCAAACAAAGAAATTAAACAATTTTAGATCAGGAATAATATACAGAACTTGTAATAGGTGATATATTTAATAATACAATTCTATTTGATTCAATGCTAATTTACTGTTGCTTGTTTTAGCTTGGATGGACTTGGAACATTGAATTGTGGAGAATCGAGAAAATCTATGGAGTTTTGCAATGCCAATCAATATTTATTATCAAAAAGAATATATTTATTTGTGAAATTGTATATTTTATAATATAAAAATATACTATTTAATTTTATTTTTAATTTTGTTATTTTTATATGTATATATAAAATAAAAAATGATCTAGTGTTTAGTTTTACAGTTGGTAACGGACCTATTACTTGGTTTTACGAATGGATATCAATAAATTAACGCGTCGCTTTTGTCACCCTGTTTCTTATACACATCTGTAATCAGTTTTGACAGCACAGATTATTTATTTTTTGTTTTATAAATCTATTCATTGTCCCATAAATAAAAATATTGCTGAAACTTCATAAGATATTAAGTGGTCAAACTTACTCGGTATTGAAGAAGCCCGAAGTCACCAGTTTTCCATCCTTAGTCCACTCGAACATGAAACAATACGGTATGTTGAAAAGAACGGAAACGACGCCGGCGACAAACATAACTCTTCGGGCTACTTCCGGTCGACAGAATTTCGGTTTGAGGCATCTCCTAGGCTTCCACAAGTATACGACGCGATCTGCATAACAGAACGACAAACACTTTGAAGTTTCTCGGTATTGTCATGATGCGCCAATCCCTCATTCGAGCACTCAACAACGAAACGAAGTTCAACTAACGCCAACTTGCATAATTGTTTACAAATTTCAGAAACTGCACGAAACAAAATATTATGTAACGGTATGCAACTCAAACACCACATGTAGCAGCTAACATTGAATTATATTGATTTATATAAGCTCGTTTTGCAGCAAGGTTAAATAATTCATAATTAGTGTAAAATTCCATACTTCCTACAGGTATAACTAGTGTTGGAATTATAAACATTTAAAAAAAAATCCGAAAACTTCATGTTTGTTTCTGTGGTGCATGATGGATTATTACACTGACTATGAGTTATGATGCATCTGTTGGTTATACAAAAAGTTTAATAAATCATCAGGTTCTTTAAAAATGTTTCGTGTTGTGCTGTTTGTAAAGTAATTGCTGCAAGTTGTTACTTATTTAAATTGTACAATTGTGCATGGATAAAGCATGGCCTTTCTTAAGCAATCGTATACGATTTAAATATTTACGTGGGAAGGAGAAACCCAATTTGTGTTTTACCTAAAGCAACTGCGACAGTCGCAAAAACGGCGAGCGAACTGACCGCTCCACCCAATGGTAAAGTAATGAGGGCTTCGTATTCCCTCCAACCTGGCACTCGCCAAAGAACTCCTCTGCAGAGTCCCGAGATGAATAATAGAGAGGAATCTATTAAATCCGTGGTCGCTAGTACTGCATCAAAAGAAAACCAAAAGTTAAAAACAAAGACAAGAAAAAATACGGAAGAAAATAACGAGATAAAATCAAAACGAACGTACAAAAAAAGTCAACACTCTTACAATACACACGCAGAAAGAACGTTCGTCCTGGGAGCGCGTGACGCAAAAGGTCTCTCCGTGTAAATCCTCTTTAAGAGGGTGCGAGACCGCAAACAAAATTACACACATCACCAAATAAACGCACACGTAAATCTTCATATCCGAGCGAAAATAAAAATGAGAATAAAAATAAAGTAAGCACATTCTTGCACAGGTCTTGGAAACGCTCTAAATTTTAATTTCTGAAAGTGTTTCTTCCGATCACATCGGGAGGCGTAAATCTCCATAAGCTAAGTACTCGCACGTAATCCAATTTTAACAAGTATAAAGTAGATAGCGGAACAGGGGAATAATTACGTAACGAAACTCGTGTGGGGAACGGAGAGAGGACGAGGGAATCTGTAAACCCCTTTAATTCCGCAACGGCAAACATTAATTGAGCATCAAATTACACGGGGGTCGGGAGAGCTCGAAGGAAGATGAGCCAGATGAAAAAATAATAATAAGATGTGGATTCCAGGAGAAAATTTGAATTTAACTTTAAGCATATGGATGTATTAGTTTATAGAAAATTATACCAAGAGTACTCAATACTTCTCAAATACAGTGAATACATGAAATATTTTGTTTGACATTGAAAATGTATTTATTTAGATTTGTTTAATTACTATTATTGTTCTTTTGTTTTTGTCAATTAGCAGTGCACATTTTCAAAACATATAAAGGAGAACTGAAATTCAAACTCGAAATAGTGTTAATGAAAGATTTTTCATTCTGAGATCCTTCATCAGCAGATTTCTTTTTTAGCGCTAAATTATAATGGCATTAAATCCACATATGAAGTTAGGAACGTCAATAAAAGGTTTCTTACACATTTGGTTAAATTTCTAAATTTAGTAATACTATCAACTATATAAAATATCAGATGATCGATAGATGACACTCACTCAATAACTTCAAATTTATGGATTCAATGAAACTTTTTAAAATGTTTGTTGTAAATACATTTCTGACATGATTCAATAAAGATATTGAAACAAAAGATCTCTGTTTCTGCGACAAGACTTCCATTTTTTTCCAGAAGTTTCTTATTTCATATATGTAAATATTTTTCATAAATATTTCAATATAAAGTAAACTTTTCTTATGGTCTACAATTTGATTAGGTTAGCCCTCATATTTGTCATTAGCGTATATAGCATTAAAACTCTTTATAACTGAATTAGCACATCATTTATAATAGGCGAAATGTTTTTAGGGATTTTTAGTGTTATATTTGGAACTCAAACCGAGTTCCTTTAGCATGTAGACTGGCGAGTCTAACCATACATTTATGAGTCGCCTTTTAAGATCTAGATAGCTATTTGCCTATTTTAATCAAAATTAATTATTGATAATCACATAAACAATCCAATTTTTGTGACATATTTATAAGAATGCCCGGCGCATCCACGTTAATTTATTTACAAAAAAGTCAACTATGAAATTTCAAGTCTTACCAAATTTAATTACATAATTTGTTATTCAAAAAATCCAAGGGTATTGAAACGTAATATGAAAAAAAAATATGGAGATCAGTGTAAATATACAAATGAAGAAATCTCTTTGTGTTCTTCACACGTTCCAACGATACGCACATTCGCAGATGTTCAGGTGAGTTCCACAATTTGAGTGTGTGAAGGAAACAAGTGAAGTAAAATAAAAGAATGAACGGAATTATCATTTGGAGACTGTGCGTTATGGATTATTTAATTTTTGGATAATCAGTTTCTCACGATTTTATTTAAAAGAAACTTTTCGGCTATTCATTATTAATTAACACTAACAAAAATGTGGGCTACCATAATGTAATTCCAAAGACTTATTTACTGAAAGATTTATTAATCACTTTTGATTAAAAGTGAAACAGAAATCATCAATCAATAAATCAATTTTAAATAAAAATCTTATGTCAAAGGAATCAGATTTTTGTATAAATCCGTTAGATGAGAGCATCATTTTAAAGATAATACCTTCTTCGAACAATTAATAATTTAATTAAATAGAAGAAAAACAAAGTGAAAATGACAGTTAACGCTTTTTGGAAAAACTTCACAATAGAAAACGTACATAGTCATGGTAATATTATTTAGTAATAATAAAAAAAACAAATAATTATTTATCCAAAGGATTCAAGTTTCGAAAATGTAGATTAAGATGTAGTAGTTAGTGGAATGTGGAATATGGAATATGTGTTTTCTGTGTATGAATTACAACAAATTGTAAGAAACCATGATTGAGAAAATGCAGAATATAAATAATTTCCTGTAAAAATGTTAACAACCCAAAGATTTTCTTTTAGTCAAAATGATCCTGATTTATGAATAATTGTTCTTACTAAGTGATCTTTACTAAATATCGAATAAGTTATTATTTAATGAAGGGGAGAAAAAATAAAAATACAAATTCATCCAAATGTGAAAATTGTCTTTCTACCTCCTAACGTCATTAATACAACCTTTAGACCAAGGAGTCATTCAAACTTTAAAAATGTACTACACATGCCAACTTTTCCAAACCATTTTCGACTGATTAGAAAACAGTGAAAATAAAACCGTGTCATCGGCTTGCGCGGAAATTAAACCATCAACACTTTATTCGTGTTGGAAACCTCTTTTACCTCAAATGGTTCAAGCAATACAAGATGATTCTACAAATTCACTCCCAGTTACAGAAATAGTAAACATTGTTTCTAATTTATGCGATGAAGAATTTGCAGTAAACCAGTAGGATGTAAGAGAACTACTACTCGGGGATGAAATTTTAGTTGAGGAAGAACTGATTGAATTCATTGATGCATCCACCTCAAATGCATTGGTAAACGAAAATAAGGAAAACAAATGGGTGCCAAATCTCGATTTACAAGATGTGAACAAAGGGCTAAATTAGGCTAAAGAATTAGAACTTCATTTCATTCAAACTGATCGTTCAACGGTGCGAAGCGCAAAGTTTAAAAGAGAGTTAAGAAATTGCTTAAATCCCTATAGAGAGGTTTTAGTGGTGTTACAAAAAAGCTACAATCGAAAACCAATGTGAAGATGAACTAAGTGATGAAGACATTTTGCCCATTAAAAGAAGACGAGTTAGGCGACTCATCATATCTGACAGCGAGGATGAGTGTTGAATGATTACATCATTTTACAAAATTCTTCATTATTTTTGTTGAAAAACAGTCTTTTAGTTTAGTTTTTGTTTCATTTTTTATCAATCCTTATATAAACTCTTCAATTCAATAAAAATAATATAACGTGGTACGAATGATGTGATTTGTAGTAATTTCAAGTTTCTTATAGCGTGGTTTCCATACAACGCGGAAGACGATTTCCATAGAACACGAATTAGTCTGGTTTGTACGGTTAAATCCGAGTTTCTTATAACACGGTTTCCATATAATGCGGTACGCACTCATCGCGTTATAGGAGGGTTGACTGTACTTGAATACTAAACCGACCTTGCATATTAACCAAAAAATACCTTCAGAAAGCTGGAATTTTCAGTGTTTCACACCCTTTCATAATTTATCATGTGACATATACTGTAGATTCTTCTACTTTATAAAAATAGTTTGAATTGATGCTTTTCAGGATTTGAAACCTATTATATTTCTTTGATTTCATCATTATTATCTAAGGACTCTGTAAAAATGTTTGTGTTCGTCGTATTAGGTATATTTTTTGTCTAAATACATTTTTTTTCAAATAATTTTCATTTTGAACATGTAGATATTATTGATAAAAAACATGTATTATTTTAGTAGAAATTATTTAAAATAACAAATAACGAAAAAAGTTATTATATTAACAATATACATATATTAAGAAAAGTCGTTACTGATAGTAGTGATGTAATAATAATATTTTTGAGAAATAATCAATAGTACTTTCGTGTTAAAATGAAAATTCACTTTGTATTTTCCGGGTGGAAATTGTCCTTTGTAAAAGATGAAATAGTTGTTTTTTGTTTTGTTAGAATATTATAAATATATTTTGTTATTTTTTCTGTCTGTATCCATTGCAATAAATGTTATTATTATTGTTCCAACGATAAAAAAAATATTTTTTTACGAATGAACCTAAACTAAGTTTCGCTTAACGAAGTAATTCGTACAACGTATTCTATTCGTTAATCGAACTATGATTGTTCAGATAAATTATATAATATAAATTATATTAGTAGTGTATTTAAAAGCAATAATAATTGAATATAATCAATATATGATAATTACGTCATCCATCATTTATCGATCTTTAATATAAACCATTTATTAATGTATAATTTTATATTGTAGACTTACCTGATAAATAAGTGTAGATTGAGGGTTTAAATTCCTTCTTGATTAATACGCACAGTGATAGAGTGTTGCCGCAGATGGCGAAGAAGCTGATGAAGGGCGTTATGAACGAATACACTATGATACCTGCAAGAAAACCATCAACACCTGTCCGTACCTGAGCACTTGTAAATTCAAAAGTGTACCTTTCTTAGTAGGTTCCGTGACCCAGACGTCAGCACCACCGCCACAAAACTCGACTCCGAAGAGCTGGTGCATTATAACGTTGAAGTGCAGAGACATCGTATTTGTACTTTCGGCTTCGACTAATGCAAATATGCAAATCGCAGTGTATATATTTGGTTTCCATATATGCTACACCTATTAATTACATAAACATGTTTTTTCGAGTGTTTAATTTCAGATCAACTTCACCGTTGATAAACGCACTTTATTACCTTGATATGGGATGCTATGCTTCGGGGAAATCGGCATTATTGCTTCGCCCATCGACTATTTTTTTGTGTGTATATATATACACTTTATCGTGGATGGTAATTACACAACTGTTTTTTCGGTTTGTTTTCCGTTGAGCCAAATTCGGGAATTACATGGGTGGACTGATCGTGTCGTCATCGGCGATTGGCAAGCCCCGAAAACAAGTTAGGTTAAAATAGATTAAAACAAAAATGCTATCAGTACAATTTCAATTCACTTGCTAAAAGTTACATATAAATTTTAATAACTAATGACTTCTGTTCATTTCATATTCATTTTATATTATTTTTTTATTAAAAAAAATGTTTTCCATAAATAATTCCAAGCATTCCATTTAATTCAGACAGAAATTTGATTCTAATAAATAAAGGTCTAAATTTTGTATTATGAAAGAAATTATAAAGTAAGTTATAATATGATAATACACATACAATTTTCTATGTAGTTTAATGCAGCTTACAATAATACCGATATTTATTTTTTCCTCATTTAAAATAAATACATAAAACTTCGATTCACTCGTTAAAGTATTAAAACTTCAAGAGATTTACGCCTGTAATATAATATGAATTTACTTTAATATAAATTATAATAAATGTGTACCTTCTATATTTAATTATGAGAAAAGATTAAATTGCCATGAATATAGTACAAAACTTTAGATTATGGATAAGAAAAAAATATAATATTATTAATAAAGTTAATTATAATGTACAAACAACATATTTTTATTTTAATTGAATACGAGACACAAATAAACAGTCAATCAAATAAGAAATATAATGTAGTGCAGTGCAGTGCAGAAAGACCAAATTTGATAGCCCTTTGACCAGTTATTATTATATTATTATTTTAGATTTATATATTTTTTTGGAATTACTTTGTATTTCTTTTTTGGAATTATCTTGATTTAGTTTCGGATTCATTTACTTGCAGTTATTATCATTTATATTTAAAATATTTTTATTTTAAATATTATGGTATTTTTAATAATAATATTTATTAACCCCAAAAAGTAACTAAAGGGCTACGAGCAACGTAGTCTTTCGGCCCAAAGATACAAGAAAAGCATACATTGGCACATTAAATCATTAAAAAATGCATTCTGAAATAGTTAGACGTACATATCGAAGTAAATACAAAAAGGATGAAATTATAAAATAAAACTAAATAAAAGTAAATCTTCTCGAATTGAAACAATAATAATTAATTCTGAAGCATTTTCATTTGGCTTTTTTTTGTTCCGAGAAGAGGAAAACCTTCCAAAGGGACCACGGTGGATTCGTGATACTGTGGGATTTTTACCCACTAAAAACCTCTCCTCTTCTTCATCAGCATCCAGGTCCTGTTAAATGTTATTACTCTGAAATGTTGATTGTCTTACCTGTTAGTCTTGTTCAGTATTGGCTTCCACTGCCATTTTCTTCATTAGCTCTCTCCATCCTCCGCTGGTCTTCTTCCTTGGTAGAGAGTATGTCTGACGCATAGCCTGTTATTATCTGCCAGCTGTCACCGCTCTTAAGCATTTCGCTGACCAAGTTGCATGGCGTTAGAACAGCCCCGAGACTTGCTTCAGCTACGTGCTTCTTTGCAGCCCACCTGCGGCAGCTGAATAACGTGTGCTCCGGGCTATCATTCTCCTCGCAGTACCAGCACTTTTCATCTTCCTTCTTCTGTATGAAATGCAGGTACTTTCCGAAACATCCGTGCCCAGAAAGCGCCTGAGTCAGATGGAAGGATGTTTCTCCATGCTTTCGATTTATCCAGGGGTCAATTACAGGGATGAGTCTTCTGGTCCAGGCTCCTTTCTCTGAGTTTTGCCATTTCTCCTGCCATCTTAGCATTAGTCTTTCTCTTGCTTCGGTTTTGCTGAGCCCCGACATTCTCTCTTTTCTCTCTGTTGCAAGCAGCTCTATAGGTGGTACTCCAGCTATTACTTGCACAGCATCTCTGGAGATTGTTATGTATGCACTGCATATCCTGATGGTACCTTTTCGTTGGATCGTTTCAAACATCTTCCTGTAGCTTTTCACCGTCATCGCTTCTTCCCATACGGGAGCTGCATGCAGCATTATAGATTGAGCCATTACTCCTAGCACTCTTTTCTTACTCGGTTTCGGTCCATCAGTCTGCAGATGGCTGTAGTAGTCTCCGCTGCACGGACAGCTTCTGCCCTGATGTGTTTGGCATAGGTAAGGCTGCTGTCGATGTATACCTCTAGATATTTAATGGTTTTCTTCGGTGTTATGTTTAACGTATGCAGGTTTATGACTATTTAAATGACCATCCAACATCAAAGAAAGAGTACCATAAAGTACTTCTTACATGACCTTAAGAACTTGGATACATCAAAGCGAGCTTTCCGCCCCAGCATTAAACAAACTTATCCACTATCCAAAATATTTTCTGCAATCCGCCTGTGAACCATTTGAAATTAAAACTAAAATTCTACCAAAATCCAGTTTTCATCTTATCGAACATATTTCATATATGAATATAATACAAAATTTCTTTAAAAAATATGGAAGAACTTCGAATGGTTTTACCAACAATAAATTAAAATTAAAAATCTACCAAAATCCACTTATTCAACAATGATTATATTTGAAAAACATAAAGTTCATTAAATAATTTCACTTCTAAAAATAATTCTATTTGATTACTCAATGTAATTCCAAATTGCACGTCCTTTTCTATCGAAGCTAAAATATTTAATATACGAAAATAATAAACGTTTTCTTCCAAAACTATACAAGAACTTCCATTAGTTTTACCAACTGAAAATTTAAACCGAAGATCTACCAAAATCCAGTTATCTATAACCCATTTCATTTGTTTGTAACTTGTTTCATCTAATAAAATATATTTAATAAAAAAAAAATATACAAAAATCTAGTTTTGAATCACTGATTTTATTTAGAAAAAAAAATTTTTTTCGTCTAAAAATAATTAACTGATAGTTTCCATATGAACATTTTGTGTATCATCTAATTACAATAAATTGCTCAAAAAGATTGCTCAAAAAGAGTTGCAAATATTATTTCACACTTCATCAAACAACAACTACACACCACACACAATCAACCAAACACCACACATCACCCACAATCAACCAACCACCGCACACCTCCCACAATCAAACAACCACCACACACCACCCACTTTTGCAACCCTAAGCATCTTAGCACCCTGGACGCACTTGTTTCGTCTGTCTTTTGCTACCCAGTTTTGGGTGAAGTCGTCCCTTTTACATTTGGTAATTTCCCATCTTGGCACCATAACGCACTTATTTCTGTACAAAAATAAATGAAGACGAACGAAGATGAAGCTGGTCAAGAACGCGTGCGTCATCGGAATTCGGCTGTCCAGAAGCTGATTACATCGAGGAATGCTTCCAAATAGTGCTGTATGCAATAGAGGTCAGTAGAGTGGATTGCCAATTCCGAGAACAAGGAGAACTGCCCGGTTCAGAAAAAGAGGAACTACAGTATTTATCGATAAATATTAACGAAGATGTTGACGCATAGAACGGAAAAATATGTGAGTAAATAAATCCGCCAGCAAAGAAATAGAAAATGAAGACTGATGATATGCCCACACAAAACATAAACCGAAATCGAAGAACTCACCGTTCCAGTGCATGAACCGAAGAAAGAAGACGAAAATTTTCTCTTTCTTCAAGATGATGACTTATTTTGGGATTATGGAGTTAATCGTCTTCTGTATAAAATTTAAATTATATTTTGGAGAACTAAAGGTTCGGGTGTAAGTGGACGAAGATGCAGAGATAATTAGTCCCAAGATACACAAAATATAAGTCTCTTTCATATGTTTCTGATGGTCGTAAAACTTAACCCTTCTACTTCCTTATACCAAACATGTGTTTCCCATGTGTGGGCGGATATTAGCCGCACAATATAAACGCTACAACGGCGTAACCAGAGGACCACATCCTATATAGGGCGTGCCATCATAAATCAAGTGGTGCTATAAGTGTGATACCGGATAACTATAAAACAAAACAAAATTACATAAGCTTAATATACACTTTACAATCTAATTTTAATCCATATCTTAATGACTATATGGTGTCAACATTTTTTAGGTTAAAGTTAGAATATTTAATTAATATTATTACTTATTACAAATTATTTAATTGCAGAGAATCGATTAAATAAATGTTTATCTTATTATAATTTGCTGTTGATTTTCAGTTTTCTACTATTTTTGTTCTTCCAACATTCCACTACTTAATAAATATACCCTTATGTTCATTATTTCCTGATTAGTTAATGTTTAGATATTTTTATGCCTCTAGGAAATAATAGATTTGCTATTGAACTTACACAGGATCCAGTGACGTGTCATGGCAAATCTGGAAATCAAGTGGCGTTCCAAGTGAGTTACCGAGTAACTATTAACGAAAAAATATATACTTTAGAATACAATTTTCTTCCCATATGTCAGTCAGGCTCTATATGCTTTGGAGAATCGTTTGCCGGGGTGAGGAAGATGTAGATGCAGAGAGAATTGTTCGGTTGATACACTGAATATATATAGTCGTATATTTATATAGATGTTACAGAGTGTAGACAAATGAACAGAAACAGTTATAATACAAATACGATAGAGAGAACCTTACTGCTTGCTTGGTGAGAGACGAAAGAGGTCCGTACTGACCGGCGGGTGCTTACAAGAGAGCATGATTATTCCGGGTTTGTCTCTTTTATATGTTTCTGGGGGTCGTAAAACTTAAGCCTCTTATTTCCTTATCCAAAACATCTGTTTACCACTTGGGCGGACATGAGCGCCACAATGCTATTAACATTTTTTTAAGTTTAAGCGAAATGTGTTGCATCTATTATTATATTCAGATTGAAATACATAAAAAAAAACTAATAGAAAAGGTTGAACAGGCAGTTTATCTAGAAATAATAATAAATGAAAAAATAGTTGGGATCCGCAGCGTTACGTAGGGCAGAAAAGTTTGTATCGGATGAGTGCAGGAATAAAACAAACCTAATTTCATGTTCACCTGTAGGATAAGCAATGGTATGTCAGTATCGGGAAGTATCACTAAATATAACAAGATTGCGTTACAGAGACTGTACAAATTAAAAAGAATTATGTTTGGGAAAAAAAAATCAACATGTTCAAGGAAAAGACAGACTTGAAATGCAAATGAATATTATATTACATAAAATAATAAAGAAATGAACAAAGACGGACATAATAATAGAAAGAAACAAAGATACACATCAGTACAAAACAAGAGGAAAGAACGACATAAGACCAGAGGGGAATGGGACGTCCGTACTAAAGGTCAGTATTCTGGTAAGGGAATACAATAAATTGCCGGACAACATAAAAAAAGAGAAGAATATGGAAAAGTTTAAGAAGAAAATTAAAGAATGATATAAAAATAGAACAAATTTATAAATCACATCACATTTAAAAATCACATGCAATACCAGCTTATGGAATGCCTATGGACTGCAACAGAGGAGCATAAACTATTAATGTATATATAAATATGTAGATGTAAATAAGATAAATAAATAAACAAAAATATTTGGCGCTAAAACATATGGCGACACACCGTGAGTTACCGAGTAACTAAGTGTGCGCCACCACAGCCCGATACATTTTTTCCATAAGACTTTACCCTCTTGGCGCCCCTCTTAATAAGAATGGTTAACAGGGGTGATTTGATGGCTAACAGGAGAGGGTGAACGGCAAAGTTATACAAATTCTACTTCTCATTCCGCGATTCTTGTATCACATGTAACATGAAAATTATTCACATAACTTTTTGTTATAAATATTTTTTGATAATTTTCATCGGTATTTATCGTATTTGATGTTAATTTATATAAGAAAATTGTTTCGAGTAAGAATTAAGCTCGTTACGCGAAATTCCACAGTATTAACGAAT
The DNA here is from genome assembly GCA_018845635.1 of Nicrophorus orbicollis. Lineage (NCBI taxonomy): Eukaryota > Metazoa > Arthropoda > Insecta > Coleoptera > Silphidae > Nicrophorus > Nicrophorus orbicollis. Next base: position 138,518 of record JAFMTC010000039.1, on the reverse strand, counting down.
TACTTATTTTAAGGTTGGTAGCAGGATTTTTATTTTTAATTATTGATTTCTTGAGAATAAAATATACATTTGTATAAGTATAGCATATTAATAATTTCATTAATGATAGAACAATATATACATATAATAATAGAACATCTAATATATTATTTTATATGTAAAACCAGATACAAATCATGATAGAAATGTAGACAACTCAAAAATCTTTTTTTGTGGGCAAAAAAAATTGCAATATTTTCTGCATCACAAAATCCAATCTTAAAGCCGGATTTGCCGATACTCCGGAGAAAACTGTTGAAAGCCGGTATTTTAGTCTACCGGTTGCAAGAATAAAACCTTTTCGAATTAGTTACAAACAGTTATTATATGAGAGTTATTAGATTTAAGAAAAGTGATAATTTTGTATTGTTACATGGATATTGAAATACTAGCAGTTGCCTTAACAGCAATGTTATTCAAGGAAAAAAAATATTATAATAGTTATTACATTTCTTTAGAATTATAAAATACATATGTTTGCAGTAATTTAAAAAAATGAAGTAGTTCGTAGTTTTATTGTTTAAAATTTTAAAATAGGATTTAGATCATTTTTGACCTTGGATGACCTCTCATAACCTATTGGAAAAGGTGAACACCCTGTATAATATTTCAGTAAAATTATATTGTTGGCAAAACTGTTTTGAGTGGATTCTTATTAGTGACGGGTACGTTAAATTGGCACAATGTAATTTCTAATGTCGAGTGTAGCCGATCGAGTATTTGCGGTTTTTAGATGAAAGTATGCTAGAAAAGTGTTTAACGAAACCGGATAATTGTAGGGGAAAAGTAGGAAACACAGATGCGCATCCCAATAACAAGCAGAAGAAACTGCGCTGAAACTGACAGTCTTATTGTAAATAAAAATAACAGCGTCTTCCTATTTAATTTAAGTGTGGATGTTTTCCTTCTTCAATGTATGTATGGTTGAATATTCATACATTGGTGTATTAGTGTAGTTTTTCAAAAAGTTGAAAGTAAACAGAAATTGCTGGTGACTAGTTCAAGGAAAACCGTTTAAATGAAACCTCTACATGACTCACTTGGATATCAAAGGCAATGTCCGAAAACATAGATGAACTTCGGGTAAGTGTCTCACAGAGCCAACCTGTATCCAAATTATTGTTACATTGGATGTTTAAAGAATATGCTAGTAACCTTCAGAGTGTCCGAACTGCAGATGCTATTAGGTTTTGCTGGTCGAAGCAAGACTGGTAGGAAAACAGAACTGCAACAGAGAGCATTGGAGTTACTAAGAATTCGTTCTTACACAATACAGGCCAAAATTAGAGAACTTTACAAGACAATTCAGTAAGTAACCTGCATTTCACATCATTAACTTAGTAATAAATATAAGAGAGTGGGAAACATTTGTTTTTATTTTCATTTGTTTTCCCACCCTGTATGCTTTTTAAGTTGGTAGTTGTGTTGTTTGCAGTTATTAGGTTGCCAATATCCATTTTAAATAGTGCAACTGTGTAAAAAAAAGTGTTCTCTATTCATGTATATTATTTGCTGTTTCCCAAATAATTGTGAAATCAATGGTAATTTGATTGTGATTCCAATTTGATATTGCGTTTCCAATTCAAGCTCAACATCGTCCATTGTACATAACCTTCAATGGAAACATTTCATTATTATATCAAAAAACGGGTGTTTAGCAAGGAGTAACATTTTAGTACCTATATATTAGCCAATTGCAGAACCTACAAGTGCTGATAGTCAGTCTTGTTATTGGTAAGCATTGCTTTTCTTGTATCAGTATTCATCCACATCCAAGTATGCTGTAGAAACAATGATTTTGTTTCATGTTTACATATTTGATATATAAAATAGAAAAAAAAAGATAAGCAATGTTGCATGTGAAATTTACATGAATAAACAGTAATTCCAAAAAGCTTATCTAGCCTGATGTGATCATACTCATTCATAGGTTGCAGTTTATATTTGATTGTCGATATTAAAGACTACATAATCTTAACACCATGCGGCTTAAGAACAAAGCACAAAGTAAATTATTTATTCTGTATGTTGGTTGGTTCCTGCATTTTATTTATTATTCAAATTTAATTTTATTATTTTCTTTCTTTGTTTTTTTTCTAGACAAACAGGTGCTCTTCAACAGATTCAGCCACCATCCCCAGCCACGACGCCATCTGGAACACCATCACCGAACATGCCTCAGCACCAAGGCGGAGTACCTAGAGCTACTGTTAACCCTTACAATGTAGATACTCGACAACTTTCTGTATGTTTTATTATCATCCTTCTTCCTTGTCACTAACAATAGCTTTATTTCTTATCAGCCAATCTTACTCGACCCACTACTAATTCTTCTCTTTTCCTTCATACAATCATCCAACATTACCTTCCTTTTTTGTATTTGTTTATTTAACAAAATTTAGTGTTGGGGAATAACTGCTCAGATCTATCTGGTTATTACTTCACTAATTTTGACGTATATGTGTATGATTTATAGTTTTTAAGAATTATATTATATTTCTTCATAATTTATTTTAGACGCGTTCTGCTACGTTGTATAACCAGAATGCAGCTTCATATCAGCAGCATGCGGCGTATCAAGCCTATCCTCCGGTACCGAGGATTGCGCTTACGCAAACGCACATGATGAACCAAAACTATCCGATACACCCGGACGTCGAATTTAAAAGGTTACCATTTTTTGACGTTATCGCAGAGCTGCTAAAGCCGTCGACCCTCATCCCTCAAAGTGCTGCCAGACAGCAGGAATGCAATTTTTACTTTCATCTAACTCCGCAACAAGCCACTGACATTGCATCTTCTCGAGACGTGCGACACGGTGGTCGTGCTGAATATACGAAACAGATCCAGATGAGGTTCTGCTTGACGGAGACATCATGCAAGCAAGAGGACTTTTTCCCGCCTGGAGTAGTTGTCAAGGTCAACAACAAACAGTGTCCTTTACCGGTACGTTTTAAATAAACCAATTGCTTTTCTATACAGGTGGCCCTCGGTTAACGTCGCTGTGCAATTCGTCTAGTATTCTCCCTATGCTAGACTGATTTTTATTTTAGTGTTGACATATTTATATATGGGTTCATTTTACCCGATTCGATTTACGTTCTTGTAGGAATCGAACTGCGGCATAAACCGAGGGCTGTACTTGATCTTGATGATTATGAATATATCAAATAATAGTAATCTTTTATTTGAATTATTGTACAATTATTTTGTTTAGAATCCGGTACCAACTAATAAACCAGGAGTGGAACCCAAGCGCCCACCTAGACCTGTGAATATAACACAGATGATCAAACTGAGTCCTACTACAGCAAATACTATCAATGTTTCTTGGGTCCATGACTTTGGCAAAGCTTATGCAATTACAGTCGCTCTCGTCCACAAGAGAAATTCACTTGATTTACTACAGAGGATGAAAACACGTGGAGCAAAACAGAGTGATCACACAAGGGGCATGAGTAAGTTTTTATTTGTTATTAATAATGTATCTAACAATTATATTGACGATGAATGTTTTTTCTTTTAGTCAAAGAAAAATTAAATGAAGACGCTGATAGCGAAATAGCCACTACATCGTTACGAGTGTCCTTAATGTGCCCACTGGGTAAAATGAGGATGTCAAATCCTTGCAGAGCCAGGACATGCCAACACTTGCAATGCTTCGACGCGTATCTCTATTTGCAGATGAACGAACGTAAACCAACGTGGAATTGCCCTGTGTGTGACAAACCAGCGCTGTATGACGACTTGGATATCGATGGGTAATTCATGTTCAGAGTGTATTTTACTATTTTCACTAACGCCTTTATCCTTTAGGTACTTCCAAGAAGTGTTGAATTCGCCGCAATTGAATTCCGATATTAACGAAATTCAGCTGCACAAAGATGGATCGTGGAGTATTCAAGTAGAAAAGAAACCTGCGCCGGCGAAGGTAGTGAAAATGAATACTATGGACGATTCAATTGAGATTATTTCAGATGACGTTGGTAAGTGGTACAATTTTCCATATTTTTAGAATTCTCGGTTACTGCTGGTTGAGTCCATAACTTATTACTTAGTGATAGAGGAAATACTTGTATATGTTCTGTTTTATTGCAGTATTTGAGAGAGAGGGACAGATTGGTTATAGTATAACCAAATCTGCTCTTCTATGCTCATCTGTTGTATTTGTTTGTTGATTATTGGGTTTATAAAAGTTATAGGTGTACAAATGAATTTAAAACGCTTATGGGTTATTTTTCTCTATGTGTGTGTGCTCAAGTTGAATGATTTTATTACAAATCTCTACATGTTACTTAATACTCAAAGGAAAAGAATTGCGAAAAAGTTAATAGAAAAAAAAAACTATAATATAAAAAAGAAATACTGACGATGACAATTTTAAAAGCAAACAAGATATCGATATGTTTTGGTGTATATATGTATTAAAGACTTCAAACATCTGTTACATTGTGCATCGTATCTCTTTAATAAATATATCTTTTATCCTTCTGTTAACCCAATAGTATTTCATCTGTAGACAAAAAACCTAATGCATAAAGTGTGAAGGGACAACTGCAGCACTTTGATAAGTACCCCACTAGTATTTCTTAAATATTATATTTCTACACAAAATTTCAGAGGTTATAACTCCAGGTAATGCAACATCGACGACAACGGAGAGAACGGAGAAGACCGATGCGGATGCTGCGACATCGGCTGAAAGTGCGCCAGTACCTGTAAAAGAGAAAAGCGTTGTTGATTTAACATTGTCTGATTCAGAGGACGACGAGCCATTGGCGAAGCGAAGGGCCCTAAATCCGAAACCGGATTCGACGATCAAATTTTCAGGTTAGTCGACAATTAACCACCCACCTCAAAAAAAGCAACCCTTTCGCCGGACTCAACGTACTATTATTATTCGTTTGTTTTCTTTTTGTTTATTTATAGGGAAGAAACGGTAGTGTTTAGTAATCGTCGATAACAAACGTTCTTTCATTCAAAATGGAGAGTTTGTTCCAAGTTAAATGTGTAATTAATTGAATGTATACACTTGAAATATGTTTTACGTTACACGTCTCGTTTCGTCCAATCAAAAAGAAAAAAAAAACAAAGCAAACAAAATTATATAACAAGAAAGTAAAAGATTTAAGGCATAATTGAAGCAAAAACAATATATACATTGAATGTAATTATTTTCTAAATTAAAGTATATTAAATTTTTCTACCAAAAATTACATCGTGTTTCATTATTTTCTTTTTGTCTTATTATTCTTTTTTACTAATGTTTTTCTTGACTGCACCTTAAAAACTCGTAATAGTGAAAAAGAAAAATGTCATTTGTTTTTTAACAACGGTCCTGTATGTTCGTTTCAGATACTACTAGCATATCGTCGAGCAGTAATCAGTCTCGCGTATCGGTGACCCCAGGTCCTTCGTCCGTTTCCAGTTCCGGATATCCGGTTAGTCCTGGCGGTGTCATCACGCTAATGGACAGTCCCTCTCCTCCCGGCTCGCCCACCCCAGCGACCGCCCAGCCTTCGACGAGCCAATCGTCTTGCATGCTGTCAAATGGCAGCGCCGCCCCCACCACGACCAACTCTTCCGGACAAGTGTTCAATCCGAACGCAATGCCGTACCTGGATTTGGAGAATGAGGCTAATTCCAGCGGTCTTTCGAATTATTATTAATCTTTTTTCTTTTTTGGGGGATAAGAACATACAGGCCGGCAAAAAAGATACTGTTGCTGCAATGTTTTCCAGTATGCATGTGTAAAAATTAAATATTAAGGCAAACAAACAAAAATAAGAATACTTATTTTTATTTCTTATAAGGAGTAGACGTATTTTGATGATAGTGCAGCTCTTTCTTTACACACTCGACTTTAAGAATCAAACAAAACATTGATTATAATGAAATATGTTATTAGTTGATATTGAAGATTCTAATTATATTGAATATATTTTATTAATGTCTCTTTAGGGAAACTATTGAACATATTCCAGGTATATGTTAACGTAAGAAAATTAAGTTACATTTAAATTTCATTCATTTCGTGCGTATGCAAAGGTTTGAGATAAATAAACTATCATAACAACACACATAACAATCATACTTTGTTACAATCCTTTTATTTGAAAACTTTTCCTAACAACACGCGGCTTTTCAAAACTTAGATCATTTGTATCAATATGATACAAATTATTTAAAATTGGATTATCAAACTTTCCTAAAGTTTTCAAATTATCGTTATTTTAGTAAAATAGTTTCCAACTTTGTAGTTATCTACTTTGACAATTAATATGTGTTTCAACTTATGGTTGCATCGTATAGATGTCGTACTCGTCAGCATAATCATTTCTTTTATAAATATGAATTACCCGAAACATTTCACAGTTTTAAATTCAACAAATAATTGAAAGCATATATAAATCATACAGTTGTTTGTGTTTACTAATTTCAACTCCACTTAATATTCTAGATCAGTGTTTCCTAAAGTGTGGTATGCGTATCTACAATGCGGATACTAGAATATTTGATGTGCGATTTTTTTACAGTCCAGAAATCGAAAATATTCCACTATATGGACACTCGCTGTAAAATCGAAAATGTAAAATGTATTTTACTATGAATAAAATTGAATATTGACGGTCTCTATAAAATAATTCAATTTTGATAAATAAACACATCTGTGTTCAAAACGAATCAACTCATTTTTATAAGCGAACGCAGCTTAGTATATCTGAAAAAGATTATTTTTTCAGTATTCAATAGAATTATAAAGGCATCAAAATTATTTCCTATTCCATAAATTTTGATTTTATAAAAAGATTCCTAGTGTATTCACATGTTTATTTGTTTGTAAATACTTAATTATATTTGATCTTCTACCATCAAATTACATTTTATTTCCATAAGTTTATAAAGATAAGCCTATGCTATTGTTATATTACAAATTGTATTATGTATTAACGCATTTAGTTTAATTCTAACGAATTTAGTAAAGTAAGATTTAATTTTATTAAAAAGAAATGATGATTATATTTTGAAGATATTACTTCATTATTTTTTCCAAAAAAGAAAATAATTGAATTTACTAATACACAATTCTGGTTACATGTGTATCTAGTTTTAACAGTGATAGTTCTTAAATATATCTAGTCTTTTCAAACTTCAGATGTATGTGAAGTTTTTTTAGCATTTGTAGAAATTAAGTCAAAAAGAGAAATAGGCTTTTGGACGTGAAACCGTATCTCAGATAAAAAAGAACAATCAAATTATGATCATCTATTGTATCAACATAGACATTTTCATCCTTCTCATTGATCATAATCAATACTAGTTATAATTATCTTTTATTTACATTTTATTATGAAAAAAATGTTTTCGTTAATTATTTTGTTTATGTACTAAAAAAGTAAAAAAAAAATATTTTCATTACTATTATTGAAATATATGGACATTTGTCGACAGATGTTGAAAGTTTGTGAATCACTGTTTTAGATAATCAACGGTTTAGAAAACAATAAAACACAGCCAGAGAAAAGAATACTGCATGAAAAACTTAAGAATGAAAGAACATTCTTTTCGGAAAGTCTTTAATAATAGATGATCAACTAACTGTTGTGTTCTGTTTTGTCACTGTACATATTTTATTATCCGGTCACCTTAACAACGAATGTGGTAGATATTATAAAATTAAATGCTTTTCTTGTGCGTTGTGCGTTAGTCAAGATATACAAGGATATGCCGAAATTGGGCGGAAGAAGAAAATAACAAAATTCAATGACCATTGAAATATCGCGCGTTTCCGTCTGCCGCAGGTGTGGAAACATTTAACAAACCTCGTTTCCTTGAGGATGCCGCCTGGTAGCCAATACTAATAAGAACTCTAATAACTTATTAGTAATAAGGATATAACGAAAATAGAAATGTATTTTCGTTGTACAAATACTGAAAATATCTTGAGAAATAACATGATATGCAGTGGTTGATCTTAAAACTACTCCAACAGAAATAACGATATTTAATTTCGTCAAAATTATATTTATTGCAACTGACCAAAATTAAAGATATAACAACAATAATATTGAAACAAATAAAAAAAAAGTTGCAAATGGCTATTTAAATACATACAATTTAGTTGTTTCAATAGGACCTCCCACCAGTATTAACCCAGGGCCCTTAAAGTTATGAGTCGACACTGGGGGCAGAAATATCTGATCTTGGAGTACCTATTGAAGACTAGACACCAATTCGAATTAGTTAGAGTGAATAAAAAAATCTACATGTCTAAATAACAATTTATATTTTAATAAGTATATTGCAAAATAGTAATCTCCATATAACTTGGATATTTTTTTTTATTATTTCAAAAAACTTATTTACATTTTTAGAATTAATTTTATTACTATTTATTTGATTTTCCTCCTCTTCAATCCTTTTGGGCAATCCTAGGGACTAGTATTGGGAGCGAACTCTGTTTAATCATTTTTCATTTCTTAAGTGCTCATACAATTTTTGTTTGAATTTATTTATGTTCAATTCCATTCGTATATTTTCTGAATACCATTATTTTCGCTAATGCCTTGTACCACTATGCTCCTAATTAGAAAGATGGTTCTGTTGTTTTCCGTTCTCAAATTATGTCTATTTCTTGTGATGTATGTAGATCCAGTTGTGTCTTTGTTTTCACTTGTGTAATTATATGTATGTAAACTTCTAATTTGTCCTAAAATTATATTTGTTTTAATTTATTTTGTTGTCTTTGTAGTGCATTTATATTTTTCTTTGTAGTATTCCCCATACCTCTAAAATATAACACATAACAGATGTAAGTACACTATGGTATATGGCTACTTTATATTTCTCTAGTAGAAACCTTACTATTTTTTTAGTTGTTTCTATTGATGATGCGTTTTTACTTTTGATTGTGCAAATATGTTTGTCCCAGCTCAGTTTTTCATTAATGGTTATTCCTAAATATTTTTCCTGTTCCACTCGTTCCACACTAGCGCCATTTATCTTTATGTCCAGAGATACTTTTTGTGTTTTTTTTTATTGAATTACTATGTCGTGTGTTTTTGAATCATTTGTTGTTAATAAGTTTTCGTCGTACCATTCCTGCAGTTTGTCAAATGGTTATGTACAATTATTTAAACACTAAATAATTATTAATAATCACTATTTGTTGTCATAGACAAATAATAATTAAAGTTATTCCTACAATAATAATAATTAACTAAAACAATCAACGATTACAAGTATTATTAACCACAGTCTTTCCATCCCGATAAAATATTAATTAACATGTTTTGATTGAACTAATTGATTTCGATATACAATTTTATTAAATAAATTGAATTCCTATTACAATACAAATTATCAAAGAGTGCTTATCGACAAAATATGTTATCAAACTAATAATTTCAATGAATGTCATTTAATTGTTAATTTATGACATAATCATATTGTTACGATGAATGTTGTTTCCAAGAAACTTGGCCGCAAAGCGAAAAGCCGTATAAGGAATCAATTATTGCGGTTGCGCAAGATTGGCAACATGTAGATATATCCACATAGAAAAAAGTTTCTTTTGCCGTTATAGCGAAACATTTTAGGCTGTATATCGAAAACGTGCCTTAATTGAAGAGGGCCGTTATAGCGAAATTCCGTGTAAAGAGCGACGAGGTATAATATGGGTGTATAGTGAATTCTGTCAAGATGTGATTGACATTAAGAAAGGAGAAACGTTAGGAGAACATATGAATATTAATGGTTGTACGATAAATCTGGAAGAAACATGTAATTTGCAATTTCGGACACTGAAACTTGAAGAAATTTTATGTATATATGCTAGTGTTAAGTACACATTTATTTTCTGTGTTATGTTTGCCTCTAGTATTGTACAATGAAACCTTGATTAACGAGCACTTCCCATAACGATTAATTCTCTTAATTAGCAAAACAAATTGTAAAAAAATACTAGCGACGTTTTTCGTAACGTGAAGTCCCGAATTGTGTGCCAGGGAAACTATTGTAATGTAATTTATTTAATCATAATTCTGTGTCGCATTTTGACCAAATTTTCAAGCATCAGCAAAAACAAATGTCTAGTCAGTTTTCTAAGAAAATGAATTAGGTACAGTGTTGGACAAAGAAATCAGAACACTCTTTGATTTTTGTACTATTGACCAATTTGTTTTCCTATGGCAACTTTTATGTAAAATATTTTTATTGAAGAATAATATGGCATGTTTAAAGCAAAACCAGAATATAATTAGCAATGCTCCAGCTGAATACATTTTGGGGATTTTCCCCGCGAATTTTAAAGTGGGACTTATGAAAGTGGACAGTAAAACAAGAACAGTGGAATAAATATAGTTTTTTTTTAATACTAGGATCTAATTCTCGTATTATTTGTACTTAAATACTTAAACTAACGATAATTATATTAATTAAATAAAAAAATCGCAAATTAGCAATGGGTCGACCGAAGCAGTGCTGCGTGGAAAAACAAGAATTACTATTCAAAACTACGAAATGAGAGCCAAAGTATGCGCCAAACTAAGAAACCTAAAAATGCAGACGACAATCATATAAAAAATATGTCGTACTGGATTCATTTAAGATTGCTGCCATAATTAGAGATGACATAGGAGTTCAAATTTGTGTTCGATCGGTAAGTAACCATTTGGTTGAGAAGAGGCTTTTGGAAATTGACTAAGCCTGCTGATAGACGTTGTTGTTTCTGCTGCCTGAAAAGCCATTGTGCTGGGCGTATTTTAGGCTCCTATCAATGGTGAACCCAAGTTATTTGATGGCTCTTTGGCATTATTTCTTCTCCTAATATGACAAATTTCGTTGTCCGTATTTGTCGCCTACCAATCAGTAGCATCGATTCTGTCTTTTCTGCTTAACGTCCTATGGATAGCAAAGTGAATTTACTTGGAAGAGATGGTAAAGGTTGAGCAATACGCACGAAATATGTAGAGTTTAACGCCAAATACACTACTTTCATTCCATTCCTCTGTAATAAGTAAATATATTGTTGTTAATGGGCAACGGTTCCAAATATTTTTATCTACTGAATATTTACTAGATTGTTATTATTGTTACACACTAAAAACTTAATACGTAGTTTAATAATTAAAACGTTATTTTGAAAGTATCTTAAGTCAACTTCATTGAAAACGTCCGAAAATGCGGATCTTCAAATTTCTAAAGTAATGATGAAGTTTTGACAAGAAAGAAACTGGAAGAAAAGCGCTGCTGCTCTGGAGCATTCTTAGATGTATCGCAAGCGTTCGATAAAGTGTGGCACACAGGATTATACAATTTTCGTATTTGTCAGGAAGATTATTTTAAGTGAAATTTTTAGAAGCAGTAACAGATTTGTATCCAATTAATTAGGTGTTCCACAAGGAAGCGTGTTAGGTTCTCTTCTGTATATATTATATACCACTTAATTATTTGTGCTTTGCAATCATGCATCACATTCTTAAAAATATAATTATAGAAAAATAAAAAGATACACAAAACAGAAATATAAAAGTAAATCTAAAATAAAATAAAAAATTATAAACCTAAAAGAGAATTTTTCTACTGACGCTTATGTTCTACGTCGTGGGTAAGTTTCTTGAGGCGTTTGGCTTCCTGGCCAAACGTATGCCTTGTTATCCAATAGCGATGATGTGCACTTCTTTGGGAGGCCGTGGCAAGTCTTAATTGTATACTGCAAATGGGTCATATAATTGATAAAATAGCTGCAAAATTTGCTGATAATACTGCAATATTATCCTGCATTAGATGATATTCCAGCATATGGATCACATCACCTGCAAGAAACCCTAAATTTAGTACAGCTACAAAAATGGAGAATGAAGGTCAATGAATCAAAATCGGTGCATGTTACCTACACCATGAGAAAATACTACTGCCCTCTAGTGACTAACAACGAAAAAATAATACCGACAGCTAATAAAGTTAAATATTTGGGTATGCATCTAGATAGAAGATTGACCAGGAAAGCCTACATCCAAACAAAAAGAGAACAACTTGAAATTAAGTTCAGGAAACTGTATTACTGGCTACTACGAAAAGACTCACACATTTCAAAAGAAAACAAGCTACTGATTTATAAGGTAATCTTAAAACTAGTCTGGACCTATGGAATACAGCTCTGGGGAAGTACTAGCAAATCTAATATTGCTATTATACAAAGATTCCAATCGAAAAGCCTTAGAAGAAACATAGGTGCTCCATGGTACATTACCAACAGGAGAATACACGAGGATCTTCAACTAGAAAGAGTGGAGGAAGCCATTATAAAATATAGTAGCAGATACCAAAATAGGCTAGAAAAACATCCAAATGACTTAGCTATCAATATTGTTGATAATAGCTTAACAACGAACCGAACTGAAGCTATGTAATTTACTGGATCTATTAAAGACATTTAACATCTAATTAGTAATGAAGGAAATTCGCTCTATCCGATTTTAATTCGACAACCACCGTTAACCTTTTACTGAATATTTTGTTATAAAATAGATTGTAAATGAAAATAGACGTTATACAAAAAATATGTAAACGGATAGATTAAAAAAAAAACGGTTCATATATAAAACAAATAAATATTTTTCGGTATGGAACGTACTCCTGTTAAATTACTATTTTTACGAGTGATTTGTATAGTGAATGATACGCTCCAATACATCACCAAACTTGTCTTTTTCTTGCAATAAGTAAATATATGTAATATGACACTAGCATTGCCTGTGTGATAAATCTGAAATAAATTCAAAGTCCGTCCAATTTAGTTGAATATAAATTAGCTATGAAAACTCGTATAGTGCAGTTATTAGCGCTGGATAAGGTCCATAACTCTTCTGATTCGAGGCGGAGAGGAGCGAAGGAGGAAAAGTAAAAGGAGAAGGCTATCGGTCGACTGGTGTTGTGGGGTTGGTTGGTTGGTAAGGCCCTCTTCGCGGTGGCGTCGCGGTCGTAGTATTACACCGAACTGCTGCCACTCGACCATGCCCCAAGCCGACAAACAACATTTATCACATTAGATAATGTATATTTATTCTCTCGCAGACTCTCCTCCTCCCCAAAAGCTTTTGCAGCAGAAGTCCGACGTCTGAATGCAGACACTCGCACACACACACACACATACAGCCTTTATAAATGTCTTTGACTAGACTTTGGGTTAAATTACCCGGCATTACCGCGTTTTCACAAACAGGTGAAAAATCGGAGCGATTTATTACGAACTCATTCCGCACCATTCGTATCACCGCCACCTCCACCTCCTCTTACCCCCCTCTTTATTATCCGGCTACCACCGACGCCCGCACATCCCTCCCCCGACCCCCGCAGCGTTGCACCGCGACATGACACTCATCGCTCGAGACTTTAGATCGACCTCTTCAACCCCCCATCGAAATCACACTCGCACACACAGCAATGACCCAACCGCATTCTAATCCACTCTATTTCATTTATCTCGAACACTTACTTTTAACAATTTCGTCTGGGGTGTAAATATCGCATAAAATCAACTTCGTCTCCCAGTATTCTCCCACTTTTCCGATGAGATCAACTGACCAAGCCGGTTCAGCACGAAGTACAATTAAGCTAATAACAAATAAGCACATCTATACTCATAATTTTCTTACATTCAAAACATCTAAATATTACTTTTTAACGATTGTTTGTGAAAGTTTCTTTCAAATTACTATCACTTCAATTTAATTACTAACTATAATTGTCTATTTGTATATTTGAAGTAATGGATTCATAAGTAATGTCGTTTTTTTTTGTAAGATAATAATTTGGCTAATAACATTATTAATTCCATAGATAGCTTATAATAATGCCAACCATTCAAAATTTGATTTATTTTTGTGCAAAAACTTTAGAAATTTTATCTCTTTAAACATTAAGTGAATTTTATAACTAATGATGCAACTAATATTCAGTTGATGATAAATCTGGTGAATATGGTGGACGAATAAAAACATTTCAATTAATTTCCTAACATTTTCTTATGTTAATGAATAATCGTAAACGCCAACTCGATGTTTTTGCATGGCTTGAATGAAACCCAAACTCACTTGTGCCATATGTCAATATTTCGTGTCTTATAACATGGATTATATAAATAAAGTATAGTTTTGATTGTTGTCATTAGATTAGTTAATAAGATTAAGATCTCAGCACAAAACTTTTTGAACCATTTTCATTCACAGATTTTGATCACAAATAACTTTTTACTAATTGCGCAGCTTTTTTTTCTCTCTAAAATACACTATCTGGTAGTTTATATTAAAATCCTAATAATTACTACAAAATTTTACAGATCAATGAACTTTTTTTTAAATTTCTCGTCCGAATCCCTACTTTCAAACTATAACTAGCGCGTTATAGGTTTTGAATAAAAACTAACAGACTAGAAAACAAATAGTAACTTAATATTGTAATAAGTCACAAATGATGCAAGATTGTTTAATATTTTTGACTGTGACATACTTTTTTCTATTCTGGTGGCGGAAATTATACTGTAAATTTGTAATATATTGTTATAAATATGAAATAATTTATAAGTTCTTACGTATTTTTAAATATTTTCTAATTTGGAAGCAAATGACTTTTAATCTTTGTAAGTGATCAAAGTAATTTAATGACTATAATTAGAAAAATCCAATTATACTCATCAAAAAATCCATAGAATCATCTTTTATTATAAATAATGACAACGTTCAGTTCATTGAAAAAAGCAGTGGCTGGCGAAATACTGCCATTGGACTCAAACCAAATTGAAAAACTGGTGGAGGAAGTTACAATTACTTTTTTTTCAAGCATCATACGGTTCTCGTGAAAACCCATTTCTCTAGCAAAATTTGGCTATCACAGAGCTATGTGTGGCTCTGTAGACTTTTTTAACAGATAAAAAATGGCTCTTTACTTTAACAATGTTGTCAAGAAATCAGTTTTTCAAGATCACTAATTGTTGACCTTTTTTGTAGAGGAGATGCAGTTCCATTGTTTTGCATCAGTGCTGGCCTCTACTGCCACTATCTTAATTGGCTCTTTGCAGTCTCCGTTCATCTTCTTCTTTAGTCGAGAGCACCTCCGACACATACTCAGATATGGTTGTCCAACTCTCTTCGCTCTTCATCATTTCGCCAAAGATTCCCTCTGGTTCCAGCAAACCACCCAGTTTGGACTTTGCCTCATGCTTCATCCGTGCCCATCTATTGTACCTAAAGAGTGTGTGCTCTGGGCTGTCGTCCTCCTCGCAGTACCATCACATTTCATCCTCCTTCTTCGCGATGAAATGCAGGTACTGCCGAAGCACCCATGTCCAGAGAGAGCCTGGCTCAGGTGGTATGTCATCCCCGTGCTTCCTTTTTTTATCCTGGGTTCTATTTCTGAAATTAGGCGTCGAGTCCAGGCTCCCTTCTCCGACGTACGCCATTTTTCCTGCCACTTTTGCAGTAATCTGGCTCTGGCATTTTGCTTATTCGCCCCGCTCTGCCTCTCACATCTTTCCCTAACCTATTGGTGGCACACCACCTAATACTTGAACAGCATCCCGGGAAATTGTTCTGTATGCACTGCAAATCATGATTGCTCCATTTCGCTGCACGGTTTCTAGCATTCTCTTGTAGCTTTTCACATTCATTCCTTCTTTCCATATAGGAGCAGCGTACAATATTATGGATTATGCCACTGCACCCAACATTTTTTTCTTGCTAAAAATACCTCCCACTCCCTTTATTTAGCCTGCTGACAGACGTTGTTGTTTCTGCTACCCAAATAGCCATTGCCCTGATGTTCTGGGTGTATTTTAGATTCCTATCAATGGTAACCTCAAGGTATGGCTTTCTGTGGCATTATTTCTTCTCCTGATATGATAAATTTCGTAGCCTTATTTGTCGCCTACCAATCAATAGTATCGCTTCTGTCTTTTCTGGCGTAAGTGTCAGGTTTCTCTCTACCATCCAATTCTGGATAATTCTTGTAGCTACATTTACCTTTCTGGTAAGTTCTTCCTCTGTTTTTGCTACTACGACTACTGCCAGGTCATCAGCGTATTCAATTACAGTTACGTCTGCAGGTTGGTTGATTCTTAGAACATCATCATAGGTTCCATAGGTTAGGTTTCACAGGTGCGGGCCTAACACAGATCCCTGTGGTACCCCGCTATTTGTTTGCATATCCTTCTCCCCCATGGGAGATTGCGAGGTAGATATGACTGATTGTTGACCTAAATTTCTCTTCATTTATATACTTTTCTTGATATGCAATGAAAATTTTTCACTTATTAAAATATCTATACGATTGAATTCAAGGCGGAAAGTCTTAGGTCAATAGAATGTATTTAATTATATAACTACAAACTTACAAATCAATACAATTATTTGAATTTCATTATATACTTTTTATCTTACAGAGAAATGCTTCTATACTCACTAGCTATATTTACATTAATTATAATCAAACTATTATGGGAGAATAAAGTTTTTCATTAATAAACAGTAAAAATACTTCGTTTTATGTTGCTATTTCGAGTTTGATAACTTTCTTTTTGCAATTTAAGACTATTTCGCAAATAATTAGTATGATTAGTGGGAAAGCGCTAACATAGTGTAATGGCTTTGCCGCCGGGATGATGGGTGTGTATGCCTATATTGCATGAACAATCTGCAAACATTAGAAATTTGCGCAAACTGTAAATCGCACAGGAGTAACAAAAATCCTGCATTTTCGTACAAAATACATATGTCTATTAATAGAATATAATTAGATTTTATTAATGAATCTGTGCATGTTTTGATCGAATCGAATTTAAAGTACATACCAATATTTGAAATTATGAACACTTCTCTTACTACTATCATCATAACATCAGGAAGAAATAGTGATCTAGATTTCTTGAAATATGACAACCGATCCATTTGAAATTCAATACTATCTGCGACTTTATTAACTTTTTTCTAAACAAGAAATATCTTAAAAATTACTCTGCTCGAAAAGCGTTATGGTATAGAACTTGTAACGTTGTAAAATATTTCTAAATGTGAAAAATGTGGAAGAGAAGAGCAAATAAATAGATAATGAGCGAGTTAAGTTTCGACCGTCAATGAAGACGGTCGTGTTTAGTGTAGTTGTTATACTATAGAACTTTTCTATAGTTGAAAGCTACGGGGCAAAGCCAGGTATTCCGCCCTTCGGATAGACCTAAAGGGCGTTTTTTGTTACTGTTAATTAATACAGTTTCTTCTTTTAACTTTAAAAAGAAGTGATGCCCGCTTATTGAAATCTCCGAAACGATTTGTTATAATTATTTGTCTTAGACTTATTAAAATTTAATTAATAGCCTAATTAACGTAACTAGAATACTGCTACTGAAATATATTATATAAAAGGCTATAAAAATTGTATGTTTTTTTAGTTTATATTTGTATATGTTTACTGTTAAGAATATGAACTTTAATCATGATATTATGATTAACGAAAACAATGTAAAAGGAAACAAGCAAAGTATGTTTACAAGTTGAAAAGTGAGCGATTTATTGTTGATTGGATGATTCCATTGATTCGCTGCTCGAAGCGGCCGGGGCATAATATTTACACTAATAATATCAGTCGCGAATCCTAAAAATCCACGCACCACGCAATTAGTAAATCAAACACCTGTGCAGAGGAGGCCGGTTGCAAATAACTGCAACGTGTTTATTTATTGCCCCTCTCCGGCCACGAGAAACTAATAACTTAACACCGAGTCAAATTGCAGGTATGCCTATTCAAATTATTCACCTGTTATGCCATTACATTTGCACTTGCACGAAAAAATAAACGAATTGAATGAAAAACAATCAATAATTACGAGATGCAACGAAAACAAAACCGTTTTACATGTACATTCATTAACAGTTCATGTGTAAGATTACATTAGACTTAAATATTTATAGTTAAGTGTAAATAATTAATGAAGTGAATACATTTACTGATCTTATTTCATTATAATTGGACAGACAATGTTCATTCATTTTATTAATTGTATTTGATTATAAATACCATTTAATACAATTCAAATTAATAAATACACCCATACCTCGCTATACGGCCGCTCTTTATACGATATTTCGCTATAACGGCCATCTTCAATTAAGGCACGTTTTCGTTTTACGGCCTAAAATGTTTCGCAACAACGGCAAAAGAAACTTTTACATTGTTGATATATCTACTTGTTGCCAATCTTGCGCAAGCGCAATAATTGATTCGTTATACGGCTTTTCGCTTTGCGGCCAAGTTTCGTGGAACGTATCTAGGCCGTAAAGTGAGGTATGGGTGTACATTTTTTTTCACAGTCACACATTTAAATTACATTAATATCCTAAGGGTTCTCGATTCGAGTAGAAGATACAACACAGGATTTTATAGTTTCTTTCAGAACATTTTTCTCCTTGCTTCTGGACTGAGCCTATTGATTCCTAACAGTCTTCAAGTGATTAGTAGGCAATGTGAAACGATTCTAAAATAAGTATTAGTTGGTGATTTTTTGAATATGCGAATGGGATTGTAAATATTGTTGCATAAAAAGACAAACATACCAAAAATATATAGTAATAAATTAATTAATATATAATTTTGAAAAAATATCGATGAAAAAATGTATAAAGTAAACGTATTTCGATTATTAGTAAGCATCGTTTATGTTAGAATGATTGCATTTTAATTTATATTATTGCAAATGTTTGCAAATTTGTGCAAATTTATGATTCATTTTCTAACTAATCTGATACTAAAAAACAAGCTACATTTATATCTTATATATCATTAAAAATAAGAATGTCTTGCATTACCGATGTGTAGTTACATAAGAAAACTGAACAAAAATGTTTTAAAAAGATTTTAAATGCTGCTTCAACAAGTTAATCTTGAAATATTGAGATATCAATGAATGTGGAGTAATGGTACTGTAATCTATGTAAGAAAATCAGTTTAGGAAACATGAATCAATGTTGTTTATGTAAAATTTGGCCTCCTTACTTCTGCATAAATGTTTTGAAAGAGGAGAAAATGTATTATTGTCTCAATTGTAGTTGGAAACATAATCAATATGTAATTTGACTATTTTCGAATTATTTCATAATAAATTTTGCAACCTCTAAGTTGATTTCAAATATTTGCTAAAAAGTGAATTAAATAAGTGTAAAATGACTACATGTTATACTATCGTTTTGCAAAATTAGTTTATTTTTAAATTCTGCTATGATAGTCTGTCCTATGCCAAGTTCCTTAAGTCCTCATAAAACTGAATTAAACTTTTTGTTAACAATCAGTAATCTGGTTTTTGTGAATATTTGTAACATTTTAATCAAATTTTATTGCGTGTACAACGGGCATTTCTATATTATATATCCAAAATTATTTCCGATTCGAACAATATGAAAAGCTATAAATAAAAAGTAATATTGCTGTTTGCAGCAGGATGAATCTGGTTATAAACTAATAACATTGTTGATCCTATGTTGTATCTTGAACTCGAACCGAGAACCTTTAGGATATAGACAACTACAATTGTGTAATGTGATTTGAGAAATATTGTGATGAAAATAATATGGATAACTTTGAAATAAGTCATAAAGATTTAAATAAATAGTCATAGGTGTTGACTAATAACATCATACTATCTTCTGATCATCAAACTGGAGTTTGATGAAGATCTTGACGATCCATCGCAAATTGTATGTCATGTATAGGTTTTTAGACAAACAAAAAAAATCTCACAAGGTTTTAAAAATGAGTGCAATGACATTTAAAGAAACTATTGCCAGTGGAATGTTTTGGAAATTTTCGTGTCTGCAATAAACGATGTTGATTTGAACAATCAACAGATGTGTAGTTTCATTTTGAGCGTTAATTGGTAAATTTGGTCACGAATCATTTATAGTAACGCAGGTGTTTTTTCTTCTTCTGGAAAAACAATAATAGGAAATAGCTAGACCATAATCTAATGATGGTGCGCAAATATATTTACAAACATGACTTATGGCCGTATTCTTTGTATTTTAACAAGTCTACTTTATATTTTGGTTTTGCTGATTTTGGTTTGTTTATTCTTTCCTTTGTCGAATTCGGGCATGTTCACTAATGATCGTAAGATCAATTAAAATCCTAGTTGATCTATAAATAATAAAAAAAGACTTATGTTTAATTGCTATCATTTCATAGAGAATTATTATTTCATGAATGTTTTATGTTGGTGGCTATAATAAGTTTACGAGGTTCGTTGCTTTCCTTATCGAGATTGGCCGAACACGAACATTCTTATTTTTATATTATATTTATTTATCCTTTCCGCAATGTGATTCTTAATTATTTCATGTATTATGTGGAGTTTTTGTATGTAGAAAATATTGTTACAAATATAGTATTTTGCAAGACAAGTTTTTTTTTTAAAATAAAAAGTATGATTAAGTCTTCCGAAATCAGTATTATTTTCCCCTAAAATACAACGATAAGTAACAAAGGCAATAATCTATAGTTGTAACATGAAATTAATAATTAAGATTGTTATTATTGTCTATTCGGTTATACTAGTATCTCTCAATCACATAATTTATTAGTATAATTTAGATGCGATACATTTATAAATTACATGTAATTAATAAAGATAGCAATTACTTGTAAAGTATTAGTTAATATTAACTGATTTACTAAGATGAAGTATTCGAAGCTTACAAAAAAATAAAAAATAAACGGAAATTGTTATTAATATTTTTTGTTACAACTTGAACTACTTACTAGTAACAATTGCTTTGCAAATATCAGTTAATGAATAACATAGACAATTTTTCAGTTTGTGTCTTTATGCAACGACATTTACAATCTGTCAATTCGGAGATCCAGCAAATCACACATCGTTCCAGATCCTCTTTTTATGCATACTCTTTTTATGCGGTTTTGAAGTTATGCGGTTTTTATTTCAAGAAGATGAAACTCCAGTCACACTCACTGCAAGTGTAATTCAACTTTCCAGTGAATTGGCAAACCATTTCATCGAAAAAGATGATAATTCTGAAAGAGCATTCAAGTTTCAACGCGAGCTTCAGAATTGCATTTCTGGATATCAGGAATTGTACAAAAAAATAGCAAAGCCATCGCAAAGTTTAATCACTGATTATTTTGTCAAAGGGAAAAAATCAACATGCAAAGTTGAGACTAATTTTACTTGTGAAGAATTATCTTCAGGAGATAGATCTGATATGCTGACTATCTCTTCTAGTGAAGAAAGTGATTTCGAACCAGTTCGTAAATGATGCCGAACACTCTCATTTAGCGACGATAATTCTAAAGAAAAAAATGTGAAGAAAGATTAACTTTCATAAAAATTTTCTGTATAAATTTAGAAGAAATATGTTAAGATTACATTTTTCTGAAATTTAATAAACTTGTCTATGATTGTAAACGTTTTTATAAAATTATGAATAAACATTTCAGAAAGAATATAGTAAAACTAATTATTTTTCTGATATTGGATAAACCCTTTTTTATGCGATTTTCGGTATATTATTGTAACTCATTGATTTAGTTTTATACGGTTTTAAAAAAATATGGAACGTATCATTTATTTTTATACGTATTTATTTTTATGCGTTTTCCTGTGGAACGTATCTACCGCATAAAAAGAGAACCGAGTGTACTTGTTTTGTAATCGTTGCCCATTTATAACTAATCCCTTGATAACTATTATTATTAGGATCACAGAATCCTGTGTTGTATGATGATCGGGTATCGAACTCAAGCTGCACAGTCTGTAGCCACGTGGCTAAGAGTTACCAATGTTTCAAATATTAATTCATTTTTCAATAATAAATGTTATTATATTAAATAACATCTTTTAACAAGACTTTATAATTAGGCATTGTTTATAATTCAAAATACAGAAATGATATAAATTATAATTTAAACCAAGAAAAATATACTCTGAGAAGAGAAAAAACAAATAATTGAAATACAATGTATATAACTAAAATTAAAATGTATTCAAAATAAGGCTAAAAGGATATTAACTTAGGTCTTTCCATCATCCACTTTTTAATAATTTCGAATTATTGTATATTTCATTGTTTTATTAATTTAATTTGGAATACACCCATACTTTGCTAGATACGTTCCACGAAACTTGGCCGCAAAGCGAAAAGCCGTATAACGAATCAATTATGCGCTTACGCAAGATTGGCAACAAGTAGATATATCGACAATGTAAAAGTTTCTATTGCCGTTATAGCTAAACATTTTAGGCCGTAAATCGAAAACGTGCCTCAATTGAAGAGGGCCGTTATAGCGAAATGCTGTATAAAAAGCGGCCGTATAGCGAGGTATGGGTGTATTAAAAATTAAAAGCATTAAAAATGTAAGCATTTTTCACATGCATTTTGGAATATACAAATTTATAAAATATTTATTGTAATATTTCATATTCTACTTCTACTAATTTTAAATATTTAGTAAAGACGTATGAAACGTAGATGAAAAAGAAAAATAGATAATTGAATATAATATTATTATTAATTGTTGTTATTGAAACAGTGAACAAAATAATACAACATTCAAATATAATTATAAGAAAAAGAAAACACAATTACCATTATTGCTGCAAAGGGCTATATATACCACAAGTCTTTCTGCCCTGATTGTAAAATTAATACGAAATTTAAGAGAACTTCGTTTCACGAACGCCTCTTTTGCATTTTCATTATTCTTTCATCAAATAAATGTTTATTACAAAAAGTTTTAAACGTAATACTTCAACAAGTGATTTTATGCATTTCATATTCATTCTTATGTGTGAATCTGGTTTCAATTTTCGAATATTTTTTTTAACGAACGAAACATCTGCGATAATTACACTTCTTAAAGGAACGAAAGGATTAAACGTTCGTCCCTGATATATAAAAAAAATTGACTTGTTCACAAGTTCTTGTTAATTAACTATCTAGGTCGGAAAAAACTTGTGGTCAACATTAGTTGATTTTTATTTCGTTATAATTATAATTGTTTTGTTTTTATCTGTTTGTCGCTACTGCAGTAAATATGATTATTATTAATTTAAGTCCACTAATTGAATTCTGCTATAAAAATTAAAAACAATACGAAGTGAAAGTACCTAACTTACCGAAAGTACCGAAAGTATGGTATATAAAGTATATTGCTGTAAAATTGCTATTTTATAGATGTAGTTCTCATTTTAATCATTAATGGTTTATGTGTAAGCTAAGATTAGAATTAAATGTTTATGGTAATGTATTCTATTACTACACAATTATAATGGATAAGTAGATAATGTTTATTGAATCTATTAATCGATAGATATAATTTAATGTAATTCAATCATAAATAATAAATCCAAACTCAATATTTTAAATTAATATAAAATTTTGTAAATATTCGATGGAAAAGTTTATAAATGTTCAAATAACATTTATTTCAGCAGATAAAAACAAACGAAAAAAATGCAAGATATATTTATACATCAACAAGAATCAAACAAATCTAAAAAAACAAATGTTATATCTGTTACAAATGACTATTGATCACAGTTTTTTAGCAGAAATATTTATTTTAGTTAACAATTATATTAGTTGTTGGTATTAATAAGTTTATTAATTGAAAAAAAATGAATTTCGAAAATAAATGTGATTAGTTCGGTAGTACATAATTCTTCAAGTAGAAATACATGCGCAAGAAATGTTATTGTTAGGAAACTACATATTCACGACTTTCAAAGAAACTAAAAAAAACAAACTATTTTGTAAAGTTTTTGTAGTATTCTGAAGCAAAAATCGCTTATTGCAAAAAAATAAATCGAATTACCAGTTATTCCTACGTTCGATACTAAAAAACAATTGTGACTGGTTAATGTGTATATAAAGGCCTATTTCATGAAATGTTATAATTCTCTCTTCTCTAAAACGTCTTATTTAACTTTAATAAGCTTTTGAATATTGCAGGAACGATGTGGTTAAATGATCATTTGAAGTGAAATAAATATAAAGACTGTGGTCAATAGCCCTTTGTAATAGTTAATCTTCATCATTAATAGATGTATATGTTTTATTTTTTATGTCTTTGTAATTGTTTCAACATACAAAATGATTATTAGTTTAAATTATTTAATTTTAATAAAAACCATTGTTGAAATTTTAAAGTGTAAATGATAAAATTTAATTTCCTTTCTTTAATGAATAGTTTTTTTTGTGTCAGTAAGTTTATTTACAATCTATTCAAGTTGAACATTGAGTAAATTTGGTCGTGGGTGGCATTGATCAGATAAACTATATCGATGGATGTTTACCATTATTGTGAATATAAACATTAAATAAGTTACTTAAATCTACAAATTAAATCTAGTGAATCGAAAATAAGATTAATTCTATCAAGGTTTCAATTATTACGGGTATACTTTTATTTTAAGATTTATTAACATTTTAAATTGTTTTTGTTAATTCCCTTGTTAAGATAAGTTCTTGCGTCGACATGTTCTTTCAAATATGAAATGAGTTTGATAGGTTACTTGCAATGGAAATTAAAATTATTAATTTTCAATATATCTTATAGTTAAATATACATATGGGTATAATACATTTAATTTTAATGAGAACCATTGTTTAACGATTCTAAAATTGATACTTGCAAATAAATGAATACCTTTATGAATTTAAGATAGTATGAAGGGGGTAATTGTAAATGGAAACTATTGTTCGGGTTTTGGTCGATGCAACAATTGCAGTTATTGGAAAATCGGCGGAAGCCGTGGTTGTTATTCTTTTGGTAGGTGAATACGATTCGCGTTAATTTTTCCTCGTCTTCCTTCCTCCTTCGTTTCGGAAATGCATTTGTTGTGGTTGTTGCGAGCGTGCGTTTGGTCTGTGGTGTGTGTATGTGTGTATAGATAGATATACTGGATGCACCTGTCGGGCGCATTCCCAGCCGCCGCCAAGCAGGAAAGCGCAGCAGAGTGCAAGCAGGAGACGAGAAGGCGAGGCACGGAGCAAGACCCAACCAAGCACACCCAGTGGTTCCAGCAGACACGGCCTTCTCTCGCTCACTCGAACTGTCGTCCTCTGCTTGCAGCAGCAGCAGCAGAAGCAGCAAGTTAGCAAGCAGAAGTAGTAGTATAAGCAGCAGCAGCAGCAGCAGTAAGCAAGCAACAGGAAAGCAAAGTCCACCACCACCACCAGCAGGCACAGACACGGACGCGCGCTTTCGGCCGCTCGCTCAGTGACTAACTCGAGACGCGCGCGTCAAGTGGTTTGTACTACATAACGCTTAATTTATTTACTACAACTTTACTACGAACCGGAAACACGACGCACACCTCACCATCCGTGGACCGAGCACCAAGTCCAAGAGCGGCCGAAGACCAGAAGCTAGACGCTGCCGCAGACACCGCGGACCGTGCGGACTGATCCGACAACAAGTGCATTCCTGAAGACGCGCGTGTGCTTCCTCCATCATCCCCTTGGCAAGGACGTCACGGAGGAGACGATCATCATCATCCTATTCATCGAACACAACCGGGTCATGAGCGATTGGGGTAAGTCTGCAACAGTTACAACTTCTTGCAATCTTTGAATGGAATTAAGAAGGAAATTATTTTCCTGAAAGAACTCAGCCGAGAGAGCTCACCGCTCCGTTTTCCGGTTCGCATCAATTAAAACCAGCTACTCCTCCTCCTCCTCATCGTTGCTTCGCGAAAAATGTTTATTGCCTTTTTCCGAAACGCATTAAAACCACCTGACCATTAGCAACGACTCCTCTACGTTTCTTTCCATTCTCGAAAGTAAAAAGCCACGAAAACGCGAACTACATCACCATTATTACCTTCAATGTTAAAATAAAAATCAACAATCGAAAATTATGGATTTTATCATTTTAATAACTAAGAAAAGAAATAACTTAAGAAAATGTATTAAATTCTAATTATTTTTTTTATAAAAATACTTTAAAGTAAAGTTAAATTTTAATAATTACAGAAATTAAAAATAATTCTCAATTTGAAACAGCATTTACGGCGATATTATTATAAGCAAAAGGATCTAAAATTTTTGGAAAGATCAATTGTGCTTTTTTTTAACAGTTGCTTTTTTAAAATTTCAAATAATAATATTTATTGTAACAATTATTAATAAATGAATAAAAGTATCTATAAAATAAAAATTAAATTAAATTCAGTCATATTATTGTAATATTTGTAATTTTTATTTCATTATTGCGAATTGTAATTATTTAATATTAATAAAAACTCAATGTTTTGTCTTATCTTACGTTTTGTATAAAGGATAATAATTAATTAATTTTAATGAACTTTACATGCAATAAATATGATTGTTATTATAAGAAGTGAGGAAAGACCAAGGTCGATCGCCCTTTTCAATTTTCTAATTTTTATTAGTCAATTTAGAATCAAAGGGTTAACGACAATAGTCTTTCCGTGTAAGTTAAATTATAATAGAAAAAGGCAAAAATAGGTAAACCAAAGTCTTGAAAATTCACACTTTATTCAAACTGTTAAAATTGAAATTATATAGAAAAAAGAAAATATATAATTAAATAATATTACGAGCATTTTTTCAGGAATTCTAATTTCAAATTAATGTAGTTCACCAAAAAATGAATTAGTGCTGAAAATTAATATTATGTAAAACGGTTAATTGCTTTGAGTAGTATATAAATCTCTATAAATATGTTGTTCAAAATATTCTCAAAAAATTTTAACTTTATGAATACAAACTTTAATTTAAAAATGATCAATACAAAATAAAGTTCTATTCATTGACGAAATTGTTTGCATAATTAAAAAAAGCAGTTGACATGTATTCATCAATAAAAACTTAGCAATTCAATAAGATTTGTTTGATAATATAAGGAAATGTTAAAAAAAGACAATATTTAGTAACAAATATATTTTTATTCAATAAAGCAAGCACTTTTTTACTTTTGCTATTTTTTATAATATTGCTAAATCTTTTAGAAACTATTATATAATTTCTATTATTATGAACAAAAAATGAGGAAGTGAGAAGTATTTACTTTGCAAAGTATCGTAAAGAATTTTTCAGAATGAAAAAATAATTTTTATTTCAACAGTCTCAAACAGGCAAAAATAATAGATATTTACAACAACATTAATTAAACGAATCTAAAACAACAAATGTTATAACTGTTACAAAGGACAGTATTTCCGGACAGATTTTTTTTTGTACAAATTTTAAAGTAAATTGAAAATTATTGATTATTAATCTGATTACTATTTCAATTCTCATGAAGTTTTCATTTCTTTTTCAAATGAAATAGTGAGAGAATCCATATTTGTCCTAGACGGAACTTTACGGAAGATGAAAAAGAAGTGACCTAAATAGTAGATCAAACAGAGCTAATTCAATGAACAGCAGTGCCGTGCCGTGTAATCCTAGTGTTTACAGATTTGAAATATTCAAACAGCAGTGAGTAGAGAAAACAAACAAACTAATGAACCAGAATAACTAAGCACAACAAACAAACGCTACTGAATATTGCAAATAAAGCTTTAACACTGCAACGAATAATCAGAGACAGAATAAAATTACTAATGTAAGTCAGAATCGATTAATAATTCATTATTTTTGATTACCTTTATTTCAATTATTATTGAAGCATGTGCAAAACATGATATTAATTCATTAAATGAAAGCCCGCATCGTTCAATAATTGGATATGAAAAAAAGAATTTCAACAAAAGGGAAAATAATTTTCGTGGAAAGGAAACGTCCGAGAAGAAACTTCCTCGTGTCGTCGTTGATGTCTCTTACACGGAAATGCCACTCAATGAATGGAATTATTGCTCTAATTAATAAAGCGTAACATCTTCTTTATTTAATCATTTACAAGGAACTTGTTCCTCTATTTCTCTTTAAATGCGTTTTGTGCCTTCCACAAAGACGCGTTCATTAAGTTTAAACTGCATCTGATCGAGTGGAGAAACGCTCGAAAACGTATTTAACGATAAATTCGCTCCAAAAATGCATCGTTCCTATTGACACGGTGACAAACTTGTTTGTGTCTGGCAACAAATTGTTGAGAATGGATTGTTTATTGTAAAAATACGTAGCTTGCATATTTTCGTCGCGAAGTCGTAATAACACGAACATTAATTTAAAATACTTATATCGCTTTCAAAATATAAGCCGAACGAAAGATCCATTAGAGTGAAACGACGACGGAGGAGAGAAACGAAGGAGAGAAAAAGTAGAGAATCCCAGAATTGTGCAATAAACTAAATTCCCAGACTACGGGCAAGGACTTAATGCCAAGTTCGCATTAAATATAACGTAAAGTAATCTTTGGACAAACTTTAAATACACTCGGCAGGTCGGACATTTGTTTACCGTTGCGTCTGCTTCGAGCTGTTATTGTTATTATTACCATTTTTTTACTCTCTCTCTCTCTCTCTTTATGATACTTATTACTATCATCATCATCGTCCGTCTCGTTATGCCTCGGTTTTCAAAGAAACGGAAATAGAAATGCCTCGGAGCGTCCGAAATAATCTTTATATATATATATACATATAATCCGAATGCACGTGGAAAAATTAGATTCGCTTCCGTTTCGTCACTACTCGGATTCGCATTTCCCACGATGCACTTTTCTTCTTCCTAACGCTCTGGATGTTTTAAGTTCAAAGACATAAAGTTCAGGATAACAATGGTCTTCTTTGTTGGCAATTTCCTTTTTGCTCTGCAAAAGAAAGAGAAAGAATAAATAAACTCGAGGAAGCATCTTTCTCTCTCTCTCTCTCTCTTTCTCTCCTCCGAATAAGGGGATTCCGTGATTGCGCCTCTCCGCATTTGCACCAATTATTCAAAATCGCCCATCTAATACAATGGGCGATTTTGAATAATTGGGATCGTCGGATTTAGGAAGTCTTCACCTCTCGCACTGTGCATTTAATGGAGCGAAGATTCGTGATTCGTGCAGCTGGTGAAAACAAACTGCAGAGGGAAGAGGTAAGCTGCGGAGGAGAAAAAGACCGGGTAAAGTAAAACAGTTTGGCAGCCCGTAAAATACGAAATCCGCAAGAACAGGATCCAAGGATGCCATAATAAACTTTTACTGCGTTTCAGTTATTTCACTTTAATAAGCAGGAAACGCGCTTCCAATAATTTAATATATGAAGAAGAGAGTTTAATCTTAAGTCTGTTTATATAGTTATATACAGAGTGCTTCACGATTTAATCCGAGGCTTTTCAAGTTCTCAACTATATTTTCTTTATTGTATTGTGGAAAAACTAATTCACAAAACGTATTGATTTAGTTTATTCGAAGAAATCATTCAGGTTATCGATTGAATTATATTAATTAATTATAATTATTATCAAATCTACAACAACATGACAAAATGGAAACTAAAGTAATGCAAATACACATAAAAGGAAACACAATTATTGAAATTATGATTGATTTTTCATTTCTTCAACTTTGAGAGTAAATTACAGCCAAACGGCGCAAAGCACCAATAAATTAACATTCGGTACATTCCGCAAATATCTAACTTTCATAAGCTTCAACTTGATCAGAGTTACAAGTAATAGAAGTTTCTTAAAGTGTGAATTCTTTAGATGACCTCTCTTCTCCAATTATATTTATTTGCAAATTTAAACTAATGGGTCTAAAGAATGATTCTTTGGCTTTCAATTGCCATCAAATACATTAATATTGATTCATTAATATGAAAGTTATTAGGCTTTAATGAGTCGGCGGTTTTCACAAATCATAACTTAATTGCTGCTAAGGGCTATAGACCGTAGGTCTTTCAGCCCTTAATTTATTACTAATAAATATTGTTTACAGATTGTTTTCAATGATTTATTTTTATAGATTTTTCAACAATTATTCAGGAAAAAAACTTTAAACACATATATTATTTATTATGTCATATTTTCTATTTGTTCTATTAATAAAAATCAAATATTTTCGATTAAATATACGTATATTTTAAAGAATTAATTGTTGTTTTCTTAACTTACTTATTTCATTCAAAATTGTATATGACTTGCACTTGAGTAATGTTATTAATTAAATTTACTATAACGTTATCGCTGCTGCGAATACGCAATTTTCCGCGAAAAGCACAAACACAATATATCTTCTTCATACGCTCGACAATGGGCGACGTTGCGTCACGAGAGATGACATTTAGCGTTAGGGAATGAAAAAGAAAAAGGATAATGATATTATGCAACGCATTGTAATCTGATGTGTATGTACTTAGACGTGAACGCACTTGCAATACTAATTAAAAAGAGAATGTAAATATTTAAGAGAGAAGGTACTAAGAACATTGCGAAATGTTCTAATACATGTGATTCACTTCATACTCTTTTTTCTCTCTCTCTCTCTCGCTCTTCGTAAAATAAATACAAATGTGTAACAACTTTCATAACGTGCATTTATTATCAAGATTCTTAACATTCGCTTTTTATAAACGATTTAAGTCATTGACTTTGCATATTATTTATTTTTATAAAAAAAAATATTCTTCAATTTACTACTGTTTCTTTGATATAATTATAAAGTAAAATATTACATTTTATTTATAACAAATATTGATTATTTATTTTTTTGAAAGTATCAGAAATATATGTAAATTACTTGAAAATAACAATAAAAAGTAAAACTATTCACTACTTAATGAATTGAGTAGTTTAGATATAATCTATTCAAAATTCATAAATTTTCGAAATTTTGTTTATTATTTAAAAAATAGGCTAATTGAAATTCTTATATTCACATACAAGAGTTATAATCAAATAATTCGTGATTTTCTTTTTGTGTAGTTGATGTTATTTTGGATTTGCTTATTGTGGCCAATTTATTATTTAGCGATATATTAATATATTGAATTCAAATTTGATGTCAAGTTTATTATCGCTGTTAAGTTCTTAGGAAACAATATTTATTTACTTTTCTTTAGTCGCCGGAAATCGTATTTTATACTTTTAAGTGTTGAAAATGTGACAATTCTTTGGATGCGAAAGGAAAGAGAAGCAGGACGTTTGGTGGAAAGGAGAGAAGCGATTGTTGTTTTCGTCTCACCGGAGATTTTTACGTTACTCATCGCAGACGTTTTAGCATATATTTTCTCAAGGTTTCTCACAATATTAATCGAGCAGACAGACGGACGGACAGACGTTCGGAGTTCCCCCCAATGTTTGGGTGCACCTGGAAAGTGTTAAGGGGAACCATAAATATGTGCCGAGATTTCGGCCCGAAGAAGTGGAATAACACAAACATTCGGTGCCTAGCCGGAAAAAAAAGGACGTAGAAGAAAACGGTGAAGAGAAGAGGAGAGTCGCAGGTGGGACGTGCGAAATTTCGCAGAAAACTGCAGAAGCTCACCGTCCGTCCCTTTACATAATCCCATTCACATTCGCACACATGCACGTTTGTATGTTGTATGTATTTCTGTTGGAGAGTTTTCATCCATCCATTTGCGGCTGCAACTACCTGCTCAATACGGTTCAAATTGATGCACATGCCAAAACATTAACGGCATATTTCGAGAGTTGATACAAGCTTGGGAGGAAGAGAAAGAGAGAGATAGGCGCCGATGATTCCGTAATGATCGTCGGAAAGCTCCTGCGATCAGTCATCAGCTTCACTTTGATTCTCTTTCTCATCCAAAAAACATCCATTGTTTGTTCCTCTTGGTTGATATGGATATTGACAAACGCAATGTCAATAAGTTAAAGTAACTTCTGTTGGGTCTGCGAAATGTACACAGTTTCGGGTGTGAATACCTGGCCATAAGCATTTTAAAGTATCTCAGCCAATCCTCTTCTTAAACATTTAAAGACTATAAACACATTGAAACAAATTATTACATAATGATAGTTTCTTCTACTATAATAGTCATTAAACTCAAAGCAAATATATGATGAAAGCAATTAATAATAAATAAAAAGTATTATTACTATACAATTGCTTAGTAACACAGATTTTAGTTTATTTGGAATCAATATTTATTTATTCTCGTGTAAGAAACATATATACTACATACACATTAAACAATTATGATTAAATCAATTTTGCCCAAAATTTGGCCTATTCCAATGCATTCTACGGCACTGGTGCTGACTGCTTAGTTCTTGTAGCACTTCTCTTTTTTTTTGGCTAGTGCAATGCCTACTACTTTAATAAAGATATTCGTTAACTGTGGCTCCGAAATGGGCCCGGGGAAGCAATATAATTTCACTTAACAAAAAGTTGCAAAAGTGTTAATTTATTAATACAAATAGAACCTACTTATGTTTATTTTTATTAGCAAAAAAGTACTAAATTTGCTCAAGGTTTATCGTAATATTAAAGGCATAGGCAGATAGATGGAAAAACTATTTTTTGGTTACGGCTCTATTTCTGAAATTGCGACCTTACTTCTTCACACCAGATTTTTGTGTTGCAGTAACAATAGACCACTCGGCTAAGAGTTGCATTTCCCTTTATTTATTTGTATTTCAATTTCTATCAATTTTATAAAATATTTTGCACAAAATTTAGTGTAGAATTGAGTTAGAAAACACAAAACGATTCTCATTTATCCTAGAAATCAGTTGAAAACTTTATGTCACCAATATTTTCAGAAACGTCAATAATAATTCATGAAATTGAAATAAATCATAATTAATTATCATAGATAACAAAAAAGGTCGGGCAGAAGTTTGTTTTCAAATATATGTTGAATTGTTATGTTATTTTTATGAATTTAGTTATTTTGTATTAATTTACTGCATTACCTATCAAAAAATGTCGACTTATAGCCGAATGGCATGAGTCATCTTTCGTTCGCAAAATTTGTGGTCCAGGGTTCAAACCGTGGTACTTCCAAATATTTGAAGCCATCAAAATGAATTAGTTGTCAATGGTCAGTGATTCCGAACAAGTGTGCAAAGACGTGGTAATTTGATCAAAAAAGAATTTAAATAAAGTTACTATGAATCAATACATGATTTTTTTGATTAAGTATGGTATTTATTTAAAATATAATTGTTTAAAACTCTGTGTGCACAAAATTGCGGACAATACATTTAGTATGAGTAACAACCTAAAATCAAATGAAAATTTCAAAATTTTGAAAAAATTTACAAAAAAAAGCATCAATCAAAGACAACTTACTGAGATTTATTAATCTCTCTAAATTATATGAATATGGACATAAAGACTGCGGTCAATAGCAATAGGAAGTACAATGAAATATGTTATTTCATTATTTTAATAGTTTGTTAAAATCGTGTATAGAGAGAATTTGAAAGCTTATGAAAGTCTTGGGGGAAAATCAAAAGAATATAAGACAATATTTAAATAAATATTAGTTTAAGTAAATGTTAATTTAAATTTCTTAAATTCAAGTACATCGGATTATATTCTTATGTCTTTTAAAAAACAAATACATTTTGAAACTCGACAATTTCAGAATTCTTAATATTTCCATACTCGGAACTTGAATTTTTCACGAAGATCAATTGGATACAATATTGTTTTCTTTTATTTTGTTATGTACCACAAAAGCATTATTGTACAATTCGTTAAGAAATTTAAAAAAATGATATGCATTCACATTATTCATTAAAATAATTTGGTACTCGTCGATTTCGGCACTCGAAATAAGTACCGGATTGCATTGGAATTAACATTTCATAAGAAAAATTAAATAAGTTTCTTGAAACTTTAGATAATATTTTCCATTGCAAGATTATTGTACATAAACTTTTTGCTCGTACCAAGAATACTATCTTTGAAATTATGCATCATTCATATTTGCGTCGTCCTTGTTCCTCGTATTTACATCGTATTTTTTTTTGTTCTCTTCATTTGGACGATCCCGGTCTCCCGTTGATTAATCGTTTCGCGATCGCAGTGATTGTAAATTACTAGGAGTGCTGCAGACACAATGTCAGCGGGTGCTCTCCATCTCTTCGCATCTCCTTCGCACTCGTTACGATGTCTGTTTCTCTTTCACTCGAAGCACGGTTACGCAACCGGAGCGCATTAATAAAATAAAAGAAAACAACAGAAAAACGGAGAGGAGAAGAAGTAAAAAGAAAGGGAACAACAACGACGGCAGCAGCAGCAGCAACACATTGCAAGAAGGGAACAACAAAAACTGAAGCAGGCGGCGGCTGCAGCAACAATGTAGCAGCATCGGTAGAAGCAGCAGCAACAACAACAACAACATCGCAACGGACCACTACTATGCTACACCACTATTACTACTACGATGACGGCGACCAAACAGCGGATCCGCGCGAGATAAACTTAATTACCGGTATCGCACACCTCCACCTACCTGATGGTCGTCTTGTTATTTTCTTGTTACTTCCATCTTAAATCATTTCGCAAATTGAGTTTCCTTCTAGTTTATTCATTATTACTATACAATATTTACCAAGCGAAATGAACAATGTATTATTACTAAATAAACGATGATAGTTTGCTAATTAGAGATTAAAATAATCTCACGTTAATTTATTTTAATTAAACCATTTCTGAATTTATATATCAATGTATGAATTCAACTGGACTCCATTTTTATGACTCTGCTCTGTGTGAATATCTTGATCCAATTAATTCTCTAATTTATTTTCTTATACTTCTTAAATTCAAGATACACAGCATCCTTAATCTTAAAACTTGCTTTCAAAGATCAATTAGCGTCAGTTTTAAAGTGAATTATATCCGTTTTTTTTTCTGAATTGTAATGCATATGAATTAGATCTTATTAAATCCATCGTAATGAAATATTTAATTAAAAACAATTTGTAATGAATGTTCTTGAATGGAACGAGAGGCGAATGAAAAATGGTTTAATGCATCGTATATTAATTAGGCAATTAATGTAACAAGTGTTTCATTAATGTGAAGTCTCCCGTTTCTTTGCCCGGTCCAGGATCTGAATGAAACAACAACAAAAACGAGAAAAAAGAAGAGAGAAGAAATTGTAGTCGCAGCATGCGGGACGGTATTTATCGCACAGATGCGATGCATTCAAATGCAGGTGACCGGTCTGCCTACAAATTGCGCTTATTAATTTGCCCTTATTACTGCATCCGTATCGCATCGACGTCGACGTTTTCGCCAAATAATCAATTGCTTCGGGATCCATCCGACCCGCATCCAAGCAACAATAACAATGGTCATCGATGGTAATTTCCTTGCGGATGCAAGGCCATCTTCAATGCAGTTCAACGCAAATTAATTAAACGAAAGGTATACGAGAGAAATATGTTCCATTGATGAAGAACAAAGAGGTTTTTCCATTTTGCGAATTGGATAATGCGGCCGGAATGTAGACGTCGAAACTAATTAAAATCGTCGCGACGTCGTTCGGTTTTTTGATGTTGCTAGAGCTCTGGACCAGACGGATCAAATAGAGAAAAGCGAGGAGCTGCTGTGTGGACCAGCTAGACCAGACACGGCCGGATCGTTTTTGTCCCGGAAACCGGACGAAATAGAAAATAGGAAGGGTAAAACGAGCGAACGGACGAACAAACAAAAAACGGAAAACCGAATTTGCGCATATGCAAATTTTCGCCGTTGCATAATCAAATGTGCAGTGGAAGCGGCCTCCTCCTCCTCCTCCTCCTGCTGCTCTTACTTCACCACACCTCTTCTCGACTACCGCCGTTGCCGTCGCCTACGTCACTCTCTGCAAAGCATCTACGTAAGCGCGGAAACGGGATTATTTATGACCTCTGACGGATTTTCTTTTTGTTTGCAAATACATTTGAATTACCTAATTAATCGAAGTCGTCGTCGTCTGTCTCTCAATTCTGTTGCTGTAGCATAAACATTGCAGATCGCAATATTTTACGATGTTTACACCTGAATGCAAGAATGCAAATAACTTAAAAACTATGTTTGAGCACCTTAAGCAAGTTTCAATATTTGTCCTTTGAAGACTTCTAATTATTTTTATTATTAATAAATATAATATTAAGCCTTGTAATTTGTAAGTGCTTACAAAGCCACGTAATTGCTTGTAATGTGCAAGGAAGTTGAGATAATGAATTTAATACTTGCTTGAGATGGGTAATCATTTATTATGTTTAAAGATTAGTTACAAAATATGTACGGTAAATGTTTTTTGGAAAACCAAGCAATTAAATGAAATCTTTTGACATTTTTTTACTATCATAAAATAGCTTTCTTCAAAATATTAAAATTAAAACACATAGGAAATTATTGCAAATTTGTTTAAAAATGAATAATTCCTCATTATCTTCTTAGTGTAGTAATAAGTAGTTATAGATAGAGTCAATATAAATAGGTGGCCAAAAGCAACTTAATTATAAAATAGTGACACAAATTATTATAAAGAAAAACATTTCGAAAAAATTGTACTTTTTTAAAAATTAAATAGTATTTCTATTGAAGCTGCACATCCAGATGGATTCGAAGAACTGATATTATTTAAGTTATAGTAAAACTTTAGACTTATGCTTGTACTTTCTACTCTCTGAGATGAACATTAGCCTAGAAAACTTCTCAATATAGTGAACAATAACAACTACTTAAGAATATCCACGTTTGATTTTCGTAAAATCTACTCCACAACACATAACTGCGAATTTAATACGATAATAGATATAAAAAATAGAAACACATTAAAAACCTGTAATTATTGGGCAAATTATATAAAAAAGGACGGTGGTATAGCCTCTAAATAGTGATTTGTATTTAGAGGCTATACCACCATCCTTTCTTATATAACTTGCCCAATAATTACAGATCTTTAATGTATTATTATTATTGACTCCTGACAAAAATATCATTTTTGAAACTATTATTCGACATTGCGAAGGACCGAATCAAATTAATATTATCCAATTATTAATATTTACGTATTTGGTTTTAATAATATACTACAATTTATTGGCCAGTCAAAAAAAAACAAAATATTAATGTTTGGCCCTTTATCAACCATTGGTTTGTCCGCCCATGAATATTATATACAATGGAGAAAGTAAATGAACACTATTGTTTACCAATTACATAAGAAGGAGAAAAAAGGCAGCCACTGGGAAAGGGAAAGAACATAATT
Source organism: Nicrophorus orbicollis (assembly GCA_018845635.1). NCBI lineage: Eukaryota > Metazoa > Arthropoda > Insecta > Coleoptera > Silphidae > Nicrophorus > Nicrophorus orbicollis. The sequence continues at coordinate 101,344 of JAFMTC010000039.1, read as the reverse complement.
ATAGGGACAATAGATACAGAAATAGGATAAGTCTGGGATACTTATATTTAGGTGGGGTTGATGGATCTCGAAGGATACAAAATTTGGAGAGAGAAGATAAACTGTAGTCTTTTGAGATGAATTTAAGGGAAGGGAGAGGTATCTATCGAAGACTGGAACAATTTTGGTTTTGAAATAGAGGAGGTCATTCTGAGGGTTATGGAGCGGGTTATTTAGATGGCGTATCCTGGTGATGATACAAAGGGAGAAAATTGTTTTAAAATACATGGATACATTTATTTCAGTTAATAGTTTTAGTTGATAATAATAACATTTTATATGGGCTGTAAGTCGGTTTTGTTTAATTATTAATGTATAAATATATGTTGTTAATCTTTCTGTCTTTTATCGTAATATCTATTGCAACAACTAAAAAAATAAACTCAATTCACTGAAAAAAAAAAAGATATTTCAACGTATTTATTGCAAAATGCTACAATTCGAAAATCATTTTTATATAAAATTGATATAAAAAAGATTTCTTTGAATGTTGAACAATAATATTTATTAATTGTTTTCTTAAGCTTTAATATCATATTTTTCTTTTAAAAATTCTAATAATATCATTAACATAAACTAAATTATTTTAATATAATCGAAATTTCTTTAAAAAATTATAAACTTTTATTGTTATAGTTTATTATTATCACAAAGTTTCATAATAATAACATTTAATGCAACTTTACAGCAAGTATAAATCCAGAAATACAAAAATAAAATTTAAAAAAAATTATTGACTAAGCACTGACTGTCTTTCTGCCCGGAAAATAAAACTATAAAGTGTAAAATATAATCCAAAATAAAAATAAAAAAAACAGAAAAATTAAAGAGGAACACATGCTATTAATAAGTGTTGTAAAGAGTGAGAGCAGGAAATTTGATCTCAAACCGACCGTTAAACAAATTGTATTTTTCTCATTTTCTGAAAAGGGAAAAAAATACAATTTTGTGAATGTATTAAACATATTACATTAGTTATATTTTCTTTGAAAAATGTATCTATTAATATATTATTAAGTAAATCGGTCGATTTATCGGTAAAATTTATTATTTTTTCAATCAAATATATTTTAACATCTTAATTATATTTACAATATGTAATTACAGAAAAAAAACAATAATGATTGAGTACTACGCAAAACTTAATGTTGTAATAAATAAACCTTTTTGACAGAAAATTAAAGAAACAAACATTTGAGATGTTTTCAGTAAATGCTATTTCCGAAAATGAAATATGTGTTTATTAATTATTATTTAATGTGAGATATAAAAGTGAATATATATTAATTCTTAATTATGTTAAAAAAATGTAAACTTTTTATATTTCGAACAGCAGAATAAAGTTCGATCTGGCAAGTCCTGTTCAAGTAATCGGGACTTGCGTGATTGTTTGTAATCTAGAAGGAAATGCATACAATTTGTTTGATTATTAGAAAAACAAGGCACAAAACGAATCGAATGCCATTTCCTATGATGCAGGTAATGAGAGCTTTCGTCGACAGACGGAGAAACGTGCAAAACGAAAGAAAAGAAATCACAGAAACTCGATAAGTACAAATTAATTAAGGAAATGGAGTCGCGTTAAAACCGGGAGCCAATCTATGCGCCAATTAAGATTAGCAATTAGTCGAGATGTAATACAAAAAAAAACATAATTATGAGATATCCATAAATTGCGAGTGTAAGTGTGTACGTGTACACACAAACATATATACATAGAGAGCATATGTATATATATATAGAGCATATGGCTTACGGGAAAAAGAAGGTTGAAAAGTGGAAATGAAAACGGCGAAACGGCGGGGATAATTGGTGAATTGCAGTCTCCTTAATGGGAATTAAAGTTTCTCCGGATTACCGGAGGAGTCTTAAGAGGTGCACGCGAGCTTTGGCGTTTGTGGATGGAGGAGCAACAAGAAGATGATCGTCCGCTGCAAAACGAAGGGAAAAAGTGGAGTTGGACCGGCCAGCAACCACTATTTTCTGACATAACATCGCCGACTGCAATAACAACAAGAGCTGCTGCTTGCCCAGACATCCGATGGTTCGGGTAGAAAAATACCGAGCATGAAGCACCAAACACCATCAACCACCTTTCCATTCCATTCCTTTCAAACTGAGCTTCCAGTGCAAAAGCTGCTGCTGCCGCTGCTGCTGATGCCACCAAAGCATAACAGATTACCGACCCCCGCAGCAACTAATTTTAATCCTTCTTCATTCGCGTTAAGAAGGATTATTGCAAATATTTACTCGCGCATGTCGTCTGCACGGATGTGGCATATGCACAGATACATGCAACATATATACGTGTACATATATATATACTCATACATGCATGCACAGACACCACTCGCCTTTTTCCACTCCGGAACGTCGCGTTCTCTTTGTACATAAACTTTGATACATAATACATGCAAATTCGATATAAATATTTAGACTGGCGATAATTTAAAATTCAAATGGCCGACCATAAATTTAAACCAACTGGATATTATGTAATTCAATGCAGATGATTAATTCATGTGGTTGTGATTAAGATTTATTCCTTTTTCCCTCTCTCTCTCTCTCTCTATCTTTATCTTTCTCTATATCCTTATATTGTCGTTGCATTACCATCCGGAATCGAAAAATACACATCCGGTAGAAAGTTGTCAAAAGAAGAGATTTCTATAAATTTTAAATTTAATTTCACTTTGATAATAAACTTTATTGATTTATGCCATTCATTTTTTTCGAAGTGTGTCTAGTTTCTAGCTTCTTCAATACGCGATACTTACCAAGTTACTTGATTGAATACAAGTACAATGTTAGTAATCATTTGGGAATCCAAAATTCTCGTCATTTTCTTTTACCGGTTAAGGGTAAATATCTTAATTAAAAATAATTGGTATTTTTTATTGAAAATTTCTTTAATGTTCTTTAATTCTGCTGTTTCTTATTACCAAGAAATATAAGTTTAATACATTAAAAAAGGGACAATAATTATACATATCATTTCATAATACTAGACCCACCATGTGACTGGTTTTTCATTATCTTGGGATAAGTAAAAGTGTCAAAATAATTTTATAACGTATAAATAGTAATAAATCTATATATATATATATATATATAAATAATATATTGTTATATATTGTTTAAAGACCATCATTTTGACTGGTTTTTGGAAATAGCTTCGTGAAATTATTAGTAATTCTAGTGTTAATCAAATAACAAAACGAAATATGAAATTACTTTTATGTGCAGACAAAGCAAAATTAAATTAAAATATGTATGCTCTACTTAAATCGTATATAATTAGACATCGAAGAACATTAAATAATTTAAAAAAATGCAAGTATTTATTATCAACATTTACTTGTTATTTCGATAATTACGTTGGCCGTTAATACCAGATTACTGGTAATGGAATTCCCCTTAATAATTTACATCTTGCATAATACTTGTCAAGTAGCAATTATCAATGCAAATACAGTCGCATATTTACGAAATAGTATGAAACAGTTGTAAACCTTCCATACTTGTAGCGTATACGTATAAATTAGCAATAAATTAGGAAAGTTGGCTTTTGATTTTTGAGTAATGCTCTTTTTTAAATAATTTCCATTTATTTAAAACTCATCTCCATCAATTTAATAACAACACCACATTGTTTGAGCGAATTACCACCCATGTTTGTAGGTGAAATTAAGAGACTCGTTCGCATACTTAACATTTAGATTGACTCAAAATGTGATGTTTTATACTTATCTATATATCATTGCTTAACTCTACTCGGCTCACTTCACTTTCGTTTCAACCCCAGTGGCGCCATAATAGTATAATTCAAGTACACATATTGTGAACAAGCTTGATGAAACGAAATTTTCGATTTTGATGAGCGAGAAAATAACGCAAAACTCAGTACTTTTGATTGAATACTTCTTTATTTCAATGTGTTGTTCTTTATTTTCATGTTGGTTGATTGTTTACAAGAACTATTCATATTGTGAACAGTTATATATAAAATATAACTTTTAGCAGAAATACTTATAGTAAAATAATAAAATGCAATAGTTATCAGCTAAGATTTTTTATTTTTTTTGAAAACACGTTTAAATTGTTTCTTGCATTTTAATTTCCATCTTACTAACAATAATCAATACGAAAAGAAAAAAAAGAATTTGAAGTGTAAACATTTAAGAAGCTAGTGAAGTCTGGAAAAAGTAGCATTTGTATTTGTATGTATAAGTAGATTTTCTATGAAATTTCATAGAAGCACTTTCAAGTTAGAACAGTTTAAGTCGCAGATGAAAAACGTGGAAGAACGTTTTAGAAACGCGTCGAAATTGACACGCTCGAAATTGCGTAATCCTGTATTTCCTGGAAAAACACGTTCGTTTTCCGATGCATTTCTTTTTCCTGCAATTATCCTCCGCAAATTACGCTGTTTGTTAAGTGGAAAATAAAGGCAAATTAACGAACGGTATTTATGCGAAATATGCAAATAACTCAATTGCACGACTTAGCGTATGTCCGACGTGTAAATTAAATTAAATTAGTATAATTGCATCGAAACATATACACATTTACAATATTTATTAAAAACGTATCTACTTATTTGAAATTTATACTAGAATCAATATGTACTTTGCACACAAAACAAATCATTGAAACGTTTATATGTAAATCTTTAAAGCCTCTATCTTCAAGTTATTTACATAATTATAAACTTTATCCAAATTGTAACATTGTTAAGAAATACACCTGTTTTCCGATTTACACTATACACCCATACCTCGCTTTACGGCCTAGATACGTTCTACGAAACTTGGCCGCAAAGCGAAAAGCCGTATAACGAATCAATTATAGCGTTTGCGTAAGATTGGCAATATGTAGATATATCGACATCGAAAAAAGATTTTTTCGCCGTTATTGCGAAACATTTTAGGCCGTAAATCGAAAACGCATTAATTGAAGGGGGCCGTTATAGCGAAATGTTGTATAAATAGCGGCCGTATAGCGAGGTATGGATGTACTTTATTTATGCTATTACGCGGTTTTAAAGTAACGGATTTTCTATGCACAATAAAAGTAATCATATCAAGCTGTCATGTAATTTACACTGTTTTCAGATGCATACATAGGTGATTTTGTCTTTCAATATTTTTGTTTGAAAGAAAACATGATAACAAAAAAACAACAAAATTATGTATTTTTCTTGGCATTTTTTTTTATTTACATAGTTTTATAAATCAATTTTGAAAACTTCCAATAAAATTAATAAAATTTATCAATTATAATTAGTTTTTATTTCGAGAAAAATCATTGAATTATTGTAATGTTAAATATATCATTTTGCAAACACTTTTATAATTTTTATTGAATCTTGACAAAAAAATAAAATAAAATCAATTTATAATACAACTAACATTCGAAACATAAACAATAAATAAAAAATAACAACGAATCTTTCAAATTACTGAGATTATTTCAAAATTCTATGTAAATTTTCAGAACGTTTCAAAGTCTAGGAAGGATTATACTGCGATGCAAATAATAACGAATCAATGTTATTATTGTTCTTTCTCTCGGTCAATTCACTTTTTTCCACTTTTTTTTTGGTTGTTTGCTACTCGTAAACCACTGCATTACGAGTGATCTTATATAAGATGCGAGCGAGAATGACGAGCGAAATGTTCGTTGTTTTGAAGGAAGTGTACCGTGAAATTGTAGAGCGATTTAAAAAGTGAGCATGCAAAAATCGAGAGAAAAAACAATCAAAAGAAAAGTGACTCGTCGTCCGGAATCAATTGCAATAAAAGTGTGTTGAAACACACGAGATTTGTTTGCCATTCATGACCACGCCGAACTCGATAAGTTTACTTGCTTAATTGTTTACTCTATGCGAATGTAAACTGTTGGAAGTGATGTTTGTAGCTGTGCCAGGCGAATGCACTATTTTATATTTCATTTAAAAATATCGTCAAATTACTCAAATAAATTATTAGAGTGTGGAAAGAAGACACTTACATTAGCCTTGGCACTGGGAATACACAATACATTTTATTTACTACAAAATTATTAAATTTAAGTTATAAATAATGTGTTTTTTTAATATAGGTAAAATCCAGCAATTCTAAGTTTTACTTACGTAATATTACCATACAAAATAATTGATAGTTGCTGGTTTTTATCATTACAATTATTTTGATAATATTTTATTAATTACAAGTATTTTACGATCATTAAGTTACAATAATAATACAAAGAGTATTGGCCCCAAAATGAGACGAATGGGCCTAAGTCTTTCCGAACAAGATAGTATATACAGTCAACCCTCTTATAACGCGGTGAGTGTGTACCGCGTTATATGGAAACCGCGTTATAAGAAATTCGGATTTAACGGTACATACCAGGCTAATTCGTAGTGCGTACTATGGAAACCGCGCTATAAGAAACTCGGAATTAATACAAATCACATCATTCGTACCGCGTTATATGGAGACCAATAAATACAAAACACAAGATAAATTATAAATTATTTTTATTGAATTGAATTGAAGAGTTCATAAAAGGATTGATAAAAAAATGAAACAAGAACTAAACTAAAAGACTGTTTTTCAACAAAAACAATGAAGACTTTTGTAAAATTATGTAATCTTTCAACACTCATCCTCGCTGCCAGATATGTCGCCTAACACTTCTTCTTTTAAAGGGCAAAATGTCTTCATCACTTAGTTCATCTTCACATTGGTTTTCGATTGTAGCTTTTTTTTCTAACTCCACTAAAACCTCGCTATAGGGAGCTAAGCAGTTTCTTAACTCTCTTTTAAACTTTGCTCTGTGCACCGTTGAACGATCAGTTTGATTGAAATTAAGTTCTAATTCTTTATCCAAATTTAGCCCGTTTTTCACATCTTGTAAATCGAGATTTGGCACCCATTAGTTTTACTTATTTATTTTAAAATCTCTTACAATATCTAGTTACTAGAGTCATTCATAGACTGCGCGGAAGGAACTTGTGAGATGCTATTGAACAGAAACCGCGCTGTAAGAGTACCGCGTTATAGGAGGGCTGTCGCAATTTCAGCTCCGCGTTATATGGAAACCGCGTTCTGAGAGTACCGCGTTNNNGCGGAGGTTTGAATTAAATGGACACTACTTTTTATAATTTAAAAAATAAACGATATTTATATTAATAATATTAACAATGGCCGGGCATTTACAGGCCAAAGGGCTCCAAAGCCTTCAACTATCAGAAAATACTACAAAAACTATAACTAAACACGATCGTTTTCTTTGACTCAACTCTTCTGCTACCTATTTTAATCTCTTCTATATATTTTTTACAATATCATAATTTTAAAAGTTGCAACGTTACAATATTTGTAATAATTATTTAAATTATTTAATTTCAAAAATTATCAGAAATTCACTTAATAATAATATTTATTACAAAAATTAATACTAAAACAGCTTAATACAGCAAAAATGAATAAAAAAAGAAATGCAAAGAAAAAATCTATTGCTACAAAGGCAATTGATCTTTCTGCCTTACCTTCATTTATTATCCATAGAACATAACGTTAGATTGTAGTCTTCTTTGTATCATGTGGAAAATTAATATTATATATTAATTTAAGCTTAGAAACTTCCATTCGAACTCAGCAGAAATTAATTGATTCAGCATTATTTATTGAATTATTCTTCAATTAATTTCCAGTCATTTTCAGTTTTTTGGTATTTAAATATAATTCAGTTTTATTGGTCAAAGTTGTACCAGTTGTATTTTTACATTAGTAAACAACCTTTATTGAAAGCCAGACTCATATATTTTCTTCAAATATGAAGCATTTTTGAGCTACTTTGGTTTATCAATATAAAATAATATAAAAGTAAATAATTATATAAAATGGCAATCTTACATAATAATAATACTATTACAAATAATTAACACAAAACAAAGTAAATGTTTCCTGTTTAACTCAGTACCACTTTATGTGTGAAAATATTTCAGTAACAGTTGAAAGAAAATGAAAAAGTTTATTTATCAGTTTTAGATAGAATAGCTAGAAATATCTAGATTATTGAGTTCAATATTATCAATGGGAAAAAAGATCATAATTTTGATCAATAAAGTTGTTTAATTCATTTTGTCCATAACAGTTTTCATTGAGCCAAAACTTATGTCTAAACTTTGTAAAAATACTGTTGTCCACATTCCTATATTTATGAATAAAAGCTCTTTCATTTAAGAATTTGTGTTGTTCTTTTGTATAAGAAATAAACTTTTTTCTGAGAATGTAAAGTTGCAACGATGCACATACGACAAACTTTTTTAAAATTAGGGACTGATTTGAGGGCCCCATTCGTCTGATTTACCAGTCCTATAGACGGTACTGAATATAACACCTCACTTAATAAATTTGTAGGATGAACAATAAATGGGGTTTCTATCGAAAAAATACTTTTAGGAAGTACCAACCTTCATAAAACGCCTGTCAAAATTTCATGGCAATCTGACGTTCGGTTCACAAGTTACAGTGGTTTTAGTGACGCTACTTTTGTAATTTTAATAGATTCATCAAACCGTTGATCAAACATTGTTTTTTTGATAAGATGTTTAACACTGTGTTGACTTGAAATGACGATACTAGGTTATCATCAAGTTGACACATTGGACATTTACGTTGCACATTGAAAATAATCAAATATCAAGCATAATAAGATGACAATAATAAGATTGTGCAGAAAGACCTAGCTTTTCGACTCAATAAATATTTTAAAATAAAATAAGATAGTTGAAATCATTGATTCTAATAAAGCAGACTACTTTTTTTTCCCTTTTACACGTACATTATAAAGGTGTCACAGCAGTGTTGGTATATTTAGCCTGCTGAATCGAGCGTTCGAGTTTGCCAAAATGTAATTATGCGATTGTAAGCAATTAGCCCAGATTCTGGGAAAGCGCGAGCGTCGCGGCGCCGGCGTCTCACGTCGCATAAATCTGCCCCGTTCCCAGGAAACCTAAAAGCGTTTCTGCGAGAAACGGAGTGATGATGAAAAAAAAGTAAAGAGAAAATAATACGATCCGAGAAACTGAGAGAGAGAGACGGAAAGACAGAAAAATAAAAACGTTCCACAAACAACGACGACGTCGCTTAAATTGATATTTATAATGGGTCTCCCGTGGAATTTATCGCTTTTTAATTGTATAATTCGTATTTTTCGACCGTCTTAATTATACGTAATTATTCAATTACCGAATCGTGTCGGGGAGCGAATCCACTAAAATAGATCGTGTTTTGACTAAAAATTCCTTACACTATGCATATTATTTTTTTATAATTATTAGGTGCTTAATGAACTAATTAACTTTAGTTATTTGTAATATTATAGATTAACATAATAATTATCTGAAAAAAATCAATTTTCTTTACATTTTAGTTAACTATATTTGCGATATGAGAAATTTACTATATATTTTTTGTATACTGAATGCAATAAAATCATTGTTTTTCTTTTATTATTAGCAGAAAATGCAACAATGCAATATGTAAAGGATTGTCGTCGGGCAATAAATAAAATCCGCTTAATTAACAATAAATGAAGCTGACGTTTCCTCCATAACGAATTTACATATAGATATGTATAGAAATATGCGTACTTAATCGGGCTTACGAGGAGAGTGAGAGAGTTAAAGGAGATTAATTATTATTAAAACGGCCGTCGAATTGGCAGGACGACCGACGTGACAATTAACAAACGATTTATATAAGAACCCTTGCATTCCGAGCGGACCAAAGGAGATTCGGATTCGAATACATGCGTACACGAATATAAGTATAAGTATAAATAAAGTAAGTGCATCTACCATTCCTATGGGCCGAAGCGCTAATTGCCATTCCTGCGGCCGTCATCCTTATATTACTATTATTGCTTTATTTATGTGTCTCTTTTCGGGTAAAAACTGCGCTCCGATAGCGGCGATTAAGATTAAATGAAATCAATTAACAGCGCATCTTTATGGACAACGCATTGACTGTTTCGTAACTGTTCCGTTCCCCTCGTATTCGAAATGCTGCTCGAAAACATGGACACAATATTACCAATATATACAATTTTCCAATTTCAATAGTTTTAAAAGAATGTTTCAATTAGTTAATTAATTTTCTATTCAATGTACGCTCATTCAAGTATAAACACGAATACACGCTGCTTAACTATTGTAAACTTTAGAATATTGTACACTTAGTTCTCTTTTTATGCGGTAGACTAGAAAAAGACTAGACACACGTATAAACATAAAGGATACGTTCCATATTTTTTTAAAACCGCAGGTTTTATTAAATTTCAGAAAAATAATTAGTCTTACTATATTCTTTCTGAAATTTTTATTCATAATTTTATAAAAACGTTAACAATCATAGACAAGTTTATTAAATTTCAGAAAAATATAATCTTAACATATTCCTTCTAAACTTATACGGAAAAATTTTACAAACAAAATACAGAAAATTTGTATGAAAGTTAAGCTTTCTTCACATTTTGTTCATTAGAATTATCGTCGCTATATGAGAGTGTTCGGCAATATTTGCTAACTGGTTCGAAATCACTTTCATCACTAGAAGAGATCAGATCAGCATATCAGATCTATGTCCTGAAGATAATTATTCTTCAGAAGTAAAATTAGTCTCAATTTTGCATGTTGTGTTTTTTCTTCTTGGAATAAAAGAGTACGCACAAAAAGAGGACCGAGTATATAATACAATACTAATAAGAGGATATGTTATTATTAATAGATTAATCTATGGATTATATAATTTGGGTAACACCTAAGAAAATACTTTATCAGAGATTTTTTTTAAAGAATTAAATGCTAAAAAGTGTTTTTTTTTTCATTAAGTATTTAAATGACATTTATTAACTTGATGTTACCTAAGATTCGAAAGGAGTGCTTTGGAAATTATTGTCGATAATTTTGTTTCATGAAATGCCATTCATAGTGCAAATTGTTAGCTTATTATTCTTAAATACTAGTGACATTTATAAAATTATATTTTGTATTTACTTAAACATATTTACAGTTCCAATTGGGCTGACGGGCTATTAACCGAATCCTTTGTGCCTAGAGAAATAAAATAATACTTTTATTGATTTATGTTATTAAAATAAGTACTTAATATTTAATGCTGTATCCATACTATACACAAAAAAGCATCATTAAACAAGGCAGAAAGACCTATATTAAACATGTTGCCCAAAAAAAATAAGTGTGGTATAGATCAGGGGTGGCCAAGCTCCATGATAGTCCGAGATATTTTTAAAAATTTGATTTTTTTCGTGAGCCGCAAATAATCCTTCAAAGAGCCGCATGTGGTTCGCGAGCCGCAGGTTGGCTCCCTGGTATAGTTATACCTAATTATAGTCACATATTTATTATTAAATCGATGGAAAGGCCTATGGTTTATATTATAACCCGTTACAGCAACAGCATCATATTTTACTTTTTCATTTATTTGTATTTCATGTATATGTATTATTATTATTATATTGACTTTATTTTTACAGTTATTGCAATTAGAACAAATTTAATACAACTCTATGTTTAAAGACAAAAAGACCTATATTATTAGGGCAGAAAGACTTATGATCTATATTCCTTTGTAGAATTTGGATAATGTTTTAGTTTTCTTTTCATGGTATTTTTTTATTTCTATAATATTAAGTTAATATTTTTCTTACTGTTGTTTTCATTATAACTTATTATTATTGAACTATAGTCTTTTATAACAGTTTATATATTTTTATTCTATTATTTTTTTGTAGGTATTATTAATACTTATTTTTTTGCATTCTTCATATTTTGCGCAATTTTTCACAATATTTCAACCCATAGAGTTATTATTAATATTATATTTAAACGCAATAATCGTAATAAATGTTAAACAAATAATAAATTAGTTAACTTGAAATTACCAAATGCATATATAATTAATATCAATTTACTTCAATACTTGATGTAATCATGCTATGCAACTTACAAAATGCAATAGTAATTAGTACCCATTACCAAAGTTGCATAATAAATGCAAAAGTGATGCCCATATAAACGTAATTGATAAAATCACTATTTGAACCTGAACATTTAATTAGACGTTTACATTATGTGTGGCGATAACGCAATAAGAATGTTGATTCATCTATCATAGTAAATATAAAATAGCGATTACGCTAAATTTCACAATACTCATAAACGCTTATGTGTGGCTAATTAAAAATACTTACATCATTTTTAACCTATGGAGAAAAATTAAAAATTCTTGTGTGCAATAATATTTATTTTCAGTGACATTCATTACAAAACCGATAATCTGATAATTATTGACATATTACGTAATATTTATTAACTATTCAACATGAATATTAAAAATGAATATATTATTGTAAAATATCGAAGGAAATATTTATAAAATATAACTTAGGAAGCTTTTTTATTTTTCAAAATGTACAACAATAATATTATTATAATAAAATCATTTGGATATTTTATTATTTATATAGAACTTTACATATTGTCAGATTTATTTCTATGCGTTTATTCCAGGGACAACTTTTGGCCGAGTTGTTAAGAATCCCTGCATCACAAAAATCTGGTGCGAAATTGTGCTAGTATACAGCACACATAAAAACACAAGTTCAAAAGTAGGGTCGTAACCATTAAAAAAGTCCATTACAAAATAATATAATAATATTTTTATAATAATAATTATTGGTAAACTTAGTTAATTAATTAAAGAAGGGTGGAAAGACTGGGGTCAATTACCATTTGTAATAGTTGTAACAGTATTTTTTTTTCAATATTAATATGAATAATAACATTTATTAATAATAACAGCAATTACAAAACAATCAATACAATAAAACTAAAAAATGTAGAAGAAAAATTTAAAAAATATTATTGCTCCCCAGGACAGAAAGACCTATGATCTATACATAGGTTTTACTGGCCCATTATTATTATTTATATATAAATACAATTTTAATTCGAGTTTACGTTGTAATAATATAAAAAATACATAAACCAAAGAATAATTCCTATTAACATTACATCAATTATTAAACTAGTAATTTGTACTTTCTTACTAGAAATGAAGTTAAACTACTTTCATAATGTACTATTAAAATGTTATAAAATATGAAAGAGTTCAAGTCTTTTTGACATAGTTTCAAATGCTTCAAATTTAAAAGAACAATATTGAATTTATTTTATTTCTTTATAACACAGCAAAAACTCAATTTATGCAATTCAAGAAATCTATTCAAACTACACATATTAATTAACCCTTCATTGAAAATCTACATTTATATGACACTGAGCTTTATATTATTTTCCCTGAAATATACAGCTCGTATAAATTAAACAGTTTTTTAGTGTTAGATCAAGATGTAGATATTTTCTATTAGTGTCATGAGAACTGATAGAATGGGAAACAAATTTGGGAAAATTTTAATATGGTTTTGAAAGTGCTTATTGTATACATAAAAAAAATATAATTTCATACCTTAGATTTGCACGTTTTAATCGTCCTTTACTTATATTAAAGTTATCGAAAAATATTGTTTTATTTCTTTTAGAATTTTACAAATAACTAAATCTATATTTCTTGGCGTACCTTCATCAATGTCTTTGGAAATTGGAAAATTCGCTCTTACAGACATTATCAATAATGAGTGTAAAAATGTAAATCTAAAAGTATTATATACGATGAATACAGTTAACTGCAATTTATTGATTGTGACAGATGACCTCAAATTATAAATGTTACTACAGTTAATAATTATAACTTGTATTAACTTGTATACTGTAGCTTCGATCAGTGCGGATGTATTATAGTTTGTAAATGTCAAAATGAACTGAATAATTAATTCTTAAATACGAGTACACAACATACTTTTTTATCCATATCTTTTTGTGCTGTTTATTTTATTTCCTTTTAAACGGACTAGTCGAACATTTATAAAACAAGACTTATATAATATATTATATAATATTTGCAAACAGAGAATATTGTGTGGAATTAAACTTGTTTCAATACTAAACAGACAGATGAAATTATGATATTCGTGGTACGGCTTTGGTGAATTTGAAAGGAA
>JAFMTC010000039.1:76311-86540 GCA_018845635.1 Nicrophorus orbicollis | reverse complement strand
TATAAAATCACATAAAAATTTGAATTAAATAAATAATTTCCTACAAACCCTAATCAATAATCAAACTAACACTGCTAATTATAAAGAAACTTTGTACAACATTCATTAAACAATCATATTTGAAAATCAAAATTTGCTGTATTCAAATGTTTTCACATATTTTATTTTACGCATTCAATAAATCTTATGACAGTTTTTAGTTGGTAAACTTGCTTAATGGATATTTTGTTATAATGATCATATTAATTCTTATAATTTATTTTTGGCTGTTGTGTAATAGTCATTAATATATCATTACGTTACGATTCCACGAGTTCCCTTCTCTTTGTACCAGATGCTATCCCTAACACAGCTATTACATCCGTAAAGCGAACATGGTTTGACTAGGATTTGGACCCTTACTCACTCAAATGAGAGGAGGGCGAATCTTAGCATTTTACTAAGAGTTAGTGATACATAATTGGATCTTATAGCTTGTGAACTGACCTGTGTCGAAGTGAGGAACATCTGAAATTCACGTAAGAAATGAGTTGGGAAATTGTGGAATAAAATTTTCAAATAAAATTTTAAAAAATACATACCAATAACTCAAAGCAACTTTTTTTTGATTCTTAAAAATTGTACAATTCTGAATTCCATTGTTAAATTACTAAAATCATGCAAATAACTATGCAATTTCTAAATAAAAGCAATTATTATTCTATGGATCTCATATTTTTGAGACAATTTCTAATAGTTGTAATTAACTTATAAAATCAGAAAAAATACTTATTTACTACCCATTAATATTAATAATAATAAAAAGTATGATTAATTATGACAATTATCCCAATATGACAATAAGTATTGATATTGGGATACTTATATTTAGGAAGGGTTATTGAATTTCGGGGGATACTAAATTTGGAGAGAGATAACAAATAGGAAAATACATTAAGGGAAAAGGAGAGGTATCTATCGTGGAGATGAACAATTTTCGGAATAGAGGAGGTCATTCGGAGGGTTATAAAGCGGGTTGTCTGTTTGAATTTTCTACATCATTGTAAATTACTTAAATATAAATGAAGCAAAAGCAGACTGCAGCATTACATTGTTGCAATACACACTCACACAAAATACACACTTGTTTATTTTATATAAACGGTGACGAAAATCAGCAACGCGAAATACACATTTACTCGCTCAATTTTCTGCACTATTTCGGTCCCCGGTACTGGGACAAATAGAAATTCCAGTATTTCTGAACTAGCACAAGGACCGTGCGCCAATTACGTTATGTAAGTTTTTTTCAAATACGACATGAAAAAAATATGTATGTATGTATGAGCAGAGAAACACACAGAAAGCGAACAAAAAAGAACGTTCAAGGATCAATTTCGGCAATTTGCACAGGTCTTGCTCTATTTTCGTCTGCGCTATAATTACTTCCATTACTATTTCACAATAACAAACAATTAATAAATACTTTAACCGCGTGAACGAAGAAAATAGACAGAGGATAGAAAAAAACTCGAAAATTATTATTTCTTTAAATTTTGTTTATTTTACGCGTAAATTGTACTTGATTTAAAAACTGTACCCAATAAAAATTATATACGTAAAAATTAATAAATTATTGATGAATAACTTGTTATGTGTTTACGAGCCATTGCAGTGTTTCGTAATTATTATAAATACACCATAACTCAGTGATAATTATATCTGTTGATGAAAATTACATCATTTAACTATGATTGATTGATTCTATATTCGAGAATTCCCAAGTAACTAAACGATTTATGTATAAAAAGAGTGAAATTTTTCATTCATTTTAGTTTTATTTGCTAATAACCATAATAACAAATATTGAGTATAATTATAGCTTTACCTTAAATGTTAAACCCTGTCATTACGTGTATTTACATAATTTATGATGCAAAAATAATTCGAATTTATACAAGTCTTTTTGATTGAAACTGATTTGTAAACTAATTCAATCTTACATAAAATGGTATAAATTTAATTCCAAATTGTGAAGTGATTAGAGTCGATGATTAGATTGGTGTTGGTTCGGTTTAAGATCATTAGTTTCTGAAATAATTATTATACTTCAGTGCAGATAAATTAATTACTATGTGGAAGAAATAATATATGAAATATTAATTGGAAACGATCAATATACGAATACGAAATTCCGCGGATCGATGATTTGCATACTCCAATGTATTCAAGTCTCGCATCGAGGATGTCTAAAAATAGTACGGCTATTACCGAAACGAGAAGTCAGTCATAGATTAGTTCCATCTAGGCTACCTCAAAGGTATATAACAAAAAACTAAAAATAGACGCAGACCAATTAATTGCGAAGACTAATGGACGACGTTTCATTTAATCTTCGTTACTCTTGCAGTGCATATCATATCAATTAATTTCGCATTTCATTTGAAAACCACAAGATTCTATTTATTTTAACAACAAATAAACATCGTATATCATGAAAGCTTATAATGGTTTTGAAAATAATTTGAAACAATGAATATATTGATATGATGTTAAAAATGATTTTTCAAAGCCAAATATTTATAAATAATTTTGAATTCAAATTTTGTATATAAGTGTTTATTTCTCTGTTTAAAATCATGTCAATTTCACTTATTATAATAATCTTTTTTTATATTAATTTTCTTCATCAATTTTAACTTCATATGAAGTTTTAAATATAATTTGGATATAATATTGGAGTATATAAGAATTGTCTTGAATCATACTACTGAAAATTTCATTTTTTTGCTGTAAAAAATATATCCAGTTAATATCTCCTTCGCCGCTGCGATTTCACAATCACTATCTTATGGAAACTTGCAGAGTTTATACAGTGAATCATGATAATAAGAATGTTGAAAAGAAAAATAAAACCAGTAACAAAGTTAAATTATAAGTGGATTCTTATTAACCTTACGCATTGGTAAGATTTCTTCGAAAAGCGTCTTTAACAACAGCAGCATAAATTCGCATTCAATTATTTGCTTGCTTTCGTTTAGTGTGTGCGTGTGATATGTGCACATTCTCATTACAATAAAATACCAAAAGAAAAAAATCCTTGAATTTGACTGCAAAATCTGCCGCTCACTTTGAAATGTTATTTGCGGAGCGGCGCACAATTCGTAATCGTGGAACGACAATAAAGTCTTTTCTTCTCCCCCGTGGAGATGTGCTTTTTTGTTGCTTCTTCTTACGATTCCGATTCTTGTTCTTCCTCTTGTCTTCTCTCTTTTGCACTAAACAGGCAGAGTCTTTGTTCGTCTTGGACACAATTTCTACTTCGTAGAAGACGCGTACGTTTTCTCAGGTTATGCGAGACGCACGCCCGGCCATGTATTATCGTGATTATTCTTCCCCCTTTATTACTTTATTATGGTGCATGTCTTCTGCTGTTGCATTCCTGTGCGAACCTTGTTAGATCAGTTGGAAAAGGGCATCCATTCCAATCTGTGCTCGTGATCTAGGTGTAGTGGAAGAGGATAAGATTGAGGACGTGCCGGCATTTGCAACCGTTTTACGCCCGGATGGTTAAGACCATCATCGTCCAATCTTCTTATCAAAGATGTTGTTGTTTATATTCTCAATGTATTCGTAGGACGTTGAATGTTGAAAGATCAAGCTGTGATCAAAAATGGGCTTTGAGAAGATGGTTCTTGATTTTCTGATGCGCCAAAAGGCAGAAGGAAGAACGGTATTGCGGAGAGTGTGAGTAAGAGGGTTTGTGGTTTATTTTTAGAAACATCGAAAATGTTTATTTGTACGTGAGGAGCGGTAAGTAGGTGAACGTTGTTTTCGTATTCGCAAGAGAGGAGACAGGAGGCAGATGCGACGCGCTCGCCGCCGCCCGTTTCTTGTTCTTCTCGTGATGGAGATGAAGATGGAGATGGAGGTGAGGATGAAGACGAGGACGAGGACGAGAAAAACTGGTGATGGTGGTGGTGCCGAAGAGGAGACGACTGCCGTCCGGTCGAAGTAGAAGAAGATGGAGGAGGAAGAGGAGGATGAGGACCACTAGTATATGTACGCATTTTTCGGTTGAAATGCGTCGAGGTATGGAAATGAATTTTGGTTATATGGAAAAGCCGTTGGTGCGCTTTCGTCTCGGGGCGAAGAAGTGGAGGATCGGTAGCTCTCCGTGAACTGGTGGAGAGTCGCGCAAGAGAGAAGAGACTCGTTACTTACATAATGCGACCGGCCGTTGGAGGTTATTACCACCACGACCCGCTGCTGCCTGCTGATGTCTGCCTTCTGTCTACACTCACACACATGCAACTGCAAGAAGACATGCATATACGCATACACACGCACATACCCGTACAGACGCAAACAACTACCAAACAAATCAGTACAGTTTTCATTTTAATGCGCCATTCAATTAAAATCAACCGAGACTCGGCTACCACTTGCCGAAGCAATCTTCAGACTACCACACAATTCTTCATTAGCCACAATGTACAATGTTGTTGTTGTTGTTGCTGCTGCTGTAGCTGCTACTTCTTTAACGTTCAATACCAATTCAGCTCCGAAACAAATCACCTTCGATAGTCATTAAACTTTCAATAATCAATTTGCCTCTTGTTGTCATCGCAAAATGTAACTAAATTTACATTGGTATTCCATTCAAAAAAGAAGAAAAATGAGAAAATGCAAGCAACTTTTAGAACAGGAAGAATATTCTTTCGAATTTAATTCCATTATCCAGTCTATTGGACTACCTTATAGAATGTCATCAAACGAACTTTGTATAAATAATGTATCTCCTTTCATCTCAAAACTTTTGCTTAACGAGCATAATCCGTTCCAGATTTTCCGAATTTTTACTCATATAGTAAAACAACTATCACCATATAAATTAATGTAAAATACGATAAAGCGTAAAAAATACTCAAACAAATATTTATAACGTTTATTAACATAAAATTGTGTAAAATCTGCAGCTAGGAATACGAATTCGATTTTCAGGAAACAAATACATAGATACATATCTAAATATTTTTAACTAGAATGCTGATGCTTCAAAATTTGGTAAAAATGCGACGCCGAATTAGTGTTAAAATATTTTGCAGTACACATAACCATTGTTGTATTAGAATGATGGGTAAAATGCAAATATATTCCATGATATCAATATTTATTTTATTGCATCGGAAGATTGTTGCAACTTTGACTAACGTCATTTATGGAGTTATGGACTTTTTTATGTAAGACACAATGCAACTCAACAAATTCTTTGGTTCAACACATGTTTGTTTTGCTTTTACAGCAAACCGAAATTATATATTGAAATGGTTGGTCAAAGAACTGAGACACTTTAATTTTTACGTTTCAAAAATTTTATTTTTATTCACAAACCCCTCCCCCCCCCCAAGAAGTTACAAGAAACAATCGTTACAAAATCTGATTAATTTTATCAAAGTTTTGAATTAACTATAAAATACTTACAGTTTATATTGAATGTTTAACTTTCGATATAAAATTTCGAAATAATTGATGATTTATGAATAAAAAAACCATGAAAATTATTTTAAGTATAAAAATTAATAGTTCCTTTTTTTGATTATAGATTCAAATGATCTTTTATGTTTTAATTAATTTCAATGTCCTGATCATGTGCATTTCAATTATTAAATTAACTTTTATAAATCTAAGAAAATTAGTTCTCAACACGAAAATTTTAAAAAAAATCAAAATGAAGAAATTTGTCCAAATAAACAAGGTATCCTGATCATTTCAGGATTTACGAAGTGTTCTGAGCCAGAAAAGGTTTGGGAAACCCTGATCTAGAATATATTTTGTTTAAAAGTAACATTTTTTTTATAACTGTGTCTACTTCATTATTTAGATTTATAATGCTTCTTATCAACTTAAAGTAATATATTAATCGAGATAAAACAAGATTTAAATCTGAAATATATAAAATAACAAATCAAAACTAGTCTTTAACCATAACAAATGCGCAAGGAGTGCAAAGGATATTTTGAAAGTTTCGTTTTGTAAATATTAGTTTATGCTTTTCCGTTGCCGTAAAATATACTTGAACGTATTTATAGCAGCAATAAAGACGCTAATTAATAGGAAATTGATCAGTTAAAGTATCAGATAAATAGATTGCCATTGGTGTTGATCGAAAATCAAAAGAAAATAATAAATAATACGAGGAAACTTAACGCAAGTTCCATATAAATTTATTGATCTCACGTACAATAATTGCTCATTTTTACACTTAAAAACATAACTAGCACAATTTTGAAGCTCCAACTCTTACATTTTTTTTTATAAATATATATACACAGAAACATATTCATTTATTTATTGTCAAAGTGGATTTTATTGCTCGTTCAATGCGAATCGGAAATTATTGCGCTGTAATTACGATTTTAATCCGGAGATCATTGCCGTCCGAAGTTTTAATTGTACGTATTAATTATGTTATTTATTCATTTCCATTTAATTAACGCGATTACCTTGGGGCCTCAAGTCACGCTCATTTAATTGAAGTCGGATGATTTGCATCTCAAATCTATGATCACTAATAAAAATGTACATGTACTTGTTTTTAAGATTACCTGATTAATCATTATATATTAATAATTTTCCTGATGAATTGGAATAGATTCATCAAGAAAAGAAAATATTATCTATTAATTCTCAATCTTTTCTTTAATATCTAAAAACCATGTATTTTTTGTTTTATTTTATATTTCAACCATTATACACTTAATCATTATTTATTTCAAATTTAACTATTATATCAAATAAGGAACATAATACAGTACAACTACAACTAGTAAATGTTTATGTTATTTTAGCAAACATTCTTTGAGGCTGTTTGTTTTATTAAGTCGACGATTCTGGATTCAGTTGAACTTAGAACATTTTTTGAGAAAATTTGATATAATTCTACAGATTTTGCCATTCCACTAAATGTATAAATTTGCAATATTATAAGAGTATGAATCAGAATATTCCAGTATTTCCCTACAAGATCAAGCTTATATCAAATTAATTTAAAAATGTTAACATTTTATCAATAATTTTAAACATTCTTGTGGAATATATTGTTTCAGTATACATCTGGCATGTAAATTACTATACAAAAATAACAACACTGGTTGTTGGTACTATACATAGGCTGTTTTTTCATCATCATTTTATAGATCAAGTATTAATTACAATTTACAAAAGTAAAATTCAAAGTATTTTTGTATCGAGTTCGAACAATACATCATTTACAATTGGAAAACAGGACTTTACCTAAATCGGTAAAATTAGTTAATAAAAATATGTTTTCTAAAGATTAATCATTTCGTTTGGTCTCTGATAAATGCAACTATAGAAGATACATTTTTTAAACAAATTTTCTAAAGTGATTCTGACTTCTGCTAAAAAATAAGTTTTAGCCCAACGATTGAATTTCCCTAAATATGTTAGTTCATTCTCACCACCATCAAATTTCACTTCATATTGATAAATAAAATATTTTCAAATATTACCAATTTCTGCAGTTAAAATATTATCGAATTCAATTTCTTTGTAAAAAATATTTCTTATTAAAGTATAAAACTCTTTAAAGAAGTACGATGTTACACTTTGTTGTCGAATGGCAATTATTTAATTGAAACTTACATAGATAATTCTGTAAAATATATATTTTGATTTATATTCTCTTTTCGATCCGGCCATCTATGAACCACGTTATTTCAACTGCTTCTTGCTGAATCAAGCTTTAACATCCTCGCAGTACTTTCGAATTAGTTTTCGATGCTGTTGTTTCCTTTTTTTAGTCCATTTCTTGCCTATTTGAAACTTAGGCTTTTCTTGGAAACGTCGGTGTACTATTAATTGTTGCTTAAAGAGGGCTAGATCCTAGATATCGTTGCGTGTAATTCCTACTTTTTGCAAATCCTTGTCCTCCTCAGTAAACCAAGCTCGGTCCCGTTCAAAGTCTCGACATTAGACTTCCCGTCAATGATTTGCCCGACATCCATTAGCAAGACTATATCAAATTCCCCACATCTGTTATCCCGACTATATAAAATTCCCGACATCCGTTATCCCGACTACATCAAATTCCCGACATTCGTTATCGCGAACATTTTCTTAGATTATGGATATTGGTGAACAGTGACAACACTGCGTGTCTTAGACAGCGTGTCTTATACAGACAACTATATTCAAATTAATTAATCTACATTTTCAATATTCTTTTCAATATGCAGATAGCTTGCTTCAATAATCCCTTCTCCAGCATATTTGGAGACTTCTTGAAGATTGTAAACATAGCTAAAACTGTCGGGAAAACGAATGTCGGAACTTCAATACAGTCAGGCGAACAGATGTCGGGCTAATGAGCGCCAGGCAAATAATTGACGGGCAAATTAAGTAGACCCTTCTGGACGGATGATTTTGTGGAAGTGTCTAAATATGGAATTTGTAGAGGGAGATTTATTGTTTCCATTTTCCTGATTGATTTCCTGACTTGGGGGAGAGATTGGAGTCCACTCATCTAAATATTTGAACGCTTGATTTTCCTCTGCCCTACATATAGCTTTTTTGGCATCTGCTTGATATTAGCGAAAAATACAAGGCAGTCAACTATCAGGTTCTGGTTTTTGTAGCCCAACCTAACTTAATTTTCAGTTCTGTTAATGGTAATTACTTTTCGCCACTCTCGGATGATTTTTTCGAGCACGAAGTTGAAGAGCAAAGTGATAGTCCTGGGAGATGGAATTACTCCAATCCTGATTTCGAAGGGCTATGAAATTTCTCACCTGAATTTCTCTTTGGAAGTAGTATTGGTCAAAGTAGTCATAAGCTGTTTGGAAATCCCCTTTAATATTTCACTAATTGTAGATCTAACTGTTCTTCTGCTCTAGTTTGAAGGGATGTTGAGAGGATTTTGTAAATTATTGCAATGAGAGAGATGCCACGATAATTGTTGACATTCGTTCTGTCGCCTTTTTTTGTGAAGAGGGTAAATCAGTTCTGATGTTTGATTTAAAGATCTTTCTTGGATTATTAAACCATTTGGAAGCAACAACAAACCATTTTGATTTGCAAAACATATGGATTTGCAAAGACATTCGTAAAAACTTCTGATGTATTAAAAGCATTAGTTTTAGAATACATTTATCAAATACTTACTTGTTTAGTACCTTAATAATTTATAACCAAAAACCAAAAATCTATTAAATTTATCAAAACTAAGTGGTTTAATATTAATGTAAACTTTTTTTACACCTGTTTTTAGAAATATTTCTAAAAAAACATTAGTTTACACTATTATAAAAAGTTGCTAAATTAAAAAGAGCAAGTTGGGTTACTGTATTTTCACTTGATGATATTGAATGATGTTCGATAGAACAAATTAGATAACATTTGGTTATAAATTAATTTATAAACTCAGTTAAAACATTTCTAAGTGCTTAGTTAAACATTATTAGTCTTCCTGTTTGAAATATGTAAACGTTTTTTTTATAGTAAACTGTATGGAATAAAACACAATATGTATGGCTGTATTGAAGAGGAATATATACAACATTTGTCTATGTAATCTACATAGATAGCAAATGAAATCTGGTAATAAGCATGCAGAAAATAAACTGGGGGTTCGTGTGCGAAGAATATACCATCAATCTATATCAATTTTGATTTTTCGCATTGTCACGGCTGATATTAGTTATCGCGCCTCATAAACTATAAGCACCATAAATAAAACAGAAGGATCGAGTTGTTCTGGATATTGCTCTGCTCCTCTCCTCTTGAAGCGATACCAATGCAAATGCTATTCCATTCTTCATCTCCTTTATTTTGTTCCCACTCCGCGTTCATCCTTCATCATCCTCTCACGTATTTATTATTATTTTTTTAGTCCATCCCCAATCCTTGAGTGCGTATATAATTCATATCGATGCATCCATTCCGTATTAAAAACTGTACGGATTTTTTGCATACTTCCCAAACGGCGCATGCACATTTTGCAAATCGGCTCTATTTACATATAATAAGATTTATTATCGAAGAGGGATCATGTAAATGGCATACAATACGTGCACTCTTTCAGCTTCTCGTATGGACGACACGTATTACAATTCCTGTTTGTTTATTTTTCTTCTCCTAAAGATCCACCATATATCATGCGATATGATTTCCTCTTTGATCTCGCATTTAATGCTAAGTGGGCGGTTGAACGAACGGTGCAATGATGA
>JAFMTC010000039.1:50583-61587 GCA_018845635.1 Nicrophorus orbicollis | reverse complement strand
AGCAGGTGGTTCATAAAAGTCTTGGTACTGTTGGGCAATTATCCGCCACTACCAGAAAATAACGTCTGAAGTAGAAAGGTGGAAGGGGAGAAAAACTTACTACCCTGGAGAATATAAACAGGACCGTCCATGGTCTCGCCCTCGTCTGTTACACACTCGTCGGTCGGAAATATTGTGTCTGTGTATCTCTATTAATCTCTGACTCAAAACCTCTGTCTTAATATTATCATAACGTTATTATCTGTTGTTATCGTATTAATATACATCTCTTATGTTCCCGTGTGAACACATCTGTCTTAATATTATCATGTCGTCATTATCATTATTATTGTGTGAATATACATCTGTATTACCATGAACACCTCCGTCTCAACATTGTCATATCATCATTATTTCTGATATAGTGTATGCATCTCTTGGATTCCCAAGAACTCTGTGTATAACTTCATTTACGTATCGTCCGGGACCCAAGTTATCAATCTCCAAATTTATATTAATTTATGTATCGTAACAACCCGATAGAAACACTAAAATTCTCATTGACAAAACGTAGATTCAATGATAGAATTATATTAATAAACAATTAAAATGTAATCAATTTCAAATGAAGATTATTATTTCACATGAATTAATTCACAATTTCGATTAAAATATTACTAATTCAATCAAATAATATCGAAATGATTAATTTAAATAAAGGAAATATTAGAAGTAACGAGAATTAATTCTTAATATACAAAAATGTAAAGAAAAAATATGAATTTGAGGAGACGGTAGAAATGTAAAATTTTCCGCTGATAGCGATTACGCAACAAGCGAGAAAGTAAATAAAGAGAAGAGCCGAGAGGTACGTGATCGTAGTGCTTGTACATACATAAATATACAAGTTTAACTCGTAATGATTGTCCACCCGTATATTAATCCCGGCGCGTTTATTTTCGTCCTCGAGATATTTACGATATATTTACATCCTCCGAATGACGGAAGTAGTTTATTCGTGCATGCAACCGTTGCTCGTCCGTAAGAAGCACGGAAAAGAAACGTTGTAAGGATCGCAGTTTTCATTATTATTTTTTTGTATAACAACGTCGAAAATTAGGTGAAATTACGTAACGAGTGAAATTCGAAATATGTTACACAAAGTTACTTGACGTGAAGCCGGGCAGCGACAGCAGCATTCTCGTTCTTAATCTCTGCAATCGTACAAATTGATTGAAATTAATTCGCGATGAATCACCTCCACGCACACCACACATTGTTGTAATAATTCCCGAATTCGGTTACGCAAGGAACGACGGTGGGGACGGGCTGAGGAATAAATAAATTCCGCAACAAAATAAATGAACAACGAAAATGTACGCAGAGAATGGAGAAAGACAGCAAGTGCGGAGAGAAAAGGAGAGAAAACGGGCGAAACGAAATGAAATAAAAAGAAAATCAACAAAGTGCAACCAGTTTCGGAATGCGCGAAAATAAAACTGCGAAACGAACGAGAATTCGTAAATTCGGAAAGTTCAATGTCTTCGGGTCATAAATAATGCACTATTATTCGGATGAATTTGCAGTTTCGGAGTCGACGAATATATATTTCGAAGTCTGATCGACAGACTTACGTTTATAAAAAACAAACGTAATATACACACATAACGCACATAAGCAGAATTAAAGTGAAACCGCGATGTTGGAAAGCAAAATTGTTCGAAAACCGAAGCTAATTATTATAACTTGACTTCTTCTAATCAATATAGTATCATTGACGATCGAAAAACTAAGAACTATAATAATAAACATCTTTATTAATCACAAAAAACTGACTAAAAGGCTAGCGACCTAAGTCTTTCGGTCTCTAAGAACTGTTAAAACAGATCAGCGAAAATACAGAACATTGAAACAGCATAAGGTTACAGTTTATAGTCGTTGTTATATTTTTAACATATACATAACGACAAATTACCGTGGAAACTCGTTAGTAGTTGGCAACCAAATTATTCGAAAACAGAAACTAATTATTAAACTATAATTACAAAGTAAATTATGCAATGTCTTGTTCTAATAAATGTATTACATTTGTGACCGAAACACTAAAACAAGTAAAAACAGATCAGCAAAAATATACAGAAGATTGATACAACAAAAGTTTACGGTTTATAGTCGTTATTATATTTGACTATATTTAACATACATATAACGTACATATGAAACATTTAAATAGAATCTCTCTGATCAAATATATTTGGTTATTTTGGAAATCAAAATTATTAAAAAACCGAAGCTAATTATCAAATCATAATTACAAAGTAACGTTTACAATGGCTTGTTATAATCAATCATTGGTGATCGAAAAACTAAGAACAAGTAAAAACAGATCAGCGTAATTACAGAACATTGACACAACAAAAGGTTAGACTATTTTTATTATATTGTACACAAATTACATTAAGACCTCAATTTCGAAAATATTTCGTTAGATTCGAAAACCGAAACGAATTATTATACGATTATTACTCACTGCATTGTACAATTGCTTGTACTTATAAATATAGTATCATGTATGACCGAAAACCAAGAACAAGTAAAAACAGATTATTTGCACATGGAATACAGAACTTTGGCACAAAAGAACGTGCTTTTTATAGCCGTTATTGTGATTAATCATTTTCAATTTTATATTGATTATGATTATTGAGCATCGTCTTCAGATTGTTCCTGAGTTTGCTTTGTTCTGAATATTCAGGAAATAAGTATAATTAATGAAATAAATCATATCGAAACAAAACGCGTAATTTGCCAAATAATTTCTTGTAATTAAATATAATATTGATGAGAAGGAAATAAAATATTAAACATCGAAATTATTAACAACTTAAGAGTTTTTTTTTATTTAATTCTAATATTTACAGTACATTTAAAAAAATATAAATCAAAATGGTAAAATTCTAAGGTCAAATAAAAATAGTTAAATATTTTTTTGTAAAAACACTCTAAATAAAATTACAGGATATTATTGAATAAAATGCTGCACTTCTTATATAATAGAAGTCGTTTTTGAGATCGACATTTTACTTTAAACTGATCAAGATTAAATTAACCTAATTAAACAGTACAATAGAATTTACTTGTAATTACCTCTTAATATAAATTAAATAATGACGAAGTTTTTATTATTTGACGTGACTTCCGAAATTATTATTATTTTCAATTGTTTACTCTGTTACATGTTTCGTAATTTCAAATTTATTGGAAAAATAAATCGTGAAATACATTCATATGTTATTATATTTTGAAATTATAACTTATACACAATACAACTTACTTATATGTTGGAAAGATGTATTTGCCATTTGGAGAATCGAAATTTTGTATGGAAACCAAATTAAATATTTTTGGAAACAAATTTGTGAAAGTTTATATATTTTACTATTATTACATGAATATGTTCAATTTTTATCTATTTACTATTACAATAAATTTAATAATTATAATTGTTAATTTAAATAAATTGTTTAAATAATGATTAATCTACTATAAGTTTTCATTTCGAATGTTGGTTTCAATTATTTATTTTACCATTTTTATTGACCCACTTAAGACCACATTATTAGACCAGGTTTCAATTATTTCTATTTTATAGTACACTCCTTCAAATCTAAATAATAACAGTGATTCTGATGAAAATTGCAATGCCGAATTGTATTTCTCAACAATTGCAGTAAAATCTCATTGAGATTGACGTGCATTTACGAAAGAAGAAAAGGCGTTTATTTTCATACTAAATGGTTTCGCACTCCGATTTCCTTCCGTTTCCAAATGGAAAGGTAAAGCATACACGCGTTACACAATAATGTTCCCATGCAAATTTCCATTAAGGAGTAAAAAAGTAGCATATAATATCGACGGCGCATTCAACAACGTCCATTCTATTAGCATGTCACAACATTTTGCAACGAGTATCCCTAGGCTAGACTTAATGAGTGTCCCATTTATGCAAATTGAACTTCTCAGAAGTTAATCGAAAATAATTGCAGACTGCAGTTGTTGTATGTAGAGTGAATTAAGAGAGAAAGACGGGGAGATCTTGAAGGTGGAATATTGTTTTAGAAAATGAAAACAGCAAGGAAAGGTGATATATGCATGCACATAAATCAAGTCGTGTTAAATTAAACTGCTGTATATATATATGCATATTCAACGTAGAGACGGAGCGGAGACAGGGAAGGATCTGGGTTACACGCATCAGTAGATAAATTGGATACGAAAGAAGTTAATGGATGTGTTACGAGAGTCAGTTTGGCGACGAGGAGTGAAATAATTAGTAACAAAGTTACAAAGGCTTGCTTCTGGCTAGATTTATGTAAACGGGTGTTCCCTATGTGCGAGTGTGTGTGTGGAAATAATGAATGACATTCGCGTTTTGTCGAGCAACTCACCGTCCCAAAAAATAAAAAAGAAGCAACTTGAAATAGGTGTATGCCAACATTTACAGGGTGCTCGCTATTCATGCTCTTTTCTACTACAAAACCTTTTGGAACTAAACTATAATTACTTTAAATACAAGTTTATTTATAACAACTATTACAAAGATATGACAAAATTTTATATCATAATTCTCGTTTGACATTCAAAAGTTTTAACAATCCAGAATAGTTTATAAAAATCTTGCCATTTGTAATTGAAGTTACTTGAAGTCTGTGTTGAAAATTCAAAGTAATCATTTTGTCCTAGTTTAATTAAAGCAATGAACAAAGTTTTGCTTTTATAACGTAAGTTAATCTCAATCAATTCTATTGATGTTATTTGATTTAAATTGTTGATCATAGTGTTAATGGGAGTTCAATTCAATGAAAACAGTGCAAGTGAAACTATTACTAGGCAATACTTGAATTAAAATAGAGTAATATTGCAAGATCAAATTTCACTTAGTTTCTACAAATTATATTTTTTAAAAGCTCAATATTTTAAGACTTATTAAAAATAATACTATTTATTGCAAACAAATTTAAAAATAACAAAATATTTTTATACAAAAATATTCTAACAAAACCAAATAAACAACTGCTACATCTGCTACAAACGGCTATTGACCGCAGTCTTACCGGCCCCCAAAGACTTATTATTAATCTATAAGTTTTGAATAAGTTGATCTTAAAAAAGTGACTTACTTATAATATTAAACAAAATGTATTATATAATACATACAAAGGGCTCTGAACCGCAGTCTTTCTGACTTGATTTATTAATTTACATTGGCAACTTGTTAAAGTTATAAGGAAAGATACATTTATACATTTACATTCAATATTGTGGCGAAACATTTTTATGAAATATTACTACTTTTTTCTAATTTTAAAAACTAATGAGTTGTTGAAATTGACATAACAATAATACAATAAAAATTTAAAATATTAAAAAGAGACTTACTAATGGGTAATTCAATTTGTTTATGTGTTAAAATTAATTAAATATGGTTCTACCATACTATTTTTACAAAATAAAAAACTCCTATTTGACAGGAACATTATTTTAAGTGAAAGTGTTCGATGCAGTAACGGATTTGTATTCAATCAAATCAGGTGTACCACAAGGAAGTGCGTTAGGTCCACTTATGTATACATTATACACTGCTGATTTGCACAGTTGCAACATTTGCTGATGATACAATATTATGAACTGATGCAGATCCAGTATGTGCATTACATCAACTCCAAAAAAATGGAATAAATCAAAACCTTCACCATGACAAAAGACTACTGCCCACAAGTATCTATCAACGGAAATATAATACCGACAGATAATAAAGTTCAAAACCTGGGTATGCATCTGTATAGAAGATTGATCTGGAAAGAGTACATTCAAGCAAAAAGAGAACTACTTGAAATTAAGTTTAGAAAGCTATTTTGGCTACTTTGAGAAGATTCTTCAATTTCAAAAGAAAACAAGCTATTGATATATAAGGCAATTTTGAAGCTTTGCGATAGTACTAGCAAGTCTAATATTGTTACTGTGCAAAGATTCCAGTCGTAGGCCATTTGAAGAAGAATCATAGGTGCTGGATGGTACTTTACCAACAGGAGAATACACGATGATCTTCAGATACAGTGGAGGAAGCCATCCCGAAATATAGTAACAGATACCAAAATAGGCTAGTAAAAGATCCAAATTACTTAGCTATCAATATTCTTGATAATAGCTTAACAACCAATCGACAGAAGCGATGTAATTTACTGGATCTATCAAAGACAATCAACATCTAATTAACAATTAAGGGAAAATTGCCAGAGGACTCTATCCAATATTAATGTGTAAACCGTTAAAACAGTTACTGAATGTTTTGTTATAACCAACTAATACAAATACTTGTTCAAATATTAAAGCATTCATTATGGTGAGCATGAATTAAATAATATATATATTATTATTGATTACTTAAATGTTTTTAAATTATTGAATTATTTATATTATTTCAATTTATATTTGACATAATCTCAATAATAAAAATAAATAACAGGCAAAGAAATATTACTATTTTATTATAATTTTAAAAACTACTGAGTCGATAAAATTGACGTAATAATACAATAAGACATAATCTCAACAAGAATAAATACTACATTATAATTAAATAATTCATATTCATAAACTGACTTGTTCGAAAACCGAAACCTTAGCCAACAATATTTTGAAAAAAACTTACGCAAATAGTTGATAATGTAGTAAAACAATATTTTCTTATTTAATTATATCATATATATTAAATACTGCTAATTTGATAAGCATTCTACAAGTAATTGTCGTGTATTGCATAATTAATTCTAATATTCTTTAAAATGAAATATAAACGTTTTAATTATTAATTACATGAGTGATTTAAATTTCTTTTATGACACTTTCTATAAATTTCATATTATTTATGATATTTTTTAAATTAATATGTGTTAAATTCCAATTAAATAGCTATAAATCGGTTACTTATGCATATTAGCAATTACCAATGGTACCCAAAGTAGAGACACTCTGTATATATGTAATGAATGTGGGTATTTTGGGCAAATTATCCAACAAATTATTAATTTTGGACGTTGGCCAATAAATGCCCTGTCTCTTACGTCTTCGTCTTGTTCCTTCTCTTTCTTCGCCAAGACCATATTACATAAACACACGCACGCACTCAGAAAGTATGCAGCAGCACCGCAACCAGAAAAAAAGAGGAAACAAAGAGAAAGAGTGAGAGAGGGACAACAAAAAATCAACGACACGGGCAGCAACAAAGATTGTTTAAGATAAATACGCCATAAATCAATGCACTGCAAAATTAATCTTTACCATTAATAATTTATACGCACGCACCGAACCATTAATCGCCCACGACTCAATACGTTCGTAGGCTCTTACATTATATATAGTTTTTTCATAGATTTTAATTACTAGGTAGCCGATACACTTTACGAACTTTGATTTAAATTAAATTATTAATAGCTTACATTCAACGGGCGTTTTCGCAATAAACACGAAAAATCAACATATTATCAAGAGATATAAATTATTATGCAAATTGTACTTAATTCATTTAAAAGTTTGTTAAAATAATCCGAAAGTGGTATTAAAAGTATAGTTACTTTAAAATAATCAAACTTATATTATGAGACAAATTCATCACATTTATGTAACAAAGAAAACACTTATTTCTTATGTGTAAATAAAATAATGTTAAAAAAACATCATTATTAATATAATAAATTTCTTATATAATTTTAATATGACTATCAACCAGACACATTTTATTTCTTTTACAAATAAAAAACTCGTTCATTAACCATTTTTATAAAAGTCATATGTACTTTGTTGACTGTCAACTAAAAAAATAAATTGTATTTATTTTACATATAGAAATATGATTGTCGTATATTTTAAATTTATATGAAAGGCTACAAAATGAAATAAATTATACTAAAATACAATCAATTGTCATCATTATTTTGATAAATTTCTTACAAAATGTAAAATTTAACCAATGGAAATATATTGCTTTTCTTTTAAAATTGAAAAGTCTGTTTATCGCTCAATAGGGGAGTGGGGCCGATAGGAACGTATCAGAAATAAGACCGTAATATTTCTTGTACAAATAAAATAACGATTTGTCCTTCATTAAACATTTAAAAAGGTATACAAATAGAAGAAATTAAAGTAAAATAAATCAAAAGTCATCATTATTTAGATAAATTTGTTGTTAATTATACATTGATATAAAAATAAATTCAATCTAAAATAATGGGAATTAATTTCCAATTCGCTTCTTGACTTTCTCAAACGCAACAAAAATAGGTGTTAAAAAGTATTAAATAAACGATGAAAAATAAAAACTGTAAACAGTTATTTCTTATATCCACTTCAAAAACTTATGTGGATTAGAACCTCGTCTATCGAGAATCAACCAAAAATGAGTTCAAATTACTTTTTTTAGCAATACACTTGGTCCTCTTTTTATGCGGTTGAAGTTATGCGCTTTTTATTTCAAGAAGCATTTTTTTAAAATAATTATTTTAGGCCATTTTGACATGTTAACATTCAAAGAAATTACCCAAACGTCGACAGTTTTAGCTAAAATAATTTCTTTAGCAAATGAAATTGATGGAGAAGGTTTTGAAACATATACCCAAAACGATTTAGATGAATTACTTGAGGATAATGTCATGAATAACAATGATATTATTGGTATAACTCTTAATACCTTTGAAGAACTAGAAAACGAAAATGAATCGGAAGACGATGAAACTCTAGTCACACTCACTACTAGTGTAATTACTTTCCAGTAAATTGGCAAACCATTTCATCGAAAAAGATGATAATTCTAAACAAGCATTCAAGTTTCGACGCGAGCTTAAGAATTGCATTTCTGGATATCAGGAATTGTACAAAAAATAGCAAAGCCATCGCAAAGTTTAATCACTGATTATATTAGCAAAGGGAAGAAATCAACATGCGAAGTTGAGACTAATTTTACTTGTGAAGAATCATTATCTTCAGGACATAGATCTGATATACTGACTATCTCTTCTAGTGATGAGAGTGATTTAGAACCAGTTCGCAAATTATGCCGAACACTCATATAGTGACGATAATTCTAAAGAAAAAAATGTGAAAAAAGATTAACTTTCATAAACATTTTCTGTATTTTTTTTTGTAAAATTTTTTCGTATAAATTTAGAAGGAATATGTTAAGATTATATTTTTCTGAAATTTAATAAACTGGTCTATGATTGTTAACGTTTTTATAAAATTATGAATAAACTTTTCAGAAAGTATATAGTAAGACTAATTATTTTTCTGAAATTTAATAAACTCTTTTTTATGCGATTTTCGCTATATTGTAACTCATTGATTTCGTTTTATGCGGTTTTAAAAAAATATGGAACGTATCCTTTATTTTTATACGTGTGTCTAATCCTTTTTTGTGCGATTTATTTTTATGCATTTTCCTGTGGAACGTATCTACCGCATAAAAAGAGAACCAAGTGTAATGAACTTTGTAGAAAATAAAGTGTATACTGAGATTATATCATTATGTTAGTAGATACAAACAAAAGGCAAAACTGTTACCTTCAAAGAAAAAGAAAAAAGGAAATCCATGAACAATAATGGACCAGCATTATTACATTATTATTGTATTAATTTAACGATGAAATTGTATTTCGTATTTGCAATTAAGTAATTTATGATGTTATGTATATATCGCATTGAACATGGAAATTGTAAATTACCAGTTGCCATTATGCAGATGTGCTAATGGCAACTGGTAACCTTAATGATGAGATGATGTGGATGAATGAAGAAGTATTAGTGGCATTATTATACATCGATGAAGTTGCGCGATGAAAGAATACTAAGAGTAGACGCAATAAAATGATGATGATAAGTCGAAGTCGGGGCGTGATTTTGTTTTTATGGAAATAGCCGGGCGCAGCGCGAGGCGCGAGGCGGCGGGGTGCTTGACCGCCGCCGCACCGGACGCGCGACCAACAATTTCTGCGCACTCGACGCTCACTTACTGCAAAATTGTCCTCAAAACTTTACTCAAAATATATACAGGGTGTCGTGAAAGAGACTAAAGACATTATCGCATTCTTCTTATAATAATAATCAAATTTACTACAACAACTACAGAAAAAAATAATACAATAAGGCTACAGACCGTAGGTCTTTCTGCACGGAAAATAAAACAATAGCATGCAAAATACGATCTAAATCTATTATTAAACATGTGTACACATTTGGGCGAAAAGGGCTGTTTACAAAGGTCTTTCTATCCAAACTTTTATATTTATCTTATAGCATGATTGCAATATAATGATTATCAAATTAATCATAAGAATTAATAAAAGTTATCAAAACTTACATAAAAAAATCACAGCATAATTAAATGCATTACTCTATTCAGAAATAATAATCGACAATAGAATTGATGAAATAACATACAAGTGATCAGTATTTTTTAGAAACAAGTTTCAGATACAAGTAAAATAGTTCAAATCGCATGAATTTTTACATCATTCAAATAATATTTCGTTGAGTTTTATTCAATCACGTATCCTTTCAACCACATTGAATTAATCCAGTGCAAAGTAGATAAAAAAATTATAGAACAAGAAACTATAACACTCTTTTAATAACAAACATTATTAGTATCAAATGTGAGGGCTATCGACCGATATTTTTTCACCATATTTAATTAATATATAATTACACCTCGCTTCACGTTCCACGAAACTTGGCCGCAAAGCGAAAAGCCGTATAAGGAATCTATTATTGCGCTTGCGCAAGATTGTTAATATGTAGGTATATCGACATGGAAAAAGTTTTTTTTTGCAGTTATAGCGAAACATTTTAGGCCGAAAATCGAAAACGTGCCTTAATTGAAGAGGGCCGGGCCGTTATAGCGAATTGCCGTATAAAGAGCAGCCGAATAGCGAAAAAATATTTCAACCATCGTATAATAATAATAATACAATA
>JAFMTC010000039.1:32836-46539 GCA_018845635.1 Nicrophorus orbicollis | reverse complement strand
AAACTCCAAACATAGATTTGGAATTGAGGGTACTCAATAAATTAGATTTTAAATAAATTCAGGAAGAAAAAGTAAAGAACTATATAAAAATAAAAGAAATATATAACTAAAGGAAGAAGCTCACATGCAATACAGTCTACGGAATACCTAAGGACTTCAGCAGAAGAGCATGAAATGTTAATAATGTATATTAGCTTATAAGCTAAGATTTGGGATCATCTTAATTTAGAGGCCCTGGACATTAATCCGATGTTTATATTGAAATTTGTTTTTTTTTCACTATTTTTTATTCCATCCACATCTTATTTAATAACTCTAAAATCTATAAAAAAAATATATATATTAAAAATGATCATTCTAAAATGAACTACAGTGAATTGAATGAGTTTTTGTTGAGCTTCTAGTGATTTACGAAACATTAAAATATTTGAAAATAAATTACCATATTATATAGTTATATTATAAGTATTGGAAGCATTGAAATTTATGGATAATCCAACTGTACTGGAATTAAAACCTGTGCAAATTAGCATATATTTTCAAGAACAAATTCATCTTTCAATCCTTTGGATTAAAGCACATGATAGAATTGAAGGAAATGAAAGAGCAAACCAAATAAATATTTGGAACAGAAATTTCAGATAGTGAAGAAAGTGATGTCGAAATTATTTGTAAGAAATTTTGGAAGAACAATTTCAAAATATATAAAGATTGGAAAACAAATAATCATAAACGGTATTGTGGACAAATAAGTATATACCATTAATTTCTAAATGGCCGAGGGAAGATTTTGAACTACCACATCATGCAGATCAACTCTATTTGTGAATGGGGAAGGATGATACAGTAGAACGCTGCTGGATCAAATGCAAAATTGTAATTAAGGAATTGCAGTTAAAAGAATGGCAATTAAGGGATTATCGTGGCCACTCAAAGAGGCTAAAATTTCAGTTGAAATACAATTATAGTAGATTTTTTAATGCAGAATAAAAACGATTGATAATAAAAAACTTGATCACGATTTAAAATTTACATACAATAATGTTGAAATACATTATATTCATTATAACCGATGATAAATGAATAAGTATACATTATAAATTTGAAATAAATTTTCAAAAATTTAAATAATGATTTGCCTCGAAAAAGCTTTACATTTTAAATATCATTCAAATATTTAAAATGAATGAATTATAAAGAAAAAAACTACTATTGAACGTTATGGAACGTTATATATCATAATTAAGTTGTGAGATTGAAAAAAAATATATTGTATGAACATCTAAATCATAGCAGAAATAATAAATTGGAATAAAACTGTATAAATACCAACTATATAATAAATATTCAATAATTGTAACAGACCTGATTATTATTTTTTATTTTAATATGGTTAGAAAAAGAACTTAGTTGTCTGGATGACTAAGAACATATAAGAACAGAACAGCGTTAGATGTTGATCTTTTTTTCACTATAATTATTGACAGTAAAACATTTTTTTCCTGTGCGTGTTTTGTCTTTATTATGTTTTGTCTCTGTACTGTTTTCCTATGTTCTGTGCTGATATGTTCTGTTTCTTTTGGGAATTCAAAAAAAATAACGATTATAACTTGATCGTGAAATGCCAAAGGTTGATATTATGAAAAAGTCGAAATAGTTGCTCTTATAGGTATTCTAATAAGAAATGTTTCTTTGTAGCAGTTTTATTTATCGATTATTTACTGTAGTTTCATTATAATAAATAGATCACCAAATAAATAAATTATAAAAAATGTAGTAATATTATTATTATTGTAACAGTGAACAAAAATGATAAAACACAATTAATACCACTGCTTCAAAGGCCTATAGAGCATAGGCTTTTTTGTCCAAGTATTAATATTATGATGAAATAAGTTACATTTTTGTTCAACAATAAACATAATACATAGAAATAGTGACTTTTTCTGTTTTATAAACTTACACATTTCAACGAAGTTGTGTGGTAACCATATTTCTCTGCTCACTATATATATTCAATGATGTTTCAACGAAAACACAATTCGTTTTTACACTATTTTCCGTTTTTTCTATATATTTTGATATAACTAGTTTTTATAATCACATTAAAAACTTCTGAGAAATTGACACTAATAAACTGTCAAATAAAAACTGACATAAGTAGAATAAAAATAAACTATATAACAAAATGGAAACACTTTTTTTAAGACCTACTAAGCATATTCTTAATATTTACTTCCAATTTACCTAACCAAAAAGAAAACTTTATTGTAAACCAGCTTTCATAGCACACTTGTTTGTATCTATATTTAAATTTCGCGACAAAATAGCCATGTTAATGTTTTACTATTGATGTATACACGTACAGTTCTTCAAACTTCTATCTAAAATAATTTAATGATCTTTAAAAATCGTGACTCACCTAAACTTTAATTTTAAATTTATTACACAAATCTTAGGTTTGATCATGAAGTCTGCAATTGACCTTATTAAAAAATACATTAGCAATTGATATTGAAAGAAAGTTATTGAGAAATAATACTTGTTCTATGTCTGCAATGGTTTTGTATCATCGAGTATAAGTCATAAAGTCAATAGAAGCGTGCAATCCCGGATTTGTTCCAAAGCCTTATCAGATGCGGTTGCGAACGCTTACGTAAATCGTGGACAAATTACGTTTGAGACGCAATCTCTTGATTCCGTTTTAAAATCCTAAGAAAAGGTTTCCCTTTTAGTTCAGTAAACATATATATATATATGTGTGAAGAAGCCTTCCATGGATTTGTCAGACGTACTTTCATCAAAACTTTCTTAACCTGATAAATGTAATACTTTTAAATTCATAAAAAAATAATATCTAATTAAAACTATAACTGTAAATGAATGAAATATTTGCATATATAAATTACTAATATATGTATATATAATGAATATTTAATTTTACTTCAGTAAACGTAAAATTATTGATGAACTAATTAAATCTATATTTAATGTTCTCAATATAAATCAATTTTATATCCTCTCATACTTTCTAGTAAAATTATAAAAAAATTTTTTTTTGTTATTTCAATAAATATTGGATTGATGTATAATTATCAGGCATTCTTTAAACAATACTTATTATGAAAAAGAAACAAAAATTATTCAATAACATGTTTAAATGATTATTCCGGAGCGTACTTCAATAACAGCTTCCCATTTATTGAAAGACGGTCAAAAAAAGTTAACAAAAAAGATTTTTATAAACAAAAACCATGCACACAAGAAAAAAACCTAGTAATTATTCACCCAATATTATTGTGTATACGTTTCATAAATGATTAATAACAAACAATTTCTCATATAATGCATATGCTTTTCTCTTCTTTTTTTTCTGTAAAAAAATGTCAAGTTTGTCGTTAAAAATGGATTCTATAAAATGAAAATTATGATTCAAGAACAACCAAATTATTCAAATTTTTCAATAAAAATACATAATTGATTGCAATAATAAACTTTTAAAAAAATATACATTTTTTAATTGTCAAGTGTACTTGTAGAATAATATTTATCCAATTAATGTCAACTATCGTACGATCTGCAAACTTACTTTTTAACAGACAATAGTTTGAAAAATTTCAACGTTGTATTATGCAATCGCAGAGTAAACAACATTTATTTTATGATGTATAAATTGCCTGTTCTAAATCAAATAATTGAAGTGGACGGTTTGTAGTGAAAGGTGTAATGTTTATCGAGGAAGTAGCGTCCGTCTACGAATACTTTTCCTGTTGTTCTGCGATCTGTAATAAATGTGACCCTAATTCCAAGATGCGTAATAGACACGTGTAGCCCTTCTGCGTCTTCGTTTCCTTCATGTAACCAGACGCTGTGGGGAAATAACGCGTGATTTCCAACAACACGCCAATGCGAATGGAGTAAACATATTTAACGTTAGATTGGATTAGATTAAATAAAAAGCCCGGCCAAGCGGAAGAACTAAATGACCATCGTGTGTAAAGCATTAGCAGCAGGATTAAGAGCCAGGAAAGAGAATATTGGTGGAAGATGGTGGAGAGGAGCATCGTTCACCATTTAGAGACGATTTGTAAATTGCCCTAAATTGATTTCCCTTAAAACCTGTCGGCGACGGGGCGAGATCATCAATCCTCCTCTTCCTCCATCCGCCAGTCTCCTCGGACTGCTTGAATGGAATTGATCAAGTGCTTGAATGCCATTTACTCTCTGTCTGCGTGTTTGTCTTCCGGTTCCGGGTTTTCTTGTAGATGGGAGGGCGTCGCGACGTCAGGCGTCGTCCTCTCGGCTCGTTTGAAAGCGCACACAAAGTGATTTATTGTTTTCCTTCAACCCATTCCTAAAACCTTGAACCTCTTTATTTTACGTTCGTCTCGTTTTCTTCTTCCATCCTTTTGCACACTTGCTTTGTCCCCACGAAAACTGAAAAATTCCACTTCGCTCAATTAATCCTAAAACTTTAATGGACTCCCCATGAATCAAAGAAATATCTCAATGCAAAGAAAAGAACATTTGACTCCTTTTTTTGTGTTCAATCCAATCGTTCTAATTTAATTCCGAATCCGCTTTCCAATTACCACCAGCATAAATGTCCCGCAATTATCCTTGATTAACTGAATTTAATTAAGCTAATATTTCGTATAATAAATGGACGAATCACTATTCTATTTGTTCCTCTGCTTTTAATTAAGAAACTCTTCGATTACGCTGTGTTCCTGCATGCAGCGGGTTCGCATTAGAGAAATCCGCATTCCTCTTGGTCAAATGGTCATTAGAACACTGGTTATGATAATTGGATGGATGGATGAGATGAGATGTGATGTTTCGTTCTCCGGCAATCCTAGAATTCCCTTTCATCTAATTAATGAATGTTTAAGGATGTATTTGCGAGCGGAAGTTGGTATAGGATGATGGCGCGACACGTCTGCAAATCGCTTTTGCGAATCCAGTTCTGGATGCGCGACTGGCGACACCGCACGGCCATTCGACCAGCAAAATGGAAATGCAAAAACAAACGGATTACTTACTATTCGCCTAAGCCCATTCTGCATTCCTGCTCTAGGATTTCTAAATTTAGAAAGGAGCCAGTTATCATTAAGATAACTGGAAAAGAAGAAGAAGTCGGAACGCGGATCGCGTTGGCGAGATCGAGCTTTTGATTTCAAACGGATCTTCATCTACACTCAAAACCAATTAGACTTTAGATATTACCGGTTGCATTCACATGAAACTCAAAAGTTTATCATTTCGCACCACATTCAATAATCTAATCTACAATTGATGCATTTTATTTGATACAAAAAAGAGACAAAATTTATTATTAATTCTGTGAGTTATTGCACTAAATCCTGAACTGATTTTACCTATAAATAAAAATAAATAAAATGAGCAGTTGTTTAGAGGCAATGGATTTTGATGAAAATTAATTAATTTAAATCAAAAACATAATTATTTCTTTTAGAATTTTAACTAAAGATATGTATATTTTTAAAAAAATATGAAGGGGAAGCCAAAATCATATGAGAATATAAAATATTTTATCTTATTCCATACGAAAATTAAGTTCATTAAATTATTTTCCATGCAGGTGGTCAATAACTCAATCTTGACGAAGTTTAAACCCATAAAAAAACAAAATACAGTAATACTTGAACATACAAATATATAAACTGTTATAAATGGCTATTGTACATAGGTCTCATCATCCATATTGATTATATTCGGAAAGTTTATGGCGTTTTTACAATAAAATGAAAAATTAAATTTTAATATCATCAAAAAAAGATTTTTCTATGTGTGTTTCTATATCGAGTTAAGATATAAAATTCTTACTGTTTTTGCAAATACCCAAATAACTGGAAGATGGACTAAACATCAAAAGAATTTTCGTAATTTTTGTGCGTTTAATTATCGTAGTAGTTTATATAACCAATTTTTTTTTTTAAAGTGTGAATGTTATATATTCATTATCTAAACTTATGTAATTGTCACTAGTAACTTATTCTAAATGTATTAATTTCATCATTATATTAACAGATACTCCACAGCGGCTTTTATGTTGAAATTGGCAGCTCTAATCCAAGCAACTCAGAATTGCATAGTTCTTTCAGCTACAGCATTTTCGCTAGAAACCTAAATATTCTGTTTAGTTTTTGATTTAGTGGAGTTTTGCTTTTTAGTACTTAATTTCATCGTTATAAGATACCCCACAGCGGCTTTTATTTTTAAATCAACAACTCTAATCTAAGCAACTCAGTTTTGCATAGTTCTTTCATTCAAAATATTTATTAGTTATTGATTTAGTAGTTTTTAGCTTATAGCTTTTTAAAAAGTATCAAATTCTAAAATTCACTTTGATTTCTAGCGCTTTTTTGTACCACAGTAAAATCATTGCTTCTTCCAATATGGGAGCAGCGTACAACATCGGTCTACCATTATTAATTATTATTGTCTCTGCTGCTCGTATGGCAACTGCCATAGTGTAGGCCGTAGGTCAGACTGCTATCAATGCCCCAGGTATTTGATGGCTTCCTTCGAAGTAATTTATCGGCCTGATATTGTGAACTTTGTGGGACTTAATTTTCTACTTTCAGTTAGAAATAGCCATTTGCAGTAGTCATAATTATTTAATACATTTACATAAACATAACAAATGAAGATAGCTTCAAGCGAGCACTAAACTTATACAAACCCAACTTTTCAAGCATTTTTAATAGCAATTAACATAAATCTGCACGAACTTTCGAGACGACCCAATAAAATATAACAACTCGAAATAGCATGATCTATGATGATCATGAAAGCTTATTTTTAAATATATATATTTTTTACATATATTTATTTAAAAATTCTTAAGATAATCTATTTTCTTGTTATGTACGAATATATACTATCGTATATTTTATTTTGGATAGATTCCTATAAACATTCAGTAAATTTTGTAGCAGTTTGACATTTATTAAGTTGCTTTACTTTCCTAAAGGATTTTTTGATGATCGTCTTAATTGTTACTGTCGTATAAAAGTGATTGGTATATTAATACGCTGTGATTCCACAAGTTTCCTTCTCTGTGTATTTGCTGCTATCCCTACTCAGCTTTTACATCCTGGTTTTGCTGAGATTTGATCCATTACTCATTCAATTGCGAGGAGGATTCCAATAATCTTTCTAGTTAATATGTGTTAACGTACAATATTTAATGAATATTCATATAATTATTTCAATTTACCATATGTGTTGATGGTTAATTTCTAAAGAAATTTAAAAGTATAATTGAAATCACAATTATGGTTTGATTTTATGTAACTGATGAATTTTATTTACATTATAAACAATTTTCTTATTGAATTTTAAAACACGAACATTTGTCTTTGTTGCAGGTGGTACGTGTTGGTCGGCCATGGTGAAAAACGGAAGATGCACGGAGGTATTAAAAGATAACAGCAACAGAGATGATTGTTGCGCCAATTTCGGTGTCGCAACTGCTTGGTCCAACGAACAGCTCGACCCCGGAGCCCTTTTCTTCTGGAGGGTCTTAGGAGGAGGAGTACCATGTAAACCATGTAAAGGTACATACAATAAGTATATATATTTAATAAATTACTAAATTTCATAAAGTTCAATTATTGAATACAAAATAATATTGAATTACTAATAAATTTAATTATTTCGAAATATTAGTATCGGCTTTGTCAGATAAAAATATGAAATAATTATAATATTTATTGTAATATCAACTACAAGAAAAAATACAAATTAAAAACAATGGAAATACATAGACAAAAAGAAGTAATGTTTCCTAAAAATAATAAATATCACCAATGTCATATCAAAAAATACATAGAAATTCGAGAAATTAATAGAAACACTAAAACAAACATGAAAAACTGAAAGAAATGATTTTTTATAAACTACACAACTGATTTCAAGCTGAAGATTAAAAAATGTTGGCTTAAATTATGTTTTGATATTATTTTATTTTTCCCATACATATTTATGTTGGTAACAATATCGCATGAAGCTAGTTTCATATTTCTCATAAAGTTTACCAACTTGCAGTTTCCTTGCGATGCGCTGTTTTCGACGCTTAATATTAACATTTGGAAACACCACAGTATGTACTACATTTTGTAAATCTTCATATTTGGAGTAT
Source organism: Nicrophorus orbicollis (assembly GCA_018845635.1). Classification (NCBI taxonomy): domain Eukaryota; kingdom Metazoa; phylum Arthropoda; class Insecta; order Coleoptera; family Silphidae; genus Nicrophorus; species Nicrophorus orbicollis. The sequence continues at coordinate 38,372 of JAFMTC010000039.1, read as the reverse complement.
CTTCGTCATCTAATTTTACGTGAATTAAATTCTCCGTTAATGTAGGAAAGTCGTAAAATATGATCTTTTCCTATAGTTCTCATGAAGTTTGCATACCCGTTTCCTATATCAAATTTCCATTATGGAGTGATGAATTATAGGTAGCTTTTTTCCATTGTTGAAACTGTGGAGAATCAACCGGAGGAAATATCCTCATCATAATATTATCGCCTACTTTAGTTTTGCATTCATGTAAGCAACAACAATAAACCATCCTAATGAAAAATATAAATTAATTTACTAATGAAATAATATGATTTGATTGTATGTATATATATACCGCAAATTCGATAAATTAATTAAAACCTGCAGAAAAAATCTTTGTGGATAATATATGACAGATTATAAAACAAAATAATTAAATATTTGAAAAAAGCACACTATTGTAAAACATTTGTCATTCAAATAACTCTTCTTCTCTCCAGACATGGTAATTAGCAGTATGCACTTGCGTCACCCTGATGCACATTTGGTGGTAGATAATTAAATTTGGTGGTTTATAAATAAATTTTGTGATCATTATATTTAATTTTTAATATTTTCTCCATGCAGCTCTCACTTGTACTCAATTATCGAATGCTAATACCATTCCAATACTTTCTGTTCACGTAAATGTACATCCGTCACCACGACAACGACATTCTGTTTTAAGTGCAAAAAAAAACGAACGAAACGAACGTTTAATATTGGTATTTAAATAATTATCGTAATTTAAATTAATCGAATAGGCTTCAATGATAAATGGTCCATTAAAAAGTCGGATCGACCGCATCGTTAATAATTTCCTTAACATTATTAGCACCATTAGTTATTTTAATACACTGTATAATAAAATCCGATCGAACCTATTTAAAATACCTGCGTACTTGGTTCTATAATTATAAACGTCGCATCTTGCCCATCCATCTTGATCTCCTCAGGAAACAATTGATCGCAACGAAATAGTTTTCAATTTCCGTTCATAAGTAATTAATCACTTAGACTATTCCTGCAACATATTAATGTTTGTTTAAGAAAAAACTAACTGAAAATGTAAATATTATAAAATTGGTTTCAGTTTATTAATACATTTCTTAGACATGTGTTTACGATTGGTTTTGGGAAATGCTTGCAGAGGTTTACAGACCTCTGGCCTAAATGATCCGATCCATTTGGCACAAATATCGTTTTTGCAATAATGCCGCAACGATATATTTTGAGTAGACGAATCATGGTGCAAATTATTCTGTCGTTTAAGCTATTTACATATGGTTAAAATAAAACCACGAATTCAAAAGGATTTAGAGCAGAACAAACAAGTGCATGTGTATTATTATTATAACCTGAAACGACACTATTAGCTCGATAATTATTTTAAACTCTGATCTACTTAATTAGTGTAATTATATTTATTAACAGAACAGATTTTTTTATTGCAATTGCAATTTAAGTTTCATAAGCTTTTATATACCTTTTATTTAATAACATATTTAATTTATACTTATTAAAGCTTTATTGTAATTTGCTTAAGATAAATGTACACTAAAAGCAGATAAAATATACTAAAGTTGTAACATAAAATGATAACACTTCTTTTGTGATATTATATTTTGATCATTAGTTTTGAATCCAATAAAAAGGATAAGAGAAGTAAAAATTTGTATTATAAATGTTAATGATTTATAATAGACGGATGTCGGATAAAAATAGATAAAAGTTAAATAGACTAAAAATGGCATCAAGATAAAATGGCAACACTTCTTTTATGAAAAATTTTGAAATATATGTTTATTACAGACAATTGATTATGATCCAAAATTTTTAACCTAATAAAACCTTCTATGATAAATTTTGATTTATACTAGATAAAATCGAAGTAAATTTAAACAAATATTTGATTGCTTTAAAATTATCGTAACTGTTTTATTTCAACGAAACGTTTTAAAGTGTGGAAGTTTCACGATAAAATTTGATTTGGCTAATGATTTGTCTAAAGTTGAGAAGAAAAGTGTAAATAGCAATAAAATTATACCTGAATACTTGTTGCATAACCTTTTATGAAATATGTGTATTTTTCAGATTCTTGCGACGAAGTGGATTGCGGCAAAGACAAAGTATGCGTGGTGAAGGGCGGCAGACCCAGGTGCGTCTGCTCTCCGAAGTGCGGCCGTTCGGACCCCAACGGCAAGAGGTATACGAAGGGTCCGGTCTGCGGCACCGACGGTCGATCCTACAAGAACGCCTGCAGGCTGAGGAAGCGCGCTTGCAGACTTCGAAACACCAACCTAGCGATCGCCTACCATGGCACATGCCAAAGTCAGTGAACAACCAAACCTACAACGACCACAGAAATACACCTAATCAATACAGAGAAACAAATGAAGCAGCCAGGTACCACCTTTCCAACTCCTAGAGTACCAATCTATACTACCACAACAACTGCTACTATTACTATTGTTTTACATATTCAATTCTACCTTTAAAATTATTAATAACAATAATATTAATTGCAAAAATAACTACAAAAACTTAATACAATAACAAAGAATTCAATTCAATTTCTGCAAAGGGCTTGGAAAAAATATTATTGAACAATCTTCATTTATATTGTTTTACTAAAAAATTAACTTAGAAATTTTATCGATTTACATATATGTAAAACATTCAGTCTGTAGTACATTAATGAAATTTTCAAATATTTGTGATTGTTACAAAGAAAACAATTTCTTCTCAAACTAAAAAAAATATGTAAAATAATCTAAATTTGAATTAACTACTTAATTAATTATTTATTTCATAATGAAAAACCATACAAAGCATTTTTTTACTTTAGCACTTACAAATATTAACTTTTTAATTAATGATATTCTCAAACAATTGCATTTTACTAGATTTACAACTTTTGAATATAGTGAAGCTTTTAACAGTACAAATTATATTGCTAATAAACATGTGAAATTCCAGTTCATTGGCTGACTATAAAACGTAAGATCACGTTTTTTTTACTTATACCGTGAAATAAATTTTCGAAATATTCGTGTAAACAAAAATCGTCAATTTCTACGAATGGCACTAAAATGTCCATTGCGTTACCGAAGCGAACATCTGAATAATTCATGATGCTTCACAATTCACAACTTCAATTGGTTTTCGTTTAAATTTATTGGATACGCTACTTTCATATCTTCCAAAATCTTAACACTAAACATTTATGCAAGTTAAGAATTAACAAAGAAACTAACTACCTATCAACCATTACATTATACAAACACAACAAATTAATTTACACTATTTATAATAAAATTTACATTGTACCAAAGTTAATTAATAATAGTTTTTTTTTAATTAAATGAAGTTTTTCAATATATTTAATAAATTTACTTTCTGAAGTGAGTATTTTGTGGATTCTAATGGAAATATTTATTTTTAACAGTTACATAATTGGATACATGCAATGGATGATCAGATAACTAAAAACAAGTAAAAACAGAACAATACCTAAACATTTAGTTTTTAACCGTTAGTAATGAATGATCTTTTCTAATATTATTGTGATTATTGACCATAAAACATATTTTTTAATTCTTCTTCACTTATTTCCTGTATCATGTTTTGTTCCTGTTGTTTTTTGTTCTGTTATTACTTGTTCTTATTTGTCCGGGTCACCGCTGCAATATATTTCTAATGGTTTGTAATCATGACACAGTCGTGTATCTTTTTTAATTATTGTTTATACATTTTTAATGCCTAATTGCAAGAATTATTAAAGGTTAAACATAAATTTAAAGTGAATTAAGATTAATTAGTAAAATGTTGAAAAAGTAAAGTATTTATGATTTATTCTGAATATATAAATTTTGATATGTGATACTGCAAGAATTAAAGAATAGCACCAAAATAATATAGAACTCGGGCCAAAGTAATAACAAGAATTTGGACAATTTCATTTATTTGATAATAATAATTTGAAAACTGGAGTAAGGGTATTTAACAAGTTAGTTTGATTAATTCATGTATTAATTATTATTAACTATTAGAGATTGTGAGCGATGAGTAGTATTGGGATTTCTAGGATTCTTTGGGGAAAAGGTGCTTCGCGCCAATTTGCGCTGCACGTGTCTTCTGTACATGTATTTCTGTGCTCGTTGATACAAAGTTAACAATCAACAGGAGAAACCCCCTCTATCCTTCATTCACCTATCTCAAACAGATCCTTTCGAATATCATCATCACCTATCTACCTAGAGGGGTTTAACGGAAGAGACGTAATGGGTATCTAAACGATGGATTCGTTTCAGGTTCCTGTGATAAAATTACGTGTGCGTCGGGCAAGCACTGCCTGCTCGACCAAAACATGACTCCGCACTGTGTCAAGTGCACGCGCAAGTGTCCCGAGTCAAATCCGTCGCGACGTCGGGTCTGCGGCGCCGACGGCCTGACCTACCCCTCGACCTGCCATCTGCGCGAGAAGGCGTGCAGATCGGGAACGGCAATCCCTTTGGCCTACAAAGGACCCTGCAGGTCCTCCGCCACCTGCAAGAAGATCAGATGCCGCGATCGTCAGGTCTGTCTGACGGATCGCGACGCCGGAGGGACGCCCCGTTGCGTCACCTGCATGCATAGATGTCGCGCCAAGCATATGGCAGGACCCATCTGCGCCTCCAACAACTCCACCTATGGGTCCTGGTGTCATATGATGCAGGACGCCTGCTCCAAAGGTTTCGTCATCAACACCAAATATACAGGAAAATGTGTAAGTTCTCGACAAACGTCCTAAGCATAGTAATCCAGCAATTATAAATAAAGCAAATTCTAAATTTAATTTATAGTTCACTAATACCTAACAAATCCTGGTTCCCTGATGAAACAGAACTTCTCTTACCAGAACAGCAACTAAATCGAGCAGAAACAGTAACTGAAGTCGAAAAAACATTTTGCAGATAGACCAGTAATCAAGTTGAAAAGAATCAAAACAGTTTCGATTACGTATTCTGTTTTGTAACTGCTCTTTTTTTATTGCTGTTCTGGTCTTACATGTTCTGGGTTGTACGGTCACCTCAAATTCTGTGTCATCTACAAATTTTAAAATAAACATTTAAACATTATTGAACTATTTTTAAAAATATTAAGTTTTTAACAATTACAAAAAAAACTGTCAAATATTGATTTTTAACGCATTTTCAAGTATTTAAATTAATGTACTAATAAATGTACCAAGAAATTTCCATTACAAATTCAAAAATACTCAAAAATAATGAACATGCGATTAATAATTACGTTTCTTCCTTTTTTTTCAGTTAAACAACAATCTGTTTTGATTCCCTCTTCATCGACTTATGAATGCACCAGATGAATAAACCTATACACCACACTGAGAGTTATAGAAGTTAACGGAAGTAAAATTGAGAAAATAAAAATATACTAACAATAAATATAAAATGAAGTACGAGAAAACCAAAGAACAAATCGCAATTTATTGTAATTAATAAATTATTACGAAAAGAAAAACGAAAAAAAA
>JAFMTC010000038.1:193275-225097 GCA_018845635.1 Nicrophorus orbicollis | reverse complement strand
GGTGGTAAATCAATACCATTGTCGGAATCGTCCCCGTCTACGGAGACACCCCCGATCCACCAGCCGCCGCCCCCAAGTTCTGCAGGAGATTCATCCGACAGCGAGGTAAGTCTTTCATCCTGATCCAACAATTCGCAGAATACATAATATGCAGAAGCAGAATGGATAAGAGAGAAAAATGCAACACGAATTGTTTTCATTAAAAAAGTTTTATTAGTTCGAGTTGGCGCGCGACTGACTGAGGGGCAAAGAGAGAGAGAGAGATTACTGCAACTAACTTTCCAAATATTTCTCCATGCAATTACATAAACAACTAATTTATTGCCCTGTTGTTTCAGTTTCGTTTTTATTTACTTTTTTTGTTTTATCTCTTTCTCTCGGTTGTTTGTTGTTTGTAATTTGAAACTTTTATTCGTTTCTGATGATATCGCCGCATTAATTTGTGGTTATTTCGCTTGGAGACGAGGTTACTTCGATAGGTATCTCTGGGATTTCTTTATATGTATGAATGAATGAGAAGCACTCTGAACTATGAATAAAAGCTTCATTAAGAAAATAATATGCGCGCCAATAGCGTTCTGCTTGGTAACGCGCATCCCAATTAAAAGTTTACTGGTAGATGTTAACTTAACATTGTATAATGTAATGTTTAAGCAATAAATATCTAATATTTCTTTGGTTTAATTGATGCTTTTGTACTAGTAATTTTTTATTGAATCAATATTGTCATTTAAAATTTTAGACAAATTAAAATATCTATTTAAATTGAAACTAACTTTTTAGAGTAATATGATGTACAACAGTGAAATAATAAAAATAAATTCGTCGTATTTTTTACACAATTTCATAATACTTGAGCAACGACTATATTTTTGAAAATATTCTGGGCCGGAAGTAAGCTTCTAGATTCAATCATGGGGCAACTCTTAACCGAGTTTTTAAGAGCAAAACACAAAAATCCGGTGCGAAGGTGCTGATTTAAACTATACCGCTGACCGAGTTTTTCCGGCATTTACCGGTCAGCAATAAGGTAGTAAGGCTAATAAAGGACCGAAAAGGTACCAAAAGTAACATGAAAAAAATAAATTATGTGGTTTATTATTTAAGTTGTTTGATATTATCCATCGAAATGTTAACCCTGACACACGTTGCTTAACTTATTAATAATCGAATACTCCATGAGTATTGATCGCTTTAAACGTAACGATCGCGAATCAATGAATTTTTCATGAAGTCCCCATTTTTTCTTTTTGATTTACGTTTTCAGTTTCCCATGTGCTTGTATCAATGATCTCCCTTGCGCCACAATGAATACAAAAAAGATACGTGAAAACCTGTTAGAGTCCCGTATATTTCGGTTTAATTTGACTGGACGCGTGAAAATAACTAGTTATTCTTTCGCTTCAAAATGTAAAGCAAAGCGAAAACAAATGTAGCAACTTTTATTAGTTGACTTCGAATTGGATGTGTTCTCTGAGGACACCGCAAAACATAATTAGCCCTAAAAACAAACTGAATTCATCGTTTTCATTCTTTTTTTTTTCGTATTCCTATTCGAAACATTCGTTCGTTTCGCGCTATCTGAGAGCGTTGATTCTTCCTCGCCCTTTCTCTGTTTATCTATTTCTTGCTCTCTTATTACCATTGCATTTACACGTGATCCTCGCTCTTTATCTTCAATATTGTATGCCTTTTCCATGGTGAATAAATCGCAATTATTTTAGCCCCATTAGGAACTGTTAAAAGTCGGTCGTGACCGTCAGTTTTTTCGTTATCGTATTGTCGTTAAGAGATTCAAGTTTGTGTGTGTTTGCAAGTTGCTGTGTTGGTGTGGAAGATATTTATGTTGCGGTTGAATCTAATTGCGTTGCCAGTAAATCTTGAGACCACTGGTAACCACCGCCGCTGCTGCTACAAACACACACTCGTACACTCTTCCCATGTATATATACATTCATGCATGTGAGTCTGTGCAAAATGTTTCTAGATTCATTACCTTTTGCCTTCGATAACATATAGATTTATCAAGTGTCACGATTACGTTGAATTTGCTAGCGAATTTGCTCGTGTCAAGGACGAAATGTGTGTGTGTTTGTGTATATATGACTTGGGTTCTGTTTACTGGCATTACTTCACATTGACGACTCTATTTTCATTCTACTGCGTTTCACTTTAATCATCCGGAAAGGAAGGAGAAGCAAAGAAATATACAATGATTAATGTAAGATGGCTATTCCGATCAGAGTTATTGCAGTTCCGATTATGCTATTTTCAGCGATAGATCTGAATAATTGCAAAATAGTTTTGTTTAGTTTGTCTCAATAACTGCCGATTCCTTGTTAGATCCAAACTAATTCCAGGTTGATAATTTGGTACTTGAGTCGATTCTTTTCTAACTTGATGAATTATTTTGTGTATTTTCATAAAATATATATTCCATATTATTATCATTTCAGGGCTGAAAGACAACGGTCAGTAGAACTTTGTAGCAGCTGTTTATTTTTAATTTGTTTAATTATTATTATTGTTATTGTTACATACATATGGTTTTTTTCTTTTTGTGACTGTTGCAATAAATATTATTAATAATAATTGCAATCATTTACAAATTTTCAGTCTTTGGATTTTGAATTGTTGATAATAGGTAATTTTCATGTCTCATTCTATATAAATTACAAGTTACGTGTTTCATATGGGAACGACGAGATTCATCCCGTAGGGAGAAAGCTTAATTTTCACCAGAAATCAAAACGAGAATCAGAAAGTTATGAAACGCTCACCAGAGAAATCGCAAATGCCAATGGCAGAATCAAAATGCATTTCGCTTTTGTTTTGAAATTAAATTTATTTCACAATTTTATAAAGGGCTTTTAATTCAGTAAATTAAAAATTTCGTTAAAATTGTCGAAGAAGCTAAATATTTATATATATATATATGTATATATTTAATGGTTTCTTTATTTAATTGATATATTTACAATATAACAAGGAAATTGTATTTTCAGTTGTTTTTAACTTTTGTTTTTGTTTTTGCAGGTGATAATAACATCAGTGACCACGGCCAAAGAAGCATCTTCGTTGCAGCAACAGCAGCATCAGCAAACTGTGCCGCCGCCGCTTCCTCACCCACAGCAATACAGGTTCAGCCACTATCCTCAATCTCCGGCGTACCCGTACGGCTTCTCTCCCCAGTATTACTCTGCGCCGCCCCCTGCTCCAGCTTACACTCACGACATCTGCTATCCTCCGTACAAGCTGTACGGAAGGTACCATCGGTTTCCTCCTCAATACTATTCTCCGGCATCGCCGGAGATGTACAATTCGGCGCCGCAGAATTCAACAAATCAGCAGGTAAAATCGGCTTTCCGTCGGGTGCAAAATTGAAGTGCGCGATGAAAAACCACCTACCACCTAAACACAACCCACGTACCATCATTAAGTGCGGTGCGGCACGTCGAAACTAACAATATCCATAACATATTTACATAAACGAAATATGTCTCCATGTTACAAAGTTTGTTTTCTTTACAAACCCTTTTCATCAAAACACTTATTATTAAATGTTTGGTGTGGTTTGATAATTAGATATTGAATGTAACCTCTGGATATCGTATACAACTATTTTGTAAACTGTAGGTTAAGAACAAATTTTGTGATGTACAACTTTACTCTGATTATCTTAGAAAAAGGATAAAGAAAAAGGTGGCGTCGCTGATGGTATGTTTGTAGAAGTTAGACGACGTGTCGCACGGTTGATAGAACAACTTAGGTGGTAGATGATGACATGTTCGGTCTTTTGATGTTGTTCTTGTTGTTGATGATGATCTTGAACTTCTTGAGCAGGTGGTGTCAGCGACGCCCGCGTCCAACAGCAGCAGTTATCCGGCCCCCGCGCCCGGTGGTCCGTCGACGCTGATCGAGACATATCCCACACATCATGCGCCTATAGTCGAGGCTTACCCACCACCTCCACAGTCGCATTATTACTCTGGATATGCACCATCGGCATGCTACACTCATCCAACCCCAACTAGACCATTAAATTGTAAGCATACAAAAAGAATACACCACATTCCACATACTCGCTCAACAATTAGCAGCCGTTATCCAAATCAGAGCAATTGATCTAAATCTCGATACCAAACGCATTTTCAGATACAACATATCAAAGTTGTCCGTGTCCAATGCAGTCCTGTTCAAAAAACGGACTTACTGGGCCTCTTGCTGGAATTAGTAAGAGGTCTAACATCTCAATTGCCAAAGAATCCGTGCCGCTGCCTCCCGTAGCACTCGCCCTCCCCCAAGAGCCGGCCAGCGCGACAGGACCGCCCAGCCCCGCACGAGGAAGCGCCGGAATGCCGCCCCCGCCGTCACCGGCGGGCGCCACATATCAGCCGCCTCCCCCGAAACAGGAGACACCCGAACCGTCCGACCTCCAACTTTCCACGGAGAAGAGAAGGAAGGCACGTGTCGGGAAAGCAATGGTCCGTAACACCATTGCCAATAACAACAACACAATGCTCCTGATGTGTCAACATCCCACGTTCCTCGAGAACGTGAAGCGCGAGGTCGAGAGTCCCAAGGAAACGACGACAACTCTCAACACAATCGTGACAGACCTCAAGAAAATCGAAGAAATCACCGTCGAAAAACCTGATGTCGTAGTGCAGAAAGAGGAACCAGTCAAAGTGGAACTGCCACCTGAACCTTGCCAGAAGACCGTCGCAGAAACCGTCAAAGTTAAAAACATGAAGCGAAAACTTTCTCTGAAGGAATCGCCCAAATCCGAAATTGCCGATTCCCTGCCCAAGCAGACCAAGACCATACAAGAGCAGAAAGCCAATGGTAGCTACAAGGACCTGATCAAGAAAACTCCGGGCAGCATAGTCAAAATCAACAACGGCAAACGAAAACTCATCACAGACGGAGGTCGCAAACTGTTTCATCGGATGCGCCTGAAAAAAGCCAATAAACGGAAACTCCTGAACGGAAGGCGCTTTAGACCATCTACGAAAACCTCTAAACCTCTTTCCGCTAGTTCGCACAATGCCAAGCAGAATTTAATGCAGAAGCGTCTCAATAAGCGCGTCCATGAGGCGAAGAACAACGTGGATCGGACCATCGAGAGTGTGATCAATGAATTTTGTTCTTCAACTTCCACAACGGACAACAACAATATTCGCAGTAATGTCGACAGGACTATCGACAGTGTTATCAGTGAAATAAGTAGGACGAGTAAAGTTGCCGCAGATACGGCCCCAGCGTTACGGATAGACAAGTGCAAGAAGGATGCGGAACCGTTTTTACCATCAACCACTGTGAGCAAAAAGAGCACTAAGGCTATTACAAAAGGGAACAAATCGGAGGCGATAAAACCGACCGGCAAAAGAGCGGCGGCGGCGGCAGCAGCAAAAGTTAAAGACATTTTTCCGCAACATCTAAAGGCGGTTCCCAGAAGGTCTGCCCAGCTGCGCTGGTCGAATGGCTGGAGATGGGAGGGCGAGCCGTTCGAATCCAAAGTTTTCCTCAACGTAAGTCCTCTCTTCCCTCTTCTCAACCATCCAAATTTGAAGCATAACTGATTTTTGTGTCTTTTTATTTACTTTTGCAGAGCGATGCGGCTATTGTCAGTCGGAACTGTTATCCGGCCATGCGACACGAGGAGGGAGACATAATCAGGCAAAGGGATTGCGTCCTGCTGAAGGCCGGACCACGCAAAAATGATCTCCCCTACGTCGCAAAAATTGCATCCCTCTGGGAAAATCCTGAAGACGGTAAATATACATCAAAACAAATCCAAAACTTTTTCATATTTTAATTCTGTTAATCAGGTGAGATGATGATGTCCCTGCTATGGTATTACCGTCCGGAGCACACGGAGCATGGCCGTCAGCCGACCGACCAGAGCGACGAGGTCTTCGCATCAAAACACAAAGACTCCAACAGCGTCGCCTGCATTGAGGATAAATGCTACGTGTTAACATTCAACGAGTATTGCAGGTAATTTAATTGAGAATGGTAAAGTCCATCGAGGAATGTACGCCGCGGAACTTGAGACATACAAATATAAATTAAGAATGGCGCGAAACGTAAATTATCGATCGAGTAGGTATTCTCGGAACTGAATCTCCGCCACTTCATCAATACTAATTGACCACTTTCAGTAGCAATAGATTATCAGATTGCATTTAAACATTAATTACACAGATTGATTGAATTCATAATGGAAATTAGTAAATACTTCTATTCATAAGAATACAAAAAAATATTCGAAATTTAGAATTAAAACAATATTTATTAGTAAATATACAGTCCTATTAAAACATCGCTTCAGTAGTTTCCAGCAAATAAAGATTGATGAGTTAAATATAATAATGTTACAAAGTACTGTGGAAATGCTTACGCCACTTAATTCCAACATTTTATATTCAAACATACGCTTTTTCTTTACTTTAGTGGATATAGGCAAATCGGTGTATTTTAAACCCAACCTTTCCCAACCCCTTCGACGTGTAAACTGATTCAACCTTTCTAACATTGATTAATTTATCGTAAGCTAACCCAATCCGTCATAAGGTAATCAACCTTTTATAACTTAAATCTTACCGAAAAGCCCATTTTCATGCTACTCTTAACCAAGCTTTGAACCTTAGATCCTTACAAAAAAACAACCGTAAATTATGCACAAACTATCTGACCCATCCCAAGCTAAATTTTTATTTCTATGAATATATTAAGCAATATTCAACCATTTGAAAATTGTTGTAATTAATAAAGCTTTTAACATTTTGTAGATACCGCAAGAACTTGAGGCGAGTACAGGAAGGAGTTGAGGATGCTGGTCCTTGCATACCGAAGCCCGAGTTGTATCCGCGCGACGACCGCCAACCACCCATCAGCCTTCAGATGACACCGGACATGGTCTTCTTCTGCAGAAGGGTTTACGATTTCCGGCAAAAACGGATAGTCAAAAATCCCAGTTAATTACATTTTATTTTTTGTTTTGTACGCACTCTTTAATTTAGACGCAAAAGTGAATCCGGAAGTGAAGAAAGAAATGAAGAGAATGACATGTGTAAGAATTAAATTAACTTGAAAATGATATAATGATGAAAAAAGCAAGAGGAGTAGCAAATCGTTGACCAAAAACCTCAATATTTTATATATATACATTACATACATAATGAAGAAGAAAATAAAAATCAGTAAGATAAATGATAATAATTAAGTATTTTTTAAATGATTCTAATCTAAACTACATTTACGGACGTGTACATTTTCTTATTTATTTATTATTTGCATTTAATACGGACGAACCAGTGAAATTTACTGTTCGAATTTCTCCGAAATCGACACACATAGAATCAGGACAAAGTTTATTTAAACTTAGTGCCACCTTAATTGTAGATTGTAAATTTCAAGTAAATTCCAAGTATCTTCCCCACAGAACAGAGGAATACCAAAAAATAAAAATAAACGTGAAAGAAAGAAAACAAAATATTTTTTGTACCCAGAAAGAAATAATTCGAGTATTTTCTGAATCAAAAGCGAGTGAAATCACCAATAACATTGTAACACACATAAATGTATACATATTGTTGCATAATATTATAACGAAGAAGAAAAATAATATGATAAAAACGAGAGGGAACATTGTATTATTATATATATATTACATATATATTAATTAGTTTATTATATAAAATGAAAGAAAAAAATGTATATGAGGGAAACGGAGAACGACAAACAAATGATGATAAAGAAATTTGAGAAAAGTTAATGTTTGTATAGAATGAATAGAGATTATTTATATAATTATATTGAAAAAAAAAGAACACGTTGAAATAAATGCGATCGAGCAAACCAAAAAGTGTGTTATAACGTAATTGAAAGAGCGAAACAAAAAAATAAGTATAATTCAAAGAAAAAAATAATAATAATAAAAAGAAAACAGAACCTGTTTATAAAACTAGTCTAAAGAAACAAAAAATAAATAATAAAAAAAATATATATTAGATACTGCTGGTGTAAAAGATGTGCGCTTTATTAGTGAAAATATGTATTTAGTAGTGAATTTCTCAATGTTTCTATAACAATCGACTTTACTTTTCTCATAAATTTATTTACGTTTATTTATTTATTTTTTTGTTCGTTATAAATTATTATAATTTTCCGTTCGGTTCATCGATGTTTCAAACACACCACAGACACAAATTTACTCAATCACTCACTAACTTAATAAACCACCTCCCTCCTACCTTCACGTCTTGGACTATACAGGGTGTTTCCTATTTTTTTTTTCTATTTTTTTACAAACATTGAAATTTTAACGCGAATGAATATTTTCATTTTAATAAGACAAGTAGATTCGTAATAAAAGAATTATTAAATTCACATTTGTAAACACAATTTGAAAGAGTTTAACGAAATTAAAAGAAAAGGTCAACTATTTTGTATAAGAATTTTCAATCTATAAAAATCTAATTCGAATGGACTTCAGAATGTTAAGAGACGAAGTAGTATTTTAAACATACTATATATTTTAAAAAATGCTTGAAAGCATTATTTTAAAATAATTACCGTTTTAAAATAAAACATATGGTTTATAAATTTTACGGCTAAGCGTTAGAATTCGAATTGTTTTGAGAAACACCCTGCAAAACGAGACCTTACAATTTAGTTTTAGTTGCATAATCTATACTCTTTGATTATTCAAAGTCTAGGTGAATTCGTTATTTGTATAAAGATGTAAAATCTTAGAAGAAGCAAAAAATAAACAATTTGTGAGACGAAACGGAGCGGAAGAGAAATAATTATTATGTTAATATTGTTAGTTATTTTTTCAGTTATTGTACCTATTATATATATATATAAATATATATTATTATTACAAAATATATATATATAGAAAATTGCAAGGAAAATATTTTGAAAATATTTTTTCTCTAATATATATATAAACATATATACATATATATTTTTCCAATTAATTAGTTAATTAGAGATGTCTTATTACTATTATTCATTTTTCGTTTGTAAAAATACCCCCTGTATTATTTTGCGTAATACTTAAAAAAATGAAAATATATGTTATTATTATATATGAACTTATTATATGTAATATGTGAAGAAAAAAGGTATATATATTATATAGATTTAATATATTCTGTTTGTCCCTGCAAACACTAAATGATTTAATATGCGTTTTGAGAGAGAGAGAGAGAGAGAAAATGTCTTAATTCCGCCTTTTCCTGATGGAAAGCAAGATAAAACTATTAAGGGTGGAATTAAAGTGATGAATGGTGACAGAGAAAAGTAATGGAAAGAAGAGTAGTTGTATATGTGAGAAAATGAATCAACGTACGCCAAAGTTATTAACGATTTTTTTGTTCTATTTAGTCTCCTTGATTATTTTTTTAAGATATTATTTCCTTTATATTATTAATATATTAAGATTTAATTCCTGTTATTGTTTATTATTATTATTAATATTATTCTCTCTTTATTATTATTCTCATCATTTTGTATTAAGAATGATTATTTTATTTTGTATCGAAGATCTGTTTTTAATTTATACTTGTTGAAAAATGTGAAAGAGATGATTTAACGAAGATGAAAGTAAAATACCTTTACCCTCACCCCCATCAACATCAACACAAAACAAAAAACACACGGACAAACACGTTTCCATTGCTTTCCTCTTTCGTTTTCATTCATCAATATTATTTGACACATTTTTTTTACTGAATGTAAACTAAATGGTAACGTTTTGGTTGTGGCTATGCCTACTTAGGTGCCTTCCTTCTCCGAAGAAAAACGACATGGAAATGAAACTGTTTGCCTATAAAAACATATATTCCCATTACCCCCCTCATCTTTACCAGAACACCTCCCTACTAATCCTCCCAATATAATGATGTAACATCAATTAAAAATATGTAATAAAAAACAAATGCAGTACACAATAAATAATAATCGCTTTGTCAATTGTCATAATGTTATGTTCGTGAAAAGAAAGATAAATAAATAAAATTGAATAAATGTGTGAAACAATTAGTTTCGTTATTTCATATCCTTAGTTTTTTTTATACAAATTTACTTTTATCTGTATATCTATGTAATTATAATGACCTACGAAACCCATTCCGGGTATACCTAACATTAAGATAAAGCCACTTAACAAAAAGACGAGTGAGATACCTATACACGTACATTGTCGTGTCCCAGCGATGAAATTACTGTACACCGTGGATTATATCGTCGTAGTGGAGTCTTTGGGGGGTTTATGAATATCAAATGCGAATATTCTACGTACTTTTATTGTCCAGTTGAGAATTTTTATGGAGAAGTCAACTATATAGGTGTTAATCTTCTGTTTTATTAACTAACAGTCACATTCTTCTCTTAAGTTACTCGTTAGCTAACCCAGCTAAGACTGTTCTTCGAAGACTCCTTCAAAGACTGTTGATCAAAAACTATCAAAGACTGGTATTATCAATTTATAATTTTAAACTTTATTTATTTAGTTAAGATATCAAAATAGGTACATAATGTGGGTGTTGCTGCCGTATATGAGCTTGATATTACAGTAACTTCTTATATTATACTAACTAATAGCAGTGGGTGGAAAATCGCCCATATTTATTATCCTAATATTGAGCAGATATAAAAATAGTCACAACAGGATGCCAAAAAGTTTAATATGCCGGTCGGGTACGACAAAATATCTGTAGTTTACTGGAATGTACTTTTTAGTGAATAGGGTGTGGAATCTTCCTAAATGGAGAAGTACGTCGTTAAGGAGAACGTACCTATAATAATCAATACATTAATATAAACAATAACGATTATACATAACAACATGACCACATAATTAACACGTATATCAACACATACGTCTAAGAATGCAGAGAATTTCGCAGCAACTCTGCAACAGCGCTTGATAAGATGTTTTATGGACAATTTCAATGTTGAAACTCACGTTTGTTTTTCGGGATATCATCTTTATGTTTTGATGTTCAACGTGAATGACCCGGAGAGGGACTTCTACGAATATTAATCGGGGGACTGCCGCGTCTTTCATCATGAGGGAGGACAAATTTTGCCATCCTTCAACCGAATGATGATGCTACAAAAATTATGATTATTTGATTCATTTCGAGAAGATTTACTTTTATTTGACTGTATTTTTAATTTCATCTTTTGTTATATGTACTGTTATATACATTATTTTAAGTACGTTCTCCTTAACGACGTACATTTCCATTTAGGAAGATTCCATACCCTTATCACTAGAAAGTAAATTCCTCCAAATTCTATAACGACTACAAATCTTTAATCATATTATAATTAGAGAATAATACTGTCTTTCCTTACCAAATATTGAACCCCACATATTCTTCTGTAATCTAAGTCCGCCTTTTATCTTTTAAGGCGACACTTTAATAATATAATATTGTCTTTGATAGTCTTTGAAGAAGGCTCTTCGAATAACAATCTTAGCTGGGGAGCTAACAAGTAACTGGGGGAGCTAACGAGAATAATGTAACTATCAGTTAATAAAAGAGGAGATCAACACTTATATAGTAAACTTGTCTATAAAAAAACACTCGACTGTATAATAAAACTAATAAGAATATTCGCATTTTATATTCATAAACCCCTCAGAGACTTCACAACGACGTAACTATGAGGTAATAATCCACGGTGTCCAGAGAATTCCAATCCCTGTGACACGACAGTACTTTCATTTTCAGAATGTATTTCTCGCATGTTTTTGTTATAATTTATTGTGAAAATTAAATGCTGTGTCGTTGGGCCGAAAGACATAGGTCGAAGCTCTTTATTCACTTTTTGTGATTAATAAATATGATTATAATTATTTGTCATGTCCTGGGATTAAAAAATCTCTGGACACCGTGAATAATCTCGTATTTACGTCGTTGTGGAGTCTTTAAGGGGTTTATGAATATCAAATGCGAATATTTTAAATAGTTTTATTGTACAGATGAGTGTTTTTATGGAGAAGTCAACTATATAAGAGTTGATCTTGTGTTTATTTAACTAAGAGTTACATTCTTCTCTTAAGTTACTGGTTAGCTCCCTCAGACTGTTCTTCGAAGACGGTCGTTCAAAAACTAAATTTTATTACACAAAAATCTATCCATTTCAAAAACGGGCTGAGTAGAACGTGTATGCATTTTAAGTACATTGTCGTGTCCCGGGATGAAATATCTCTGGACACTTGTGGAAATATCTTGTTGTGTCGTTGTGTAGTCTTCGTGGACTTTTATGGAAGTCCCAGGAAGTTTTTATAGAAGTACTGGCTTCCAGTCGTGTCGGACTTAGGTATAGAGACAAAAAATAATGCTGGGTTCCAGGAAGAACCTTTCCGATTGACGGGTGTATAACAAGAGAGACCGGTCGGTTCCTATTTCGTCAATTTATAGACTTCTAGGGTCATAAAACTTAGCCCTTCCTTCATCTTCCTTATTTCCAATGACCAATCATGAGTTTCGCATGTGGGGGTGGATCTTATCTTATACTAACTAACTTAGTGGGAGTACAATATTTGGAAGTAAACATGGTATTATTCCATAATCATTATGTGATTAGAATATGGAATCTTCCTAAATGGAAATGTACGTCGTTAAAGAGATCGTTCTTACAATAGTCAATACTCATTAAGGAATGACATAAACAATAATGGTTATACATAACAACATAGGTTTATCTTAGTTTTCTGGCCCATCCGCTGCGTGGTGACAAAAACCACGTTGTTGGAAATATTCCACAAGCCAGACTAAATAATCACGTACAAGTATCCGTTTGTATATTTCATGGATACGTAACATATGTGTTTAATTGTTAAGTAGGGCTATGGGATAAGCATAACAATAATAAAGTGGACACGACAAATTATCGAAACATTTACCATGTTTACTTATTTAACAAGATTTTTTTTATAGAATAGATGTTAACAATTTGGGAAATCGTAGGTTTGGGAGTGAGGATGACGAAGGGTATGAATTAGTTACGATCTACACGAAATACAAGAACGTATATTTACAATAGAATTACAGATTGTCGAACAAAGGTACAGTTCTCAACATAAGTTACAGAGAGAACCGTACCGACCGATGAACAAGAGACAAGAGAGAGCTACCTAACCCCCGTTCTTGCTTCGACCAATCATGTGTTTACCACGTGTGGCAGACATGAGCCCCACAACAATATTTGAATGCAACTACAAAATATGAATTTCAATATATATAACAAATAAAAGATTATTTTCTTAAATTAACAGTATACAAAAGTTTTCAATTAATTTGAATTTGTTGTAAATGTATTTGCAATAAAATAATGTCGCATCAATACGTTCTTTAATCAAATTGAATAATAAGGATGTGGTTATGATCAACACGATTGAACTTATCACATATTCGCATCCTTTGAATACTTTTTATTTACAATTTAAATGTAACTTTTTACTTGAATAATCAGCTCTTATTTTGCCGGTTCTCTAGAATATTTATAATACCGTTATCCCATACATAACATTGTATAAAATACAATTGTAAGGAGAAAATAACAATTATTAAAAACAAAAAGGAAACTCAATACAAAAGATTTGAAGAAATACAAGTTGTTTCACTATTAATGTAAGCTATCAGAGGTCAAGTACTCGATTATTTATGTATTCTTTGTATTGGCGAAGTCAAAATATTATGATTTAAAATTCGTTTCTAAGAATCGTCGATTTTCTAGTGAAAAACAAACTTCTTCGATGCGAATCATTGCCCGATATCGGATCTAATGATTAAAACTGAATTAATTGAAGATTATCTGCTGCATATAGCAATAAAACAAGTTTTTAATTGCCACTGAAAATAGAGAAAAACATTTTTTTGTAAGTTATTGACATTATTGCTGCTAACGTACATTGCTACCAGATATTTGCATGTCGCAAATTTTGAAAAGAAGGGGAATTTGGATTGGAATATTGAATGCGATTTTTTTTCCTGTGTGTTTACTTGAGATGAGATGGGGAGTCTGTTGGTGGTAATAATCAATGAGGTAATAAGGACGGACGAGTTGCCGTTATCACCATCGCCAAATAATTGGTGTGGTTCATAGTTCAGAAATGCGTCTGGTTTTATCTGCGACGACGGAAAGGCGCAGGCAGGCAGGAGTGGCGGCAATCTCGCCTCAGTTAAATGGTCAGTCGTCTTAGTGCGAGCCACGGAGCGAGTGTTAAGTGTACGTTTCGTCGTTTCTTCCTTCTTTCGTTCATTCGCCTCTTGTGATGGATCGAATTCAGTACTCAAACTCCAGTGATGGAGAAAAATACGCCTTCCGAGTTCTGGACTTCGATAGTCTCTATCTGGACACAGCGACCGTCGATCACAAGCTGAACACGTTCAGCGAGGATGAAGGGAAGTCCACAGAAAACGTAGAAGAGATCTCTCTCCTGCACAACCGGCTTCATGTGTTCCCCGAAAATATCGTCAAGTTCAACAAACTCCGCTCTCTGGACATCAGCTCAACCGGTGTGGCATTTCTTCCAGACATCTTCGAGCACTGCCGCCAGCTGACCAGGCTCTTCGCCAAGAGCAACGATTTTACAAACGAATCTTTGCCGAAGACCTTCACGGTTTCCCCGTTGATGGAAGAAGTGAATCTCAGCGGCAACAATTTGAACCAATTCCCAGAACAGATTTTCGCCTTTCCCAATCTCAAGTACATCTCTCTAGGCGATAATCGTATCCCCAAAATTTCCAAGAACATCGGAAAACTCCAAAGGTATATTAATAATATTCACAGTAAATTGAAGGACTTAACAAAAATAAACTAATCGCAGCCTGATGTATTTGTTGATCGGAGGAAATTTATTGACGGAAGTACCGGAGAGTCTGGCAAATCTAAAATCTCTGCAAGCTCTTGCACTTTGCGATAATCTTCTGGAAAATCTCCCATCAAACATCGCCAACCTCCACAACCTCGTATCGTTATTGTTGCACAGAAACAAACTAAGGACTCTACCACTGGAAATTGTAGCCTTAAAGCACCTTAAAGCAGTAAGTTTTACAAAAAGAATCAACTAAAACATAATCTAACACTCTTAATCATTTCAGTTAAGTTTGAGGGAAAATCCTTTGGTAGACAGATTCGTTAGCGTCATGACTCACAACCCTGCAAGTCTTCTGGAGCTTTCAGCGAGAGCTGTAAAAGTGGCCAACATTTCCGTGCAGGAAGGAGACATTCCTAAATCCCTTCACTCGTACTTGGGAAGCGCCCATCAGTGTGTCAATCCACGATGCAAAGGTAACAAAATTTTAAAATAAATTTGCAAAATGTTGCATCCAGTCTAGACGCGATTGCATTTTTTAGAAGACGTTGCACAATGTAATTGATTAATATTGCGAACCGCGCGTCATAGTGCCCTTGTACTCTTTGATAAAGAGTTCCAATTGATTGACTATCAGAAACGATTCCATACGAGCTCTTTGTCTGTTCGCTGAACTCAAACATATGGGAAAAATGGCAATTCTGCCAGATAGGACGTAGATTGCTCAATGGAGAGTTTTCACTTCTGTTGTTCGTACAACGAAGATTCAAAGGAAACATTTTTCACATAATCACTTCAAAAATTACAAAAAGATTATTCTGCGTGTTTTAAGAAAGTAGGTTCCACTAATTTTGTATTCGTTAAACAACAACTAATTTATTTACCATCACCCAAAGTAAATAAACACACATCAAAATACCGCATTTATAACGACTTATAGACGCTGCTAATATTACTTAAAAACAAAATAAATTATAAACAATAATTTACAAACTGGTCAATTTCTTTAATATATTAATACGTTTAATATATTTACTTCATACATGAATTTAAATTTGCAGTCGTTCTTTTGTGCAGTCAATTAGGTAATAAAGATTGATTTAAATTAATAGTTTAGATTCAATTTGCTTGTCTTGGTCAAAGTTCACGAACAAATTGGCCAACAATGATGCAACTGCACCATGATTGTACACTTTATTTAATTGCTTAAATTTAGAAAATAAACTAAAATATTTTTGAAAACTATACATGAATGTCAAATATTTATTATCTCATGTATATATAAAAATAAAGTAGAGAAAAACAAAGAGAATTTATGCTTTATCAAAACTTTCCATTGTATTATGAAATTTGTGTTAATGGAAATGAAGAAATGTACTTGTGATTAATGTAAATGTGCAAAAGAACCTACGAGTTAATTCAGTAAAAAAAAATCTTTAATAGATAGAAATTTGAAATTTAATAGTAAATAATAAAATGTACTAAACATTTGGAAAATTATTTTATGAATAAGAAAATTGGCTTATTTCAAAGTCTTCACGAAGAACCAAAAAACGTTTGTAATTTGTTTGTTTACCGCTTATGATTATAATCTAATCAAAAATAAATTACCATAATATTTACAAATCATACTAAATACTTAGTTAAATATAATGAAAAATACTTAGTGAAATGTAATGGCCAACATTATATAATATAAGAACTTAAACGAACTGTTACAAGGATATGCTTATTCGTCTTGAAAAATTCTATTTCAATTTCGTGAATAAGGACATTTATTTCGAGTTAAATAAATGTCTTAGTTGTTTAAGTTTAAGTCTTTATTTCTAGATATTATAAAGACATCTGGATATTATTTCCACTGAATTATTACATGTGATTCCGTTCAACCCTCTATTTTTCAGTGTCAATTCAGTAGTGAATTAAGAACTGGAGAGGCCCTTAGTAAATTTGGAGGGCCGTATTTTGTGCATTTCTAGGCTCATTCAGAGGGCCTAGACGAGTGCATAGGGTAAAGCGCCACTGTGACAATCAGAAATCAATGGATTAAAATTTAGAATATTTTCATATTGATTTTCTTCGAGACGTTTTTGTGATCTATTGCCAGTAAAATCTCCGATAAAACTAAGTATTTAGATATTTGTCATACATTAAATTTTCCTAATTTAAAGTGAAAATTCCATTGTTCTTTGACAATTTGAAATGAAAACTTGTGGAGCGAGGCCAACTCGATCCATTAAAAACGAATCTAATCGCAAACATAAAATCTGGAAGTAAAAAAAACATAGCTTCGGATCAAGGCCGAATACTTCAATTACGATTTTAATTGATACCGAGAATTTTCAATTTTATTTGCTTTCAGGCGTTTTCTTCGACAGCCGAGTGGAACACATCAAATTCGTCGATTTCTGCGGCAAATACCGAGTCCCGCTTCTCCAATACCTCTGCTCTTCCAAGTGCATCACAGGCGACGAAACAGAAGACGTCCAACCTGTGCGTAGATATATGATAAGGAAGGTTCTTCTCGGATAATCAGCTGGGAGAGATAAGAATCCGAGGATCGACTTGACTTTAGAAGAAAGAATTGTTTTTTGCAGCTAACGGAGGGTGGAACAACAACAAATATACAGTGCGTGATATTGAAAATCACGCGCAGATTTTCAATACATATATACACAATATATAGCACAAGGATAGAAGTGAAAGAAATAGCACAATAAAATCAGGTTTTTCTTCTGTTTCGTTTTTTTGTTTCAATTATATTTAAATATTCATATTGTATTGCAGTGTCAATTAACGTACAATAAGCAAGAGATATATACAGCACCAAACATTAATCTGAAAAAGAAAAAGAGAGAGAGAAGAAAAATTAAAATTTTAAAGACAAATATTGACAAATTCATTACATATAAACTAATATTGCTTAAACAATAATAATAAAATACCTATGTCGAATACAAAATACAATTTTTTGTCAGCATCATTATTATTATTCAAGTTCCTTCCCATCGTTATATAATTGTTTTTTTTTTATCTTGCTTTTGTTTCAAATTGTTTCCAGCATCTGCCGCACGATTGTTTAATTTAATTCAATTATTTTTGTAATCTTTTCCTTTTCTTATATTTTAATGTTACTTCTTTTTATATATATATATATATATATGTATTTATACGCCTCCGCAAAAGAGAGAAATTCCGCCTCTAAACATTATTTTCAATATAATCATCTGTATCATTAAATATACATATATAATAATTCTTATTTCCGTTAAATTACACTACCTTGCGTTATTTTGTATTAATTTCTTTCTCTCGCATTTTGTATTTTATTTTCATATACATTTATTTATATTATAATAATTCATTTATAATTGGAGCTAACAATTACTATCACTCTTTTTCAAATCTTACATATTTAATTAATCTATATAATCAAATATGAAATGTGGTTGTGGAAACAATAAGAGGCCGGAACAGCATTATTTACACAATTAATATAGAGTAATAAATCTCACACATTAAAATATGAAGCCACAGATGTATAAACGATACATAAAGAACGATGGAAATGCCGGATGTTCCGAGCTTCTTTCCGAAAACGAAATTTACAAACCGATTTCGTTAAAGCCTCGTGTGTTGTCCACTAACAATCATGTCTTATACTATTTCTCGTGTTCATCCAAGTGATCTGTTTATTTTATTTAGGTGTTTGTGTGCTATAATATTACAATATATATGAACTTTATGTAATTTGCTTT
The DNA here is from genome assembly GCA_018845635.1 of Nicrophorus orbicollis. Classification (NCBI taxonomy): domain Eukaryota; kingdom Metazoa; phylum Arthropoda; class Insecta; order Coleoptera; family Silphidae; genus Nicrophorus; species Nicrophorus orbicollis. The sequence continues at coordinate 206,491 of JAFMTC010000038.1, read as the reverse complement.
GATCAAGCAGGACTTGCGAATCTCCTAGAACGATCGAAATGGGCTTAAAATTACCCGGATTCAGCGGATCAAAGATATCTGCCGTCATCGAGTCCACTAAAAAAGAAAAAGGTAGAAAAAATCACCAATTACATGCGAACCATTCACACTACACGTTCGAGTGCTCTTAAAAAAGCATTTGATAACGGATGACTTCATCCTTTATTATTATATACATATAAAAACAAATACATGAAGAAAAATGCTTTTGTTTCATCGACGTTTCTAATTCGGAAAATTAAAACGAAATAACGAGCTTTCAGCTTTCTTACATATATTTTTCTTTACAAATAGATATAATGTTGTTGCACTCTTTCTCTCTATTCATTATCTAAATTATTCTTTAACTAGTCATGACGTGGTGGAGAAGCTCAAGCATTCATGGAATGCAAAATCCGACAATAGTTGATTGAACGGGATCAAATTTTTGTAGCTTTTAGATTTTTTTTTGTATATATATATCGTATATCTCTATATATAATAATAATCTTAATTAGAATTAGAACAATTTCTAGAAAAAAAGAAAACACCACATACCTAATATACACATCGGTAAATTGTAAAAGAAACCAAATAAAAAAGAAATTTCACAATTATTTTAAATATTACTACAGTTTACATGAACAGAAATAGGTGTATAGAGAACAACACAGAAAACTCGTCTTTCGGAAGAGATACGAGGGGTGTCCAAATAGTTACAAATATATATATGTATAAATATTTAAGTATAGTTAATTACTTTACGCTACCAAATGTACACATTATTGTTACCAAAACATCTAAATGTAATAATCAATAAGAACTATAATAAATTGCGGAGGGTAAAGATCTAATTATTAAGAAATAGAAGAAAAAAAACGAAAAATTTCAAAGTACAAAAGAAAAATTATTATCAGTAACATTATATATAATTAATTAGTCATAATTATTCAGTGAGGATTCTCTTTGCTTATTTTTTTATCCTAGGTGTTTATTTCAATTATTTTATTTTGCATGTGCGGTTCAAGAAGTGCAGGATTTCTTGTGGAAACTAGAGATGTTTCAATGATTAAAGTTGAGGAAAAAAAAAGAATTAGAAATGTGATTTTCATTAATTGCATTATATCTCTTTTCATTACTTAGCTAGGAAATTTTAGAAAAATAGCGAGAAGTATCTCTCTTATTCCTGCTGCTTACATGTATGATGGAAGGAAATAAAGCTAAATGGGATGAGATACAAATTAAAGTCGGTTATGCAAATCGAATCAACGAAAAACAAGATACTCTATATATGTAATATATATATACACGATCCAAGAAACACACACAAATAAATATAAAATTAAATTATTAACAATTTGAAGGAACAAAATCGGGGTTTGCTATGGAGAGAAAAATAAAAACATCATCGTCTAATCTTTGATTATTTTTAAAAACTAAAATTATATAATAAGACAAAATCATCAAATAATACATGATAAGAAGTTCGAGGGGCGAGGAATTTGGGCAGTGATGGGAGGAGTAAACGAAGCAGGATGTGAGATCGGGAAGGAAGGAAAAACAAATGGGAACGGTGGAGGTTACAAATCGGAAGCACGGGGAGAACGGAACAAAAAGAAATCGAACATAATAAGAATTTCAAAATGAAAACAAAAAAATAAAAACATCTCGAATTAATTTAATTGTTTGTTTTTTTTTCTTTTTGCGAAAAGCGAAACAAAAATCTCTAAATATATGTATATATAAAAAAATAGAGATGGAAACAACACCTCGACCAGATTTGTTTCCGGATCCTTGCTTAACAACGAAACGTATGAAATCCGGCAACAGAAGGAGTGCGTATATCAGTGAAAGAAGTTTAAAAAATAAGAGAGAGAAGACAATGAGAAAATAAAAAGCCGTAGATGATTTTTTTTTTCGTTTCTTTTCGAACAACAAAAAAACGCTTTTCTTTTTCATTAAAATCACATAAATACAACGTGTGCTCACTTGATTTCCTATCGTTCTATAATGTATATAAATTTATTTTCTTTTCCAACTTTTCGTTTTCTCAATTACCAAATAATAATATAGCTATAATAAATTCCGTTTATGTTTCATCAGCTTTCGTTAAATCGTATCTGCTAAATTCTAATAATTAAAATAAAAAAACTCCATATTGTAATTCTACCTACAATAGTAATAATTATTAGCACAAATCGAATAGTTTTTAACGCATTATTCGTGTGTATTGCCAACAAAAAAATATAATAAAATAAAATAATATATATATAATATAATAATAATAATTCCTTTCACTTGTTTTTTTTTTCGGAATATACACAACAATCTAGTGTTATTCTCTCGTTCGTCGATTCAGTGGCGTGCGAAAGAAGAATAGAAAAAAAAAGAAAAACGGCGATGGTTTGATGCAAGCACGTGCCGATGTTATTCCAAACATTTTTGTTGTTCTCTTTCTTTTTTTGTTTGTTGAGAAGAAAAATAATCCACACAATAACAACAAGTAATAATAGAACAAAAAACTGTAATCAAAGTACATACAGGGTGTCAATTATGCGCAACGCAACAGTATTCATTTTAGTTTTTGATTCTCTTTTGAGTGTCGAGGTGCGAATCGTGTTAAAAAAGAAACAATATATATCGGGATATATTAATATTTAAGCGAACGTTAGGGCTATCGGATTGGCTGTTGTCGGTTGATCGAGAGGAAACAATTTACAAAAGTAATTTAGAAGAACGAAAATTTAAATGAAAGAATAACGCAACGGAAATCGTTGTCTGTTCGTATTACGAGCGTAATACAACTATCAATGAGTAGGAAAAGTATCGAAAATAATCGAACTAAAAGAAAGCACACACAAGAGATCCACACCCGATGAAATTAATTTAATAATCGTTAAAGAGATATAAAGTATAGAGAGGGAATGAAAGAGTGATAGAGAGATAGGGTAATAGACTGATCGTGTATCGCTCGGGGGCTGTTTTTTTTCAGAAATAAAATATATAGACTGGCATAATATGACATAATTCTGACACTCCTGGTTACACACTACGTTATATATATATTATATTTTTTGTCTCGTAATCGTATCATTTATCATATATCTCGTGTTTTTGCTGTCGCTTTTCCTCTTTTCCTTTCTTTGTTGTTGTTGTTTTAGATGTTGTATGTTGCTGTTTGTTGTCGTATATGTTTATTATTATTTTCCGTGTTTCTTTTTTTTTGGACTACCTAAACTATGCTCGATGCCGCTGCCTGTTGGGCGGGTGCCGCTGGTGCCTCGTTTCCATCGGCGGTCGCAGCCCCTGATGTTCCTGCCCCATCCTGTGGACTATTCGACGCATCCTGAGACCCCCTCGGTATCAATATCGAATTCAAATTTGATTGAATGTTCAACTCTGCAATAAGAAAACCAAGAAAACATTAGCTCTAACGTTAAAAGATTGTAGTCAATCCTAATGTTGACTGTCAAAAAGTTAAAGGGATATAACATATCGAATTCATCCTATATACAAAGCAAAAAGTTTGATAGCATAGCAGAATAATATCGATCGCCTCTTTTAGCAATAGACTGTTACCGTTTTATCAAAACATTGCGTAGCAACCAAGAATAGTAATTACAACATTGTAAATGGAAACACTGTTGACAATTCAAGTTTTTAAACATCACAATGATACAATTGAATCGAAAAATCTTTGGAACAATTTAAATAATTGAAAGTGTTCATTGTTCAAATATTATAATTCAATTATAATATATTTACTTTCCGCACAATTTATTTGAAAATGACCGCATATACAAACTACAAATAAATCGTCATTGAATTAATGGTATTCTCAAAATAGAGAAACGTTAAAAATTATAGCCGACCATAAACCGAAATTCAAGTTCAACTTTTTAGACTTAAAGACTATTTAAAAAAATCGATATATTCGTAAAAATAAACGACGATTGGTCTGAAATACGCTGCACCTGTTCGAATCCGAAATTCATGGTTGAATACATCTTTGCGAGATTTATAAATAACGCGATGAAAAAAAAGAGGCAAGGAAAATGACGGATTGTTGTCTCCATCTGAGCGAGCGTTCAGTTTGAAAAACGTTCGCCTTAAAAATTAATTTAGATACTTCATTAAACCAAAATCTACAAAATTTGTTGCGAATTCAAACTTTACCTTTCATAATATTATTTACAAATCTTTATTTAATTATTTAAAATGCACAAAATACCTTGCAAGTATCGCGTCCACAAAATAATATATATATTTGTTAAAAAATTCGTATTCGTAATGCAATAAAGTATGTTTGTGTAAATGTTACCAATAATAAATTATTAAGTAAAATCTGATTGATTCGTAATGCAGAAAGGATTTTAGAAAAATAAATGGCTATTTTATTAAATACCCATCTCCTATTATGAAATTGATGGAAAACGAATTTGTCGACGGGTGATCAATCACGATGTTTCTCTGCGTTGTTCGGCATCAACTGTTTGAGCACAAAATCTGCCACATATAAAATATGACCCATTTTCGAAATTGACTTATAAATAACGGCCTTCCGAGATGCAAATGCTAAAATAATTATGATCTCAGTTCGTTAAAGAACAGAGCGAGATACAAAATGATTTTTATTTTAGAATTTAGAAGATATAATTAATTGTGATCTTAGTTCATTAAAGCAATGTAATAATAACTAACATAGATTTAAATTAAATATTAACGTATTTCGTCACAACTATAATGAATATGTTAAATTATACATTGAATGTTTATGAGCTATTTATGAATATTATGTTGGTTTCTGGTGGAGTAGAAGATATGTAGTTTATGACCTAATAAGAAGTTAGCTTATACTCAATGTAACCTTGATAACGAACTTCCAGACCAATTAAGAATCGCATACAACTAAAATCAAAGTGCTGTGCAACCCTAGTTTCGAATGACATTCAGGTTATTCGATAATCGAAGGGCGTGTCAACGCGCAAGAATCCAAACCTGCGTGCTTCCATATCCACAAATTTAGTTGCGTTTTATTACGTATACAATCCTGGATCCGGTGACATCGCATTCAGAGAGCATCTTTCGATGGATCTTTCTTACCCTGTTCAGTGAAGTTGAAGAGCGGTGGTAGCTCGTTGCCATTGGGTAGACGAGTGTTCCTCTCGCGCAGCTCACTGAAGAAGGAGTGGGCACATGCCTGCAACGGACTGATCCTAGATGACGGCGTGTACTCCAGGAGTCGTGCCACCAGATCGATGGCCTCCGGCGGGGTGCGGGCCCTAAACACCTGCAGGACACGTTTCTACTTTCAGCAACAAAAAAGAAGAACAAAACCCAATCACAAAAGACACCACTCAATGAAACTTTTCTCTAACAAAAACAATAAAAAAAATCATCGGCAGCAACGGTGGCCGCGCCGCGAAATTGACAAAAACGAAAAATATTTCAAAAAAAATGTAACAAAAATAACAGTAAATAAAATATAGTAATCATCGATACAAAACATAAAAATTAGGACTGCATTAAACAAAAACAGATCAAAATATACTCCAAAAATATATATCGAGAATAGAGCAGTAACTTAAAACAAAAATTAAACGATATACATATTGGCCAATCTCTCTCGTGTGTACAAAGGACATCATTATTCAACATCCCTAATGGCATCAGGGAGATGAACACACACATCAGGCGCTTCATTCCTAGCAGAGATTGCCCTTTCTTCTTCTTCGCTTCGATTCAGTAAATGTGTAATGCTGCTGAATGCTTGGTTAATCTAGAGGACAAGGATAATATGCACGAATCAAAGAACACTAAATGACGATGCTTCTGGTACTGCAATTGTTAGCAAATAGATACAGCTATGGACAAAAATGCGTTGCTTTTATGCTGGTTATAAAAAAGAAAATAATTCTACAACGCGTTCTCTCGTTCGTAAATCATTATGTAAACTTTCGCACACCACACAACAAAACGAGTCGTTTTTCCACCATAAAAAATATTTTTGTACGCAACACATGAAAAAACAACGGCCATCCTCGACGCACTTACGCGTATCTTTTGATGCTCGGTGGTGCATTTTGGGAGCGACATTCGTGCCAGCAATGACTGCAAAACAGAGGTCCATGTCAATATCGTACAAACGCATACATAGAGTTGGGTGTTCCCAACGCACCGCAAACTTCTGAAGTTAATAATTGTAGTCATCATGAACAATCAAATAAAAGAAAAACCAACAAAACAACTGTTAGTGGTTTAGACACACGAAGCAAATCTTCCATCCAAATAAGTATATGATCCTCACAATACAATTAACTATTCAAATTTATCAAAACGAATCGATATTTGCTTTATTGTATAAATGTAGAGACATCAATTCAAATTTCATGATTTTTCTTCCCCATGCACCGAAAACAATATCTATGTTAACAATCGGAGAGGTTTAATTCTTTTAAAACCATGCAAACATTTGCAAAACAAGTCACGAAGACTGTATGCAGCTGCAATTGATAAGCCAAAGTCTGGTTCATATTAACTTTTTTCATCTTCAGCATAGTATTAAGCTTAGAAACACTAAGCTATGAACTGTGGATGCGTTTTATAATTATAATTGCGAGCAGAAATGTTCGATGAGTAAAAATAATAAATAACCTTAATTTGAGTTTGCGCAAAAATGGGGTTTGAACGTGGAGCATCAGCAGCATAGCAAAATTTGCACAATTATTTCGTCGAAGCGAAGAGATACTCCTTTGTACACATTTTTCAATTCGCCAAGACCCCCCGCAATCATCCATTCATCGCAAATTGTGCAAAATTCACGCAGTCGTAATGTCGTGACCTCATCTTCATCCATTCAGCAGACCAAACGTGGGCGGGCCAAAGTTACGAATTATTCAATTGACGATGATGACTGATGATAATTATCATCGTCAGCATCATAATCGATTGCTAGCTACGCTCTTTTAATTGCTTTTGTTTAAAAATAGTCCAAAAATAAATAAATAATATTATAACATACTATGTAACACGTCGTACATAGAAACATCGATAGAAAAAACATAAATACTATACGTCTTTTTCAGTGGTGCGATTGAAAACTGAGAAAAAAATTTGGGCACACAAATTAACACCGCACGGCATTATCTGATCCACCGATGGTCTTTTATAAAATTTCTTAATACGGTCTGAATAGAAATACGTGTATTGCTCTGCTTAACTTTTGGCTGTGGCGCGCGCGCATAAGCAGCTTGGCGTTAAGCGTGGCATTACCGTATGTACCATGGGACACCGCATACGGTGTAAGCGGTGAACTGGTGCCGTTCGATGTTAAATGAGTGAAAAGTAAAACAGGTAAGAGATAGAATAGAAAGATGAAAATAATAAATTTGAAATGAAACGAAATAAAAATAAAAAACAAATAATTAATGTAAGAATATGGTCTGACCTGCTGCCAGGGATGTGATTTGATCTGTGGAAATTTGAATTCTGTGTAGTTTGGATTCATTTCGCGGATCTGCTCCCTGGTTGGTGTGCCGAGTACCTTGATGATTTCGACTAGCTGATCGACACCTGAGTCACCTGGAAAGATCGGCTGGCCGAGAAGGAGCTCGGCTAGAACGCATCCAGCGCTCCAGACATCGATCTTGGTGGTGTAGTCGATGGCCCCGAATATCAACTCTGGGGCCCTGTAGTATCTGCTGCAGATGTACGAGACGTTCGGCTCACCTTTAACCAGGTGCTTGGCGCTTCCGAAATCGCACAACTTCAGCACCCCGGTGTCCGGGTCCAGAAGAAGGTTCTGCGGCTTGATGTCCCTGTGGCATATGCCTAACGAATGGATGTACGCCAATGAACGGAACAACTGGTACATGTACAACTGGAACAGCATTACAGATCATCATAGTAAAAAAGAAATATGTAGAGTAAATTAACATCACCGCATGTCGCCGTGCACCGTCACGTACCTTTATAAAGCTGATGGGAATTGTCTGTTTTGATTTACTGTAATATCTTGCCACTTTGTACACCGTTTCCGGTATGTATTCCAATACCAAATTCAGGTATACTTCGTCTTTCTAAAAAAGAAGAGAACAGCACATTAATAAAAATCACATCAAAACACATACACACGAAAAAATAAACTATTGAAACAAAAATTTTACACGAAAATCATCTCTAAAATAAAAATCCTTTTCATCGTCTTATTATTAGTTTCTTAACTATTATTTAATTAGATTAAATAATTCCAGACTTCTTTAGTATACGGAATCAGATGAAAAGGATCTTGTGATATCTCAGTGATTCTCCTAGTTGCTTCTTTCGCAAAATTCCAGGCTTCTATCCTCCAAAAGAGTTAAAAAAATATAGACTTCCACTAATTAGCGAAAGCATTGCCTGCAATAGTATTAAGTAGTAATACAAGTGAACCTAAAAAAATGGAAACCAAACCAAACGAGAACCCAAAGGACTACAACCTCTGAGAACCTACGAAATATACAAAACCAAAAATAAAATCAAAGTAATGAAGAGAAGAGAAAAAAAAGAGAAAAGTATTAATTTTCAGAAAGAAAGAAAAATGAAAAAAGTGCTTGCGTGTCAATCCACAGAGGGGTGGGATGTGGCCCGTGTCACCAAACATAACCGATTCATAATTTTCTCCCTTTTTTTACATTCTCTGAGGGAACTAGTTTAGTACAAAAATTGTTTCGATCAGTTTGTTTCAATTATTCGGAATCGAGATGTTACATTACGAGCGGTTTTCTATGTTACCAGCGTTAACAAAAAAACACAATCAATAGTAAGTTATAAAACCATAATTTAAAAACTCAACCAAATTACATTAAAGTAAAAGAAGTATATACAACAAAACCAAACTATTTCGCTTATTATTACTATATGTAATAATTGTGTGTTGGGATCGATATATGTGTGTGTTCAGTTATGTAAGAATGAGAAGAAAGTAAAAATAAATTATTAAAAAATATAAAAAGGAAGAGTGATGAATTCGATAGAATGAGTAAGAAAGAACGGCGGGGGGTTTTGAAGGAGTTTTGTAATATAATTTATCATGTTTTTTTTATATATTTATTTTGTTGGCAAAAATCGGGACACAACCATACCTGCGAACTTTGACTCATCAAAATGCTCAAATTGCACGGAATCACCGCCCTCTAAACACACAAACACTTTCGGTGTAGCAAAACACCGCTCGGAACAGAAAAACAATACTCATAACTAACTTAATTATATAAATATAAAATAGAAAAGAAAAATCATACTACATAAAAAAATTACAAGAGAATAGAAATTGCTAGTAAAAAATTAAAACGTATTCCTACGAAACTAAATAGAATTGTACAAGAATTAATAAATTTAAAAAAAACAGAAGGATGCGGATTCCAGGGACGTAACAACGAAAATTTGTAAGAGTAAAATCATAGAAATTAATTGACTCACCTTATCACCACTAGAATAAAAGAAATATTTTAGTTTGACTATGTTACAATGTTCGAGCCTCCTCATGATTTGTAACTCGCGATTCTGCAAAAAAAATATAACAATTAGTTTCAACTACATATTACTTATTATTAAATTGTTTGAGTACAATACTACTTATTTTAATAATCCTATTGAGTACTGAATTTAATAGATCAACAACTAAATAAATTTGGCAATAAAAAGAAATACAATATTAAATTATTTGATACTGCATGCAATTTATGAGAAATAATCTTTTAAAGTTCTGAATATAACTTCCTATTATATTTATATGTTTTGAAAAAGAAGACCAGATTTCCGAATTCAGGACTATATTTTCTTTTAATAAATAAATAATCAATCAAAATGCAACATTTATTTTTAAACAAAATAATGAATATATGCATTTATACTTTTACGTTCTCATATCAGTTTTTGATTACAATTATGGATAAATGTTACAAATTGGGGGCAAAAAAAGGAGCTGTGAAATATCAAGACAATGACTGAGACCAAGTCGAGACCCTCCCGAGAAATTTGTCACCTTAAGATAATACAAACTTCTATAATTAATATTACTAAAAATAACGTTATCAATCAGATAATTTTGAAATGCATTAAATGACTCTTGTATAAAAAAAATGAATCGAGAAATGCTGCATTTAATTGATATAAACTTGAAAGTCGCTAACTTTAAGTATGCACTGTTAATTGAATACTGATTTTGGGAAAGAAAAATAAGTCAATAATTAATTGAAACAACTAAATATTTGTTTTTTTATATTGCCTGTCGTCCGAATTTCAAGGTATCTCCAAGGATGTATTTTGAACTATCTTTACATAAATGGACAATTAGTCCAGAACATCTTCAGATGAAGCGTGCTTTTTGTTAAAATTATATTTAAAAAAATGCATTTACCTTAAATCTCTTATCTTGAAGTACTTTCTTGATCGCAACCATTTCGCCATTGTCGCAGAGCTTCGCCTGGTAGACGACGCCGAAGCTGCCATTTCCTATCACTTTGGTGTCAGTGTAGGAGACTTCCTGAGGCCTGTCCGGTCCCTGGCCCGGTGTCGCCACCACCGTAGTTATTTTTCCTCCGTCTTTACCTGAATAACCACCAGTAAACAGAAATATACTCGGTTAAACACATGATATAAACCAAAAAAGAAGCAAACTATATCAAAAAAATAAAATAAATAAGGCATCAAGGATCAATTGGAATCACATGGAATGTGCAAAATTTCAATACGACGAAATTCACCATCAAACGTTGACATTTCTAATATATCTGAAAATTCAATCTTTGACAATTTTTTAAACTATTAACGCTGTTTGCGAAAAAAATATTTTATTATGAATGTCTCTGGCAACGCCTAATTTGGTCGATGCTTCGGTTAAATATGTTAATTATTATCCGGAAAGCGAAGTGAACTGCGTTCGCACCGTAAAAGAAATATTCTCGAGATTAATTACCTCCTGTACCGGGCGACTACTTAAGAGGAGCGGAGACAAGCAAAAAAAGGACTGCGGTATTGCAATTTCAAGGTGAAGGAGAAATGAAGTGCCCAGAGTGAAAATCGATCGTCTCCAATGAAATATTCATTAGAAACACCACAAACGAGAGAAAGAGTAATTGAAAATTTTAAAATTAGCAGAAATTAGTATTAGCATCGATTATTCAACGCTTTTACTTTAATGAACACCGAAAATAGAGGAGAGCTGTCGATATATGATATTATTTTTTTGTTTCTTTTTCAGTTTCACTTAACCTGTCACTTGCTTTTCCTCGGTTAGCACGATGTCGTTACTATGCGGACCCGGCGGCGCGCTGTGCTTATGCATCGTTTCCGGTTTTTTGGGGCTCGCACTATTGCGTCTGGATAATTCAGGTTGCACGGAAGAAATCGACGAAAATACGTGACATTTCCAGACGGACGGGCACGAATCAGACAGACGACAGTCCTGTGTCTGACACTAACGGCACGTCGAAAATTGAATGGGACAAAATTTACTATTATTATTATGCTGTTGTTACGGTAGGGGTTGAAAACAAAAGGCGACCATCCTTGGGTTTGTTTATTTTGTTCTTCCATGAAATGAAGCAAGAAACTAGGAGAGACGAGGTGTAAAATTGTGTCAAGTTGAAAAGAACCTAATGTTAACGGAGAGCTAAATCCGCGGAAAACATGAATTACGTAATTTACGTAACCCATTTAAACGTTAACACTTCTACCAATCCGAAAGTTTAAAATCAATTAATAATGCATATATAACTTTCATATGGTTTAAAAATTAAGTATTTTTTATGTATTAACAAAGTATTATTTTATTTTTCGTAAAATTAGAATTACACCGGAAACTTATAATTTACATATTATAAGCAGCTACAGTTATAATTAATGAGTTTATTGCGTAAGACAAAATGACGATTTTTTAAAAATGATTGTCAACGACTCATGATTACATAATTTAACGTAAATATTGAATATTAGAGACCGTGAAACATAATTTGTAAGAGCTAATTATATATTTATGTGATGATCTGATTTAAGTATGTTTATAATTTCAATGTAGAATCAAATCAGTATGTTGTCTATAACTAATATTTATATCATGAATTAGCAGAAATAATGTGAAATTTATGTATTTTAGATTCAGATATTTTTGATTTACGTTTTATACGTGATCTTTATTTAATATTATCACGAATGATAAATACAAGTTGACGATAATTGATCACGTCTAAAAAGTAATTGTGATCTGAAGACACTTGATATTGTTTATGATTCGTTTTATATGTATTTACTTGTTATGTGGATAAATGTTGACTAGGACTAATTACCTATAAGTTGCAGAGGCACCGTTTGTTTTTATCTTTGAGCAGTTTAAAAAAACTTACTGAATGATCTGCGAATCCGCCTCCAGTAACCCAAAAACTTGGAGCCTTTGGACACGTTCTCAGCCGAACCGCCTCCAACGTCCCTTCTATTTTTGCCACTGTCACGATCATCATCATCGTTGTTATTGTTGTTATGGTGATGTCTATGATGGTTAAGCACATCACCAAAAGATTTGGATCGCGGTTTGTCCGATTTAAGGGCGACGTCCAGTGCAGACATGGAACGCGAATGCGGACGATCGGTGGCGTCGACGTCGAGCGTCCCGACGCCGACGATCGCATTGTTCTTCACGCTGAACTTCGGCGCCATCTGAGCAGATGCCCGTCGAGTGTGTCGCGCTTTCAAAGACAACGTCTACCGCCCCGCAACATTATAATCACAACATCACGTGAATTATTAACACTTTCGTGAATGCAAATGAGTAGAGAAGATCGCATTACGCAATACGATCCACCTCCTTTCATACAGTTTTTTTCTTTCTTCAAAAAAACTGAACTAACAGTCTCTCCGTAAGGTTACTCATTCTATTCACTTCATCCTCGACAAGCGGACACAATATATTTATCTCAGTTCTTCAATCGAGATCAGAACGCGAATGGTTTTGTGTGCACATCTCAAGCTTCAATTTAGACCTCACATGTTTACCGATTCTATTACTATCCTTTGCATTACCTATTAAGACTCGTTCAGATTACAAAGTCCAAAGATTTGCAAATTAACCACCGTAAATAAAACATTCAAATATTCAGCACCACGCCAAACTTTGTAATAATCTAAAATAATAAATAAACGCTAACGTCAAACTACATATATA
>JAFMTC010000038.1:162925-180176 GCA_018845635.1 Nicrophorus orbicollis | reverse complement strand
CCTGCACCCTACCTACTTCCTCTAGCCAGCAACGTATGATGGATGGATCGGCTGTCTCGCACTCTTGTCCTCCTTTATGCCACACGCACTATATCTCCTCCTCCAGCAACTCACTCACGCACACTGGATTCTAATAGGAATCGTATAAGATATTCTACTGCACTGCTACCGACAGATATCTCTCGCCTCTTCGCTCGCTTCGCTTTCCGGAATCTGCAATAGAATCTTCCTCCTTCGTACTTCTTTCCTTCCACCGCGGCAGCAGGGACGACTCTCGCGTTCACTCGCTTTTTTACGTTAACTGCTGATCTCGATGGTTTAGCTGTTGGATAATGTGGGAACGCTCACGCGATCTGTTTGATACACCTCATTATTTGCCACCCGGATCGACTGTTTTACACCATTTTTATTCGTTCCGCAAATCGCAAACGGGTCTCACCTCACCATTAATTTCAGATGCTCAGACATTGACCCGTTCGTGCAATATCGTGACCAATCACGGTGCGCTTCGCTCTGCCGGCCCTACCCGAACTAATCCCCGGATACCACTCTATACGGGTCGCGCGCTCCCATCTACCGTCGCATCGCGCAAACCATCCGCACCCATCCAGCTTCTTTCCCGCTCAAATTCAAACTCATTCCAAACACTAAATCACATTTATTTTTTCGCTCCTTTAATGATTGTTAATATTAATAATTATTATTATTCTAATAGTTATAGATCATGACAAAATAAATTCATATAATAATATTTAAAACAATAAAATATCAACTATTACAAGCAATGTAATGTAAATATAAGCAATAAAATGATTATTATATAAAATATACAGGAAAACCACTAAAATATTTCAGAATGGAAAGCTTTATATGGTTCATTAATTTTATTTTTTCATTCAAATAAAACTATTGTAGTGTATTAATTCAGAATGATTTAAAGTACCATCCACTACCTACTTTAAACTTCAACTGATAATTTTTACAAAACTTTTTGTAAAGTATTTCATTGTCACCAAGATATTTATATAATTGAAATATAGTCAACTGAATCTACAAATAGTCTTTATATAAAAAATATTTAAGTTTCGATAATTGAAACACTTTATGAGCACATTAATAAAAAAAAATATACATTTATAAAGTTTTTATATTGTATTATATTAAATCAATACCTAATCAAAACAGATTTTCTTTAATTAAGATCTCGAATTTCCCAGATGGTACCGAACTTTCAGTCCCTGTTCACAGCTAATTTTTTTGGTAAGAACGTAAAAATTCAAATCCAAAAATTTATTAATATAAAATGTACATGTTTATTAATTTGTTTGAAAATTAATACTGCATTTTGATTTATTAAAGAAAATATTAATTGTATTTTATATTTTAGTAACATTGCCTAAAAGGCGCGTATAGTAGGATTAAGTTGTATATCTAACAAAAGTCGTATTTCTAGCAAAATTTGTTTCATCCAAGCGTAATCTTAAAGCAGATGTGTACCAAGGTACCTCTGTACTTATATTGTTTTAAGTATAGAATTAATGTGTTTTATTAAAATACATGTATATTTTGTACGAATAGGATTGTAAATTTATTGTTAATCGCAACTCAAAATACAATATTTTAAAATCGAATTCATGCTTCGAAAGTAGACGTTTTGGCGCCCGCAATGGAAATTGTGCTAATGATGTGCAAATATTGTGTGAATACAGAATATTTTCCCATATTTTCAAAATATAAAGTATAAACGTTATGTAAACATTGTAGACTGTAAGAAATCAGTGTTTATTACGAAAGAACTGATTACTATTTATTAAGGTTCGATTCTTTTAAAAATTGAATGTTACTATACGAATCCGAATAATCGAATATTAATATACCGTTGTTATGGTTACAAGAAAGTACTGTATAAGAACACGTGACGAAAATTGTAAAGCAATCTTTTGTTTTGGTTGCAGTGCTGTTAAATGGAAGGTAGTATTTTCGATTGAAATCCACAAAAATAATCTAGGACCAAAAGATCTCAGTTTGGCCCAGCTTGAAATCATAAAAAAATATTATTTACCAAATTATGTATTATAATATACTTGATGCAATTACTTTCAATTTTGTTTAATATTGAAAATGGGCTTTGATTGACTGTGAGTAAAAACGTTATATAAACCTATTTTTTTAAATTGCATAACAAATTGATTGAATTCAAGTCAGGTCATTCATGAAACAAATAGTTTTCTAGAGTAAGCGAAGTTCCTTAGAATTAAACGTAAGCACATAATATCGATTGAAATTCCAAACAAGATTCCACGGTTTTAGTTCGTAGATCAATAATAGGTTATCGAAAAAAAGACTACAATCAATACTATCTCTATCTCCTACTGTATTAAACTAAAATTTCCCTCACGCCACGGATTGATCAAGATTACTACATATAGAAAAATAATTTAAAAATTGACTAGATTTATATTAATATGACACATAAAACGTCGCAGAATTAAATCGAAGTTAAAAGAAGTCTACTAGTCGGGCGCCTGTGCAACTGCACATTTCATTGTTTCAAAATTGATTGCGTAATGTTGATTTGTAATTCTTTTTTTTATATTTATTATACGGAAAACTTACCGTGGTGTTGTAGTTTGCTGTGCTTAACGGACTTTCCAAAAACCATCTCACAAACATTAAATAGTTCACGCAATAAAAAAACAACAAATTAAAGTACGTTCTTCCAGTTTAAAACTTTTCTAGAATTACAATATATATAATATACACTCATATAAATTTAAAACTAACCACATACACGGACACATAAAAAATCGGGCTATTCAACTCACATCTCACGATTGACTAAAGTTTGTTCATGATAAATGCCAGACGCGATGCGGACTTTTTTTTTCAATATTATTTAATGTATTCTGACTATTTGTTTAATGCTATTTCGTGAGATAAGACAAGAAACGAGATTTATTATATGTATTTAAAAAAAACAACAGAATCAGTCGATGTATGCGGTTCTCTTTAAAGTCGCGCACTAATTCAGTGCATGATTCAATTACACACACAATAGATCATATTTTTTTGAGACCTGCGTGTAAAAATAGAATATTAACGGTATAATGATCATTATAATGCCAATGATCAAATAGATAAGAAATTGCTTTATTTTATTTTCGAAAATTAGGAGACCGTAGCCAAGCGAAAATTATATGTGCAGACTTTACTTATATAAAATATTTATCTGCGAAGGTTTAAGCTATTATGGGAGATAATTAAAAGGATCGAGAGTAATTATTGTCGAGTGAGAGAAATTCAAATATACGCATATGCAACCTAAAGTGCGCGAGAGAACGTCAGCGATCACGCGTTTTAACGATGTTGCATTTTCCCGTCTCTATCAATTATCATCTGATTGTTAGCGTCTCATGAGTAACGCTCAAATCATTTCAAAACAGTCGCCATCCAGATAAACGCGAGTCGTTATCTAATTTCCTATCATCTTATTAGATAACAGCTCGTGAAGATCTTCCGATTCGCAAATGAAATATGGCATCCGTGTAAGATGAATTGTTTTTGATAAGAGAGCACACTACTGCTGGCAATAACTTTGAAAATTGGAAAATCATCAGAGAAACAGTGAAAATCGTGATGGCTAGGAGACGTCAAATTGAAGGTGAATATTGCTCCGACAGTGCTGTGCAGAGTCCAGAAATTTCCTCTTCTATACAACGAAGAAGTATCATTCCTACTGGAAGGGAAAGTTACAGGAGTTATTGCAGAGATTATGTGGATATGGAAGATGTCTTGATTGCAAACAACAGTACTCAACTTATGCATCAATTGCTTATTTTTTTCATTTGAGCCAGTAACTTGTAATATTAGGTTTTCAATTTCAGATCTCTCCGAGAACAAATTTAGTGCAAGGCAGTCCGTCATATATTTAGCAGCTATTTTCTGCACGTCACTATGCATTCTTTTTGCAATTTACAGCAGTTTTCCTAAATTAACAGTGTAAGTAGTTATAATGATCTAATGCAAATATTTAAAATATACTAACTTAAATGCTTAATGTTCAAATAATCTTTTTTTTTTCAATAGTTTATATATAAGACTATTTAATTAATCTGATTTTAGAGAAGAGAAAATGCACATTAAAATTCCTTGGAACTTGGATGCAGCAAAACAGTTGGGCACAGTTTTGAATAAGTACAAAGAAGACCATTTTTATCAAGTATTTTCTGGCGTTTGCATCACCTACATATTGTATCCTTAATTCTTAATATTTAGCGCAAATGTATTGGGAGAAAAACGTATTTTACTTAACTATACTTTATTATATAGTCTGCAGACGTTTGCAATACCAGGTTCATTGTTCCTATCAGTCTTATCGGGATTCTTGTTCCCGTTCTTCTTAGCATTGCTTCTGGTTTGCACATGCTCTGCGTTGGGTGCTAGCCTTTGTTTTATGATATCCCAACTCGTTGGCAGAAAGCTGATCAAAAAATACTTTCCAGAAAAGGCGAACGCTTGGGCAGTGACAGTGAGCAAACACAAAGATAATCTGCTTAACTATGTTATATTTCTACGAGTCACACCATTCTTGCCAAATTGGTTTATAAATTTGACAGCGCCTGTGATAGGTGTACCACTTGTTCCTTTCGCATTGGGCACCTTCATCGGAGTTGCTCCACCGTCATTCATCGCCCTCCAAGCTGGACAAACTCTGCACAATATGTCCGCTTCAGACAGTGCCATGAGCTGGACTTCCATAAGCTTATTGATGCTATTTGGTGTTCTTTCGCTGATTCCCATCTTGTTCAAAGACAAACTGAAGAAGAAATTTGATTAGTGCGTAAACGAGGATGTTTATAGACCGATTTCAAAACAAATATAAAAAATGCATTTAAAGTGCGTGATTTAAGTTATTACTATTTATTTTTAATTAAAATAAGTTATATACATTCGATGTTGTTCAGCAATACGAAGTTATGTAGGAGACTGAAACGTTCGTTGAGTTCTGAATCGGTAAACTGATTGGTCTCCAATACCACCAATTGTACCACACTGCAATATTAATACATTAATAGATAATTTAAATAAATTTTGTAGAAAAAAAAGATAAATTGCATTATTTTCGACTTACAGGTGTAGTTTTCTTTAAGGATTACAGAAATGCTGCGGCATTTATGACCGCATTCTTTGGTAGATTTGAGGACTACAGTTCTCTCACCGGAGCCCTGCATTAAAGACACATAGCTGCACTCGAAATTTGGTAATGCGAAGCCTTCCGATTTTGGACCATCGATTATCACGTATCTTTCTATACTCTGTCCGGACCATTCGGAAATCATACTAGGTTTGGGAAAGAGCTTTCGGATGATCTGTGCTGGAAGCATACGATTAATCCTCCAGCTGATATGTGCATCCGAAGATTGAGTCAATTCCAGATTTAGCAAATCTTTCAAGTATCTTATATTATTATTATTGGATTTTATATGACTTGCATGTTGATCAATTACCATCATGTTGTTACGGTACAAATTTTGAATATCTTTGAAATAAACTGGTCCAGAATTTGACTAAAAATAATACAATTTGAGTACATTTATTAAATGGTAATATAAAAATATTAATTTACTTTTGTTATAAATGGTGAACCAGAATCGAATATACTTTGGTTTTCCAATTCAGTTGCATTTATAATAGAATAAATGTTTTCACATGGCCAACATTCCATATTGTTCACATAAAAGTAAGGATTCTCTAACAAACAACTCTCATCATATAACTCTGAAAGTTAATAGAATTACATCACATGAAATATTGAAAATAAGAAAAAAAAACAAACCTGTTAATGAAGAAAAATATGTAATTATTGGCATGGAGAGATACCTTATAAATTTCAGACCAGGATAAATCAATCCCTGAACATTCCTCAAGATAATACTCGAGGTAGGTTGATGGACTTGCATAAGAATATAAGAACCAAGCATTATGAATAAAAAAAGGAATATACATATTTTCAACCAGTTTCTATGGACTTTGGATGGAGAATCCATAAGTGCATAGCAATCTTCAAATATTTTGTTTATTTCTTTAACAGTCAGTTCATTCTTGTATGACTCTTTCAGTTGCTTCACTTGCTCCACATAAAATTTCAACAGTTCTTTCTCACCCATTTGAGTCATCTCATTAATGTAAATAAATAATTTAAAATAGGATCTTTACATCAAGATATTGAGTTATTTATCATTATTTATGTTTTGATTGTCTAGTGAGCAGGTTACCATTGCCATGGTTGCCAACACAGCTATCTTGAATCCATATCATGTCACAAAAATATATTACTTTCATTCATTACATTCGCCCCATGATTTGCATTGTATAAGTGTGAGTATCGGTGTCAGTATTGTAAATTATCGGTCCCGTTCAAAGTCCCGATATTAGACTTCTCGTCAATCATTTGCCCGACATCCGTTAGCCCGACTGCATCGAACTCCGTCTACATCAAATTCCCGACATCCGTTATCTCGACTATACTAAATTCCCGACATCCGTTATCCCGACTACATCAAATTCCCGATATTCGTTATCGCGAACATTTTCTTAGATTATGCATATTGGTAAACAGTGACTACACTGTACGCTGCGTGTCTTAAACAGACATGCTAAATTCATGCCAATTAAGGAATTAAGCGAGGGAAGAAGCTAGTTGAGTAAAAGATGAAGTTGTGATTTCCTTAATGTCCGAAAGGACAGATTGTAAATGTCGTAAATGGATTACTGTACCCCGTTGATGGAATGTCATAGTGTGGCCTCTTGCTGTTTCATGACAGTCAACAGAGTGCAAGTCTGGAACATCTAGAATGTTACATAAAAGTTACCTCCATTTTCAAATATGTGTTTTTATGATTACTGCCCTTTTATCCTTTCGGGTCTTTCGGCACCACTATTTTCGACGAGTCGTGTCTCTGCAAATCAGACAAACTATGGTAAACTCTGATCTGGTAATTTTTGAACTTTGCATCTTTTGCACTGAATTTTGTGATGTGATGTTTAGCCCATTAACATATCAAGTAAAAATGCATACTAAAAATATTTTTTATTCTTATTTATTGCGACATACTGAACAAAGGTTTATTAAAAAAAGGAAAATCTACATGTTTTGAAGAGAAATTGACCAAAACAAGGTTTCTGAATTAGATTGAACAACGGACTTACTTTCGTCATAGTATCATTCGAAGCTTGAGCATGGAAATTATCGGTAAAGAGCAGATTTTTTTATGTCTAATATTCTAAATATGACATAAATTTCTCAAGATCTATATTCAAACTGCTGTAATAACGCTCAGTAGTCGGTTCATATCCAGGTAATATCAATATGCTTTTTTAATCTCAAATAACATTATAGGGTTGTAGATTTTTGTGGTTTCTGCAACATCTTTTTCTCTGATCTGAATGGCATTGGTAAAACGTCACGGGTTGTGTTATACATAATTCCCTCTATCTCATTTTCATTGTCATAACGTTATTAGACACCGGTAAATTATTATTGTCATCTCAGTTCGAAACATTATAGCCGGGTAGAAGTGGATTTACTTCAATTATTCTTTTTGAAGAGTTGAAGAAATCAAGTCAAATATCTATCTTCTTTGTCAATAGGATTTAGAGTAAGTAAAAATAAGGCAATCGGTTTACGCACTATTCAATTTTGATTTTATATAGGTAACTAGTCTCATCTAGTTTTGATATAATTAGTTACTTCCATAATAATCGTAGAAACAAAACGCAAAATGAAGACTTGAATATATTCATGATTACATATTATAAACATATGGAAAAGATACATGTTACTGGAAATTGTCCTATGACTGTTACGATTAAAAAAAACTTTTTGTCTATCCCCGTTTATAGAAGGGATGTTTACTGCAAGAGGTTTTTCTGATGTATTGACTGATCATTCGGCAATTAATTGTATGTTTTTCGTCGTTAAAATAATTTCATATAATGTAAATATATTTTAAGCCGATATGCTTGTTTGGTTGCATATGTTGCGTGATGAAAAACAAATAAGTACATATTTTTAAATGTAGATGGTTTATTTAATGTTTACATGTAAGCATTGCAAGTGAATCAATCATATAATACTTGAATAAGCCAGACTAGAAGTTAGAAGGGTACAACATTCATCTTTAAGATCCTTGTATCTATCGCCTGCTGGAATCTCCACTGCGACCGTAACGTAAGTGACCGTAATCATCGAAATCTTCGCGCTTTCCAAATCTTAAATGACCGTAGTCATCCGAATTTTGCCTCTTGTTTAATTCGAAAAAGTCATCATCGTCAACTGAACAAAATATAAATAATTATTATTATTAGAGTTACTAGTATTTCAAATATTACCAATGAAATCTCCCAAGTCTGGTTTGAAACGAGCATACTGTCCAATAGTTCTTGGAGATACTCTCAGGAATGGTCGACTTCTTATCCTACGATTAGCTTCGGTTGGTACGGATGCACCTGCTGGTCCTGCTGATGCTCCATCATTGCAAGCAATTAATATTAAACACATAGAGACGAGAAGAAGCTTCATTGTGAAATAAGTATTGAACATCTCGTCTGAAACAAAGATCGAAATTTAAAATATAGAAAACGGCAAACATTTGAATACCTCTTCTTCTTCATTTTTAAACGCTTGATTATTTTTTTGTTTATTGTAATTTGCAACCATTATTTTATAAACAATATACAATCGTTTCCTTGTTGATTAATGAAAATTGTCGTAGTCGCAGCTATGTATTAATTGTTCCAAAGTATGTATTAATAATTATTTATTGTTTTATATATTACTCATATGTCTTTGATAAAGAAAAAGATGTAAATATAAAAAGCATTTCACTAATTACAATTTGATATATTATTAAACATCGCATTGTAAAACTTTGACATCTGACATTACATTACTATAGAATTACAATGTTAAATGTTTCTAATTAAAATTTTATATCATCAATTTTGAATAAGTCAAATTGAATGACACATAATTTTCATATAAGTCTCAGTTATTGTTATTTTATAAAAGAATTTTCATTTTTGAATGAGCAGAATAAACAAATATTGTTTAAAGATATGTAATATATTAGTACTTACCAATAAGTTGTGATCTGTTGAGCTTAAGACTGCGAGAAGCTCTCTGGTGTTTGCATTTTCCGGATCCTTCTTATATACTCAAGATGAGGATAGGCTAATTTATGATTATTATGCTAGTGGCGTGCACCACCAACAAAGTGGATTTCTGCCGATCGCGTCTTTTGACACTTTTATCTTATTACTAGCGCATCCCCTTTGGAAAACTTGATTATAGCAATTTTTCATATTCAAATTCAATCAGCGTTGAGGCAAAATTAGAAAGACTAATTTCCATTGACGTTCACGCATTTCTATAACATGCGGTAAATGTAATTATATATTTACGAAATAATAATCTCAAGAAAGATCAGTCCAAATACAGTCCAAATGATTTATATTCTTAAACATTTTACTCTGCTACAAAGTTTTTTTTTCTTCCTATTACAGTGGTCGTGTAGTACAGTAGTCATGGCAGTATCATATTTTATTTTTAGTTATGTGTAAGCCATCTAAATTAACGATAAAAACACAATTAATGAGATGTTATTAAGTTCAATATTATATGGAAATGAAATACAGAACTAATATTGTCATGAACCCAGCTTGATATGAATATTCTGATTATGCATTCTATCGTATGCATTACGGTGTTGTGCAAGATTGTGTATCGTGAAACGCAGGAAATATCCAATCGTTTGCATTTAATAAGATGATCATCAGTTAGTAAAGCATGTGCGTCGCCGCCAATGGCAGTATCTAGTCGATATATTGTGACAGATGACACTGGGCATCGATAGGAATAAACAGAATATGTATAACAAAACAATGATGTATACGCATCCAACACATGTTTACTCAAATTAATTTAAATCTCAATACAACTTGTTTCAGGATGAGTGAAACATCTACAAATATTCAATCCATTTGGCTGGATGCTTGCGATATCGAGCTTCTTAATAAAAAGAGGATGCACGTTAAACTCGAGGCTTACAAAGATAGGTATTTTCGTAACAGTACACTTCTAATAAACAAAAATGTAAGTATTTATAAGAAGTGATTAATAAATATATTAATTTAGATGTTTAGAAACAGCTAAATAAAGCGAAGGAAGATCTCGAGGATCTGACGAAGAAGTACAACGATTTGAAATTCGTAGCGGAATGCGAAAAGCGTACAAACAAAATATTGTACTCCAAATTGAAGTCATATAAAGAAGCCAATATCTTGATGGAAAGCAAGATAAAGGATTGTCTTGAGGCTAAAGCAGAATCAGCAACCAATTACCAGGATATTGTGAGTCTACTACATTTATTACTACAACATATATGCTTGATATAAAGTAATTACGTAAGAAGTTTATATCAAATTATTTCCACAAGTTAAGGATTCTCAAGTCCACAATTCAATATCTAAAGATTGTTAAAGTGTATCTGTACTACATATTTATTAAATACAAAAATAATAATAGTAAGCAGAAATTAGAGCCAGTGCAAATTTATAAATAAATAAAGATGAAAAATATATACAGTTTACTAACTAGGTTACTAACAGGTTACTAACAAAATTCAATAATTTCGGAGAGTTTTCCTTGTAATTATAGGTTTTAAATTAACGCATTTAATTGTTTAAATTTTCAATAATTTCAATCAGATTCTTAAATGTAATAAGAATTCGAATTTCAGCTTTCCGAAAATAAATCCATTCAAAAAATGTTAATAAAGCTTGAACAAGAAAAGCGAGATTTACTCCAAACAATAGAAGAACTAAGTGCCAAAGATATGTATAATAATATATATAAATCAGACTTGATTAATGAACACAAAAAAACGAAGCAACTATTATGTTCTTTACAAGAGTAAGTATTAAACCGAAACATAATTCTCGTAATAATAAATGGATGAATTTTTAGAAATATGGAGAAACTGAATCAAGAACATGCGTCTCTTGAAAATATAGCGGAACGTACGAAAGAAACCTTCCTAAAATTACAGTCAATTGCTTTCGTCGAACAAAAGTTACAAGAAGTTATTAATGAAAAGATGGAAATAGAGAATCGTATGATGTATTATAAAGGTATTTGTTATTATTATGTCATGAGAATGTATTTACAACTATATATATATTTAGGAAAATGCGATCAAGTGGAGCATCTTCTAGACCTTTCGGATTTTTCCCCGATTGAGAAAAAGTGTGAATACTTTTTTAGAGAGGTGTTTTTATCCATTTTTTTTCTTTATTCAAAATAAAATGTATTTCATTGTAGTGGAAAAAAGGCGTTGAATCGCAGAAAGTTCAAGCAACTATTCATAGGAACATGGTTAAATCTTTACTGGATAATTTAAGTAAGGAGCAGGAAGTCAACGCGAATTTGATTATACAACTGCGAAACAAAGATGAGATTATCGAAACCCTTGAAAAGAATGTCGCTGAATTGCAGTTGCAGCAGGGTATTGCTGTACTACATGTTAATGAGAATACGGCGGTTAAATGTGAAAAATGTGAAGAACAATAGGATACTACTCTAATATTAATACATATATATATTTTGTTATGTGAAACCAATGTAAATTTAGTATATTTTATATAATGTGTAGAAATGGTTGCCTATAGTGCGACTTCGAGATGTATTTATTTTTCATGATTGTTGATTCTTTTGTAAGTGGAGCGTTTTATGTTTGAGTTAATAAAATTAATAAAACACTAAATATAAGTTTTATATGTATCTTTGTTATGAAATTAAATTGTTTTCGTCTGTAGATTGTTAGATAAATGCGTCATCGTTGAAGAATGCAACCGTCCGCAAAAACTGTGTAGTCGTGCAGATCATATATCTCCCAGCCCGAAGCCCAAATAAATTCCACCTGACCAAGCGAATTTTATATTATATTGCTTGGCTTAAATAATCATAAGATGCAAGAAACCACTCATGGTCGCAGAATAATCTGACTTTGTTCTTGGTAACTTTTTGTAAACCGAGAACGCGGAAACTTGTGCGTAAAGCGAAAGGCAAACGCATGCAGCACGAAAACACAATGGATATTATCTATGGGACATGACGGTAAGAGGTACAAAATGAAAACGAGTCCGTGCACTCTTCATGGGTACCTCTCCCTCTCGTACCTTCCTTTTTTTATACCAAGACCTTCCATATAAGAAACGATAAGTGGTAAACTACCGCAAGAATCTCCTATCCGCTGCAGTTGTCTCTTCAGTTGGCCGCCGCGGCATTCAAGAGCAAGGTCGTCCATCAATACCCAGCCAATTAATGAAAAACTTCAGGCTTGCATTTCTCGAATACCCAATGCTTGGACGCTGTTAATTCTCATTTAATGTTTCCATCAAATTATTCAAATTTCTACAAACGTATTCAATCGGTGAAGTGCAGTGAGTTATTGCTGTAAAGTACACATGTAAGTGCTCTTGCGAGATTCATAAATATTTATATTTATCGTTTACAAATGAATATCCAATATTCGATAAAACGTAATGGCTTTGAAAGAAAAAAAATAGCATGGAGTATTTCCTTAAACTTAAACGAAATTTAATCAGTAAATACTTAAATTTTTAATCATCATCATGAAATAAATTATTTATGTGTCCAACTATTACTATCATAATAAATAAATTATGTATAAGATTTCACAATAAGTTTCTCTGCAAGACCCATAACGAGTGTCTTATTTGTTCCCTTTTTTTTTAATAAACTAAAAGAATTCGAGTGATCTTGGTCGTATTGTAATCAAATATAAAAAATCCCTAATCCCACCCAATAATAATATTAATTAATTCGTAAGCAGACTATATAATTACAATTAGTTTTTGTAAAAGAGCCACCAATATAGTTAATTAAAGCAATTACTTAATTTCTAACTACAAAAACTCAACGACAACATCACCAGTGTTTATTACTATGTCCAGATTTACTATAAAATATTAAGTATTTTTATATTCACTTTTTATTAGTAGAACCAATCATTGGATTTTCCAAGAATAGCATTAAAACGATACCGGAAATTCTTGATGCATCACACCACGAAATGGTTATATTATATCATTTATTTCAAAAAAAAAACTTGTTATAAATAGACAATCATAATTTTATTTGTTTGGGCCTTAGCCCTTTAGTCACCTTTTTGTAATTAATAAACATGATGATTATTATTATTATAATTTTATGACGAATATAAAATATATTAGTTTACAAGTTTCTGAAATTAATTTTACATTAAATAATTAATTTCAATCTAATTACATTTTATTTAATTACATTTCCAAAAATAATTGATTTATTTTTCAATTGTATATTAAAAATAATTATTTTTTAACAAAAATAAAATATGGTTCCATTTCAAAGCAGAACAGGTACTGTTTCATCACTTTTCTGTTTTTTCGCTGATATGTTTTGTTTTTTTATGGTTACCACAAGCATATGTAGATGTTTATTTTTTATAGAAGCTAATATAAAATAGGTCAATAGTGGCTAAACTCGTTTAATGCATAATGTACTAAGTAGTCTATAGTAAATTGGTAGTAAAATCGACGCTTTATGTGAAATAATTACAATTAATGTAGGTTGATCTACATAATAAATAAATCTACGCCAAGAGCTAGAGTAAAAAGTTATGATTTTTGTATAAGTTGCTAATGATGTGATTAAATTTATTGGTGCGTATAAAGTATTGAATTAATTAAATTAATTGAAATCTGATTACCTTTCGTGAATAATAGCTTTGCATATGAGTTTATTTTCGATGTTTCAGCTTTTTATGTAATTAAATAAAAACAAGAGTGGATGAACCGAAGTGATTATATACCTATGTTAATAAGAACTTAAGATATTCTTCAATATGTTGATTTTAAATAGTTTTTAAAACAAGAGAATATATTGGATTATAATGTATAGTATATGTCAAAATACATTTACCGATAAAACATCAAATATTTCGTATTAAGCAAACTTTCTTGTAATTAATTTCAGCTGTAAAAAATCCTTGATCTAATCCAGGAATACTTAAAAAGAAGGCTTATCAGGAGATCAAGACAAAATCGTTATATGTCACGTTTAAAATGAGAAAGGTCTTCTGTCCACAACAACAAAATAATACCATCTGGCACAGTTATCTATCTGAAATTGCACCTGGTTGAATGGAAAGATTTTGAAATATATTGTATATATTCCAGAAAAATAAAATCTAAGTAACTAAATTTTGATACAATATATTTAATAAGTAAATTAATTAAATTATTGGATATATTATATTTTTTATGAAAAATTTATTACATAAAATGAAATTGCCATCAGTTATTTCCAACAATTCCGAGATATTTTATATGTAAAATGTGATGCTATAAATATCTCTGGAATACTGAAATATTGTTTTTGATACATAATTGTTATTTAATATTTATTTTAAATATATATACATTTATTGCATTGAAAGACTACCATCCTTTTTAATGTGAAATACAGTACATTACATTTTATTTAATTTAATTATTTTTTTAAAATGTTTATTTATTTATCTTATTTATATCTACATATTTACACATAAAATTATTAAGAGTTCATGCTCCTTTGCTGCAGTCCATGGGTTTCCATGGGCTGGTATTGCAAGTGAGCTTTTTCTATTTATTTGTTCTATTTTTTATACCATTCTTTAATTTTCTTCTTAAACCTGTCCATATTTTTCTCTATTTTTATGTCATCCGGCAATTTATTGTATTCCCTCACACATTTACAAATAGTTAAAGTAATTCTCTTTCATGTAAGGTATCTTGATTATGTGGATTTATAAAATGTAAATAAATATAATTTTTGGGCAAAAATTCTTCGGTCATTAGCCCTTTGGCACAATTTTAACCAATAAATATGTTGAAATAAATAAAAAATATCATTTTCGTGCAATTAATACTTTATTTGTGATATTTTACAAAATATTATTATTTTTACTTAATTAGTTAAGATTTATAGATTTTAACTCAAGTAATATTATTTAAGGATTGCGAAAACGTTTGAATGGAAAGCAACTGGATTTTTAAATTCTCAGCTCTCGCAAGAGATCATGTTCATGAAAGTTGAATGCGACGGCCTCCAGAGTTATTAGCCTCTAATAGCGAGCAATTTGCTCTCACAGAATAATTAGACAAATTATGCAGGACTTTGTCCTTTTCGAAACACGTATGCTTCGGCACTATCACCGCTTTTTCTTCGACTCCGAAGAAACGCGTTATAATTGAACCGTTTAATTGCAAACTAATTTGCCGATTTCCATCCGAGCGGTCGGTTAACAGCTTCCGTGAAAACCGGTAGCGGATAAATTTACGACACCTACCGTAATCTCAGCATTTTTCTGCGTTCGTCAAGCAGAGAAAATGCAAGAAACTCACATCTCGAATGCATAACTTTGAGTTGGACGTAAACAAAAAGTGATAGCGGATTATTAGCTTTGGTCCGGGGACCATTAATTATATAATTGGAGACTATCAGAGATGGAATTTCTGCAGTAATAAATTTTAATTGAAATTGCGATTTTATAGAGTTAACTCGTACGATGGGTGCAATTTACATTTTCCATTAAAATCATGAAAAGGAATCAAGGCAGTATGGAGGAATTCATCGATGATTAAAGTATTTAATTGCTCGACTCTAATTACGTGCCGAAGCATGATTTTTCTTTGCTTGTGATGATCTTGAGGTACTCGATGATGATGTATACAGCACATTGTTGAAAGCAATAAGTCATCGGAATCAACGAGGCTATGATTTCACTCCGTCGAATGCCATTGGTTTAGCTGCGCAATAAATTTGAAACCAAATTGACAATCTCGAGGTGTTGCTTAATTGCGGACTATAAAGAATAGGCACTATTTGCATATGCAACTTGTTTCTTCGGTGGGCGAAGGAGCGGGAACTTTCTATGGTCCAGACTGCTTGGAAACAGAACCCACACGTGATGTGACCAACTGCAAACTGCGTGCACGTTAATTACGTAACTGCACAAAAATAAATGGTGGCGTGTAAAATGGATGTGCGGGATTAGATGAAGACCGATCGTCGCCGGAACGGAGACAGGTTCTAAAATGGTAGTTGCGGAATTATCTTGTAAATTGCGCAGACACAAAAAAAGGAACAAATTGTAAAACTTGTTAGCGACAAAATTGTTTCCATTACAATGCACGCTAAATATAAATATTATGGGTCAACCACCTACTAAATGTCACACACGCACACGCACGAAGTTCATTCAATTTTTACATAGGTTTCTTCTACATAACTATGCTACTCTAAAGAACATAATGATTGCTTAACATATTTTCATATTAGGTGAACGCATTCCGTCCTCCATCCCGTATACGAACATTTGTTCTTCAATTCATACACATATTAACACTTTGTTGGCGGTTAATTTCAAAATTTAATGATTTTTCCACTTTTGTTTTTTTTACACTAGAACTGCTACGATATTATAAACTATTGGTTTTAGAATAAATTTGTTTTAAATATGCAGAATCATAAAAAAAATGTACTATGACTATATCAATACCAGTCATTACGTATTTCTCAAACATGAAATGTATCCTATAATATGTGTTCTAAATTGGAAATAGTTCATTATAGTTTGAGATATATTTATCGAGGTTTTATTAATCAAAAGATAATATTATGAAAGTTTAAATAAGTAACAAATTATCATTATTAATGACAGTTATATGCTTAAACATCAAATATCCTGCACAAAATCAGAAGCTTTTTGAGTTTTGGGCAAAATAGGAACCCTAACGAACTCAAAATGTAAAGTTTTTATTTATATTTCACGTGCAACGGCTACCAGATTTTAAACAATAAGAACGTTAAGTGTTAAGTCAATCAGTTTGCAAGAAACAAACATTTAAAATAATGCAGTTACTTTGTAATTATTATCACGTTTTAATGTCATAACTTCTAAGACACGCAACTTTGTAATTAACTGTTTTTATACTTTTTTATGTTATCCAAATTATAACGGTATATAATGTTATTTTTTATATAATTATGATTTAATTGAGAACTTTAAGCAATACAATCTGGAATTATAACAATATTACCACAAGCGGCATTTGTCACTTTAAGAAACAGTAATTAAAATTATTTTAT
>JAFMTC010000038.1:143571-159794 GCA_018845635.1 Nicrophorus orbicollis | reverse complement strand
ACGTTATGTCGAAACCGCTTCGTGTTGCGCAACTCATCAATATGTATAATCGAATATACATTTCGACGGTTCGGAATTCATCTGAGATGTTGGAAACTCATTTAAAAACGTTTAAAATTAAAAAAAAAATATATTTAAATAGTTTATTGTTTTTTAAATAATTAATATTTACCTTCAATTAGCACTTGGTGAGTGCTAAATAAATGTATTTGTAGGCATTAAATTGCTAATGGATTGGCCGGTGGAAAATGCTTGTTAATTTGTGTTATTTTAACACTTCTTAGAGCTTCTTGTTTCCAATTATTACACATATTCAGATTATTTACGTTGCTCAACGATGAAAGGAATTGCAAAAATAAATATATTGACATTCTCGAAAGCACGTACACTTTCATGCAAAAATTATATATCGTATTCCGTACATTTCTTTGCAGAATAAATTTCTTTCGATTCGCCTATCGACGAACGACTGGAATATATAGAGATTGTTTTCCTTATTAAATGATCCAAATCTATATTCCCATAAGGAGCATCAAGAAAATGTAGAGATAATAGACATTTAATTTATTTCCTCGTCACGTCCTGACAACCCTATCAATATTGAAACTTTGATCTGAAAATTATTATTTATAAAAATATACAGACATTATCTTCGTGAGTAACTGTTGCTTAGATAATAAAATATGAACGCTAACAAATTAATTCTTTCCAATATTATTAATCTCGATAATAATTCACAAGTAAATTTAGAAACTAAAATCGTTAAGACAGAGAAACAATTTGATAGAAAATAAACAAATACCGTAATATTTTATTTTCTTGGCGGAAAGATCAATGGTCGATAGCCCTTTGGCCAGCCTTTTCTTTTTATTATTATGTTTGGTTATATTTAGAATTATATTTTGTTTTATTTTATAATATTGGCCAGTCATATACATTATATTATATTAATATTTATTTTCAAATTGATAATAAAACTAATTTTTGATGCGACTAACTGATCTGGAACGAATTGGAATACAAATGTTAAAAATAGACTTGTTATTGCATAATTATGTTTACAAGTTTAATGATTTTAAGGAATTGATTTATAAATTATTAATAGCAGATTCAACATAAATAAAAATGATCTAACGAAGTGAGCAGCACTTTTGAAAGCTGAATGTATTTAGTAGCCGATATCAAATGACGAAAGCGTGACAGCAGCAATATTTATAAAATTGTGTTTTGCTTGCGCACCTTTTTTTATTATTGTTATTACGACGAACTTGACACGGATCAACGGTTAATGCCGAGAAACCATTTGAAAAATTTCGAAATAATATTTTTTTAAATCCTATGTTTCGGCTTGTTTATTATTTCAGTAATATTTTTTTTTAATTGGCAATTATTGAAATATGTTGCAATTCTTATAAATACTTACTAAATATTAATTAGAAAAAACTTAATATTTATATTTTCTATTACAATATATATACTAAACATCGTTAGTTTGAGAACTAAATTAAATTTTGTGCAATTAATAATTGTAATAATATTTATTGAAACAATAATTACAAAATTTTTGCTGCGAAACGCATATTTTGAATATAATCAAAATAACGAAATTTGTAAATAAGTAAGTTTCTGTTATTTTTAAAATTATAAATATTACTATGAATTATATACGGAAATGTGCAAATGTTTTTAACTTAAATCATAATAAATAATGGACATTATATATATAAATAAGTATATTAAGATATGCATTAAGTAAATATGATAATAAACTCGTATGGAAATTAATGAAGACTGAATAAAAACAGATTATAAATAAAATAATAATTTTGTAGAATAATGACCTTATAATACAATGTCATTTCCATTAATCAAATATAATGACTAAGTAAATATTTTGAAATATAGGAATTTCAAGTGGGCTTCATGTTTTATTTCATGATTTTATTTACATTATCTAAATAATTAAGCTTACTTTACTATCAAATTATTATTAATGTACTAATTATATTTCGATAAGTTATAATTACTTTAATATTAAAATTTTCTTTCACGGATGAAATTGTATGTAAATATTACGAAATGATTCAATTGTACTTTACGTTTATGTTCGTTCGCCATAATTTGAATAACATTTAAATAGTAAGTCGACGGTAAAATCGAATTCGAGCAGTGTCACCCCGCTTGAGTTGCGACACGAATATTAGATATTGATGTTTCTAGGATATGTAAATGTCGCGAAAGTTATTATTAGATTCGTCCTATGTGTGTGCAGCACAATTTGTTCAAGTAGCTGACGATGGCGTTCCGCGTCTATTTACTTCTAAGATTGTGATGCGTTAGTATTTATCTATCAATGGGTCCAGGGAGTAAACAAAGTGAGACTGAATTGATAAAGGCGACTGTTTATCGGGTGTACTTCTTTGCTCTGCGTGTCGCCTGCCTTTCCAGTCACCACAAAGCACTCCGTCTGCATTCTAGGTACTAACTAAACTTGATAACTGTGCAACAAACCAACAGCAGTGGTTGCAGCAGCAGCAGCAACAGTAGAAGCAAAGGCAGCAGCAGCAACATCATTTCGTGTCTATCTGGAATACCATCAACATCGCGTGTCCCAACTTCGAAGTTCCAAAGTGTTTATTTTATTTTTTTGGTGATAGCTGTTGCGTGGGTAACAATCATCGTAGGTGTCTTTAAGAACTAGTGCAATTCCGACCTCTTCATTCACAAGAAGGATACGATCCTCAGGTGCCGTACCTAGTGTTATGTAAATGTGCGCGGGTGGCGATCCGTTGTTGGGTCCTTTACGCGATTCTAACATGGGGAAAAGCGCAAGCAAATTCAGCGAAAAGAAAAAGAAATCCAGTAAGTTCCATTCGCAGTGAAAACATATTGCACAACATAAATTTCGCAGGCTGCGATTAATGCTCATTAATCAAAACGAGCGAAACAAAATATACAGTTATATGAAAATATTATTCTACGTTGCGTTCGCAACTTCGTGTAGACTGTACAATTTTTACACTTTTTACTGCACACATTTTGTTAACATTATAATGCCCTGCAAACGGAAAACCGCATAAAACGGCAGAAACACATTTTAAAGTTTAATTTGCGCAATTAAACTTCGCAAACAACTTATTCCATACTCGGTGCTATAATTATCCACTATAAAATTGTACGATTTGCTCATTTCAGATGCTGCATTTAATAGTGTCATCTATAACTTTCAATATTTGAATAGTAATCTTACTATATTTAAATTGTTAATAAAAAAATCGTTACATTCACAAGTATAAAAGTCTTTGCTCCAGTTGTCCTGTTTGCAGTAAGAAAACAAACACTTACAATGAGGTAACAAACCTTTTGTAAATAGTACACCTAAATAATTATCACTCTTATTATTAAAATCACGCTAAATATTTAGTGTTCTAAAAATAAAAAATAAAACCTTCTTTTGCACATATGTGGAGTTTTGCACATTTTATAGATTTGTATTACGCATTTCGGGTAAAATTCCAAGAAGGATGGACCACCAAAACGGTCACATCCGCTTTGTCCTTCCAAACGTGTTAAATCACAGCTTTGACAATTCCCTTAAAAAAAAGTTCATTCATGGGCACAAAGATGTGTTCTGCACATTCAACGTTAAATACATCTAAAGGAAAGTCACCGTGTTATGTATACACAAAAGAGTAGTAAGAGTCAAATTTCAGAAACATTATAGTCCTATCGTAAAAGTGTCCGAGTACAGAAATTATATATACTTTAACATCCTCTGTTTATTTGATTTCCTTTTTTGTTTTTTAATTTATTTCGTTTTAATTCTTGTAATTAAGTTAATTTCACGGTATTGAGATAAATGCGAAAGGTGCGAGAATTTATTTAAATAAATGTATGCTGATTATATGTAATTGATGTCGTTTAGATTTGGTTGTATCTCCTCGTTCCAGCCTTTAATTGGCTCGAGCAAATAATAAAGGCCATTTTGGTACGCGTTAATTGTTGAAACAATATCGTTGAGAGTATATATTTATATAGATAAGATATCAGTCGCAAGAAGTCTTAAATATTTGAGTAGTGAACAAATATCCACTATTTAATTAGTTTATTTAGAAAAAGAAAATGATAACTTTAAGCATCTGGAAACCATTACTAACGAAATAATTACGAAGAATTGTTTATGAAAAATAAATGAAATAAAATATTTTTAGTGAAGAAATTAAGATTTTTTTAAAAAGAGTGTTATTAATAATATTAACAAAAAAATATTCTATATACAAAAACCATTTTATAAGGGCTATTTTTATAAAATTTTGAAGCAAAAATAGATAATGTTTATTTCCTTTTTTATGACAGAGATTTTATTAATATTCATTCCGGAAAACGGACATCCTTACTTTACCAATGTTTACTTCTCGTTGGCTTCGAACGCAACACAAGAACATTCTCAGTAAATAAAAATACTAACAATAGACGATTTTGTTTGTTGCATAGAACAATATACAATTAGCGTACAATATGATTAATGTACCTGTAACAAAAAAATAAACTTTTACGTATCTGTGACGCATTGTTAGTTTCAACATAACTAACACTAATCTACTTTATATCAGAACTACTTTGAACGCGTATTTTTTAATCACAATGCCTCAACACTAAAAGTCTTTGGAAAATATTCAACAATTCGTCACACTTTTATTACACATTAACATCACGATTAATCTATTCGAGAAATCCGTTTGTTGCTACATAACAACACAAGGTTATATAACCAATGGTTTATAATTAGTATAAATAAACATGTTTAACTTACTTCTACAAAATTTTACATTAATTCATAATTAAAATATTTGTTTTCGTTTAGAGAAATATTTATGGTTTCCAATTAGTTATTACAAATCTATTAGATATGTCTAGATAAATATATTAAATATTAATTTAATAATAAACAATTAGTACTTGAAATCTCTTACATTTTTTTAATGACAAAAACAATATTTTCCTAATTGTTTCCTCTATATAAAATAAATTATAAATTAATTTTCTATGGTGAAAATTAAGTGTGTTTTGAAGTAAAATAATATTTTAATAAATGCTAATATATA
This sequence comes from Nicrophorus orbicollis, assembly GCA_018845635.1. Classification (NCBI taxonomy): domain Eukaryota; kingdom Metazoa; phylum Arthropoda; class Insecta; order Coleoptera; family Silphidae; genus Nicrophorus; species Nicrophorus orbicollis. The sequence goes on along the minus strand of JAFMTC010000038.1, from coordinate 154,689 downwards.
CTGTCGTTATTACACATCGCCTACAATTAAAGCATACAAGCAATGAATCTCTCTTTGGATTTACCATGTAATTATATCGTATGTGAACAAAATGAAGTGTCTTGCGATGACAAAAACATGTTTTAAATTGTAAATTTGTCGCTGGACGGCGACAGAAAGGGAACAATGCGATTTTAAATATTTATTTGACTCTCGTTTCGAAACACATCTCCGACGATCATTTATTCATTTATTTATTTACAATGAATAGAAAGACAAATGTGCGTGTTGCAATTGACGCGTGCAACGAATGCATTTATATATTATATATGTGGGTGCATCCAGAATGTAGAAATAAAATTAATTTAAGTGCGGAAGTTTGAAATTTGCTGCAGTTCGGTAATTAATAAGAGGCATGTGTGTAGCGCTCAACACAAACATTTACTTTAAGCGCAATCATAAAGCTGAAACCTGATGAAAGCGAAATACCTTTGTGGCTCATCTATAATTAAACACTTAACCCAAAGACAAATTTGCCAATGGACATGTGGTCATGATCATCCGAAGGAAACTAAAACAAAAACGTATATACGTCTTTCTGCTGGTTTTATTGGATTCTGTAACTCCAGCATCAGCTGTTACTTTTAAGAAACCGGATATACGCTTCCATCCAGATGATGTAAATGTGATATCATTGACACGGACAGCTCGTTTCAGTTGGCACGCAACTGCTCCATCTTCAATTCGAGCAGTTTAGAGCAATTCTGCTCTCTCAAGAGCGAGATTTGACAATTAATCTGTAATTACTGCAACTAGCACATCCATCTATTGAGTATCTCTGCCCTGCCTTGTTTATGTTTTGTTCGATCATTTAGAGCTCGATGTTAATTGGGAGCAGTCTCTAAATTCACGAAAGCCCAGCCAAAGGCAAATTGTGTTAATAGCGTGCATGGTACTAAATATAACGCAAACGAGAACTCACTTTAAATATTTGATTTTCTTGTGAATTCATCAAAACGCAAATTGCCATAAATACATAACATAAAATCAACATAGTAGCATGTTCAACAAATCTCTTCAGTTTAAATACAAAGCAGATTGGTTACAGCATCTATTAGTTAATATTTTACTATAATTTTCAGCAATTAATTTAATTACTTCAAGAGACAACTACAATTATGTTTTTGTACTAACATCATCCTTATATATGTATAAGAATTTGTTATTTTAATAAGTTATAAATATATTATAATATTTATGGTACTGATCAATAAAGTAATACATTTAATTAAAAGAATACTAAATACGTTAACTTATTAACTATAAGGTTATTGACCGAGGTCTTTCCCCCAAATGATTATGTAATCTTGTTACAAAAAAAATCTCTGTCATAAAAAAAACCGGACATGCATGTTATCAGTAATTATAATTACGTACTAATTGATCAAAGTTAAACTAGTTCTGATTTAATTTAATCTAAAATATGACTGTTTCCTACTTTCTTGATGGAACGTGTTGAAACTATTCTTAAATCACGGCGATTTCACCGATCGGCGAAGCGCCGTGATGCAACGCTGGCATTTTAAAACGGCCCGTAACTCCCCGTAATAAATTCAGAAACAATGGCTCTGACGACCTTCATGCATCATACTTACAACTTTTCTTCAAAAAAAAAGAAACGCTTTCGTGTAAATGCCGAAAAGGAAGTACACGAACGCAAAGTATGTAAGGAAAAAAATGACACAATTCCATACAGCGTTTCTCAACCTTTTTGTGGCTCAGCCACACTACATGTTTTGTAGTTATAATTGTTTATAACATTAATTTAAAAAAATTATAAGACCTGAGAGAGTTTCATTAATCCTTTGATTTGACAAAATGTGACAGATTTCTTTTTGCTACGTTTAGAAACGCTGCTCTGAAATATTCAATGCGAAATATATTTAAAATATAGATTGTTCCTGAATATTTTTTTGGTAGCGTTATCGAATGAATACACGATTTTACAGCAGATTGAGTCGATCAATCTCCACTGAAACACGCAATTTTTGTCATTCGTCTATGTTTATAATAATTTGCATATTCAATAAAATAATTAAAAAACGTCCTTAGCGATTCTCGTCATTGAAAGAAGGTAATATTGAATACTGTTACATTAGAAATATAATTACCTTATTAGTAAAAAATAAGAAGAAAAACAACTACGATTAAATCTACATTTATGTCAATTTTAAATGGAGATACTTATTTTATTATGTTATTATTGTTTTAACCTTCAAGATTGAATTCTATACTTATTCTCCATCTACTTAAATCTTGTGGTATTGAAAAGAAACACTTCAATAATTAACAACACTAGGTAAAAGTGAAGTGTAATTTACAACTCATGGAAGTGTTTATTTAAGCAGAGATCAAATTAGCACCACAGCAACCACGATTCGTAGTCAAGTGGGGAAAAGGAAACTACTATTAGTCAATACTTGAAATGAGTCTTTTGCTATTTGCATATGTCGTGTATGTTATTGCATAACGTGCATGTTTCAGAAACAGTTTAATTGGAGTGTTTAAGCACATTCTGGAGTGTATTAGTAATTTCTCGTGACCCAAAAAATAAAGTAAAACGAATCAATGTGGTCTAAATAAACGGAAATTCGGTGAAAATCGAGTAAGTATGCTGCTAGGTTAAGAACTAAACAAATGCGTTTCGTTTTCTGTTAACCGTTCTGCATAATTGGAATTTATGCGAGACGCCTATAAATAATGTATAAGTTGTCTCTTCTACAGCACACGCACGTTTTACATTAACACGTCGCACAGCATTGCCGCTATGTTCTACTAGAATCCATGCATATTCTTCATGAGCTCACTCAAAGAGAAGATTTATATCTGCGCCTTGGTGTTTACCTATTGAAAGCAACATCTTCATATTTGAATATACAAAAATGTAAATCCAGGATGCACTTCTTCATTTTCTTCTAATAGAAGTAAGTCTGCAACGCCTTCGACCTAACACCTTTCATGATATACGTTATTTTATAGTTTCGATATATTTGTGTCTCCGGTAAAAGCCAGATTTATGCTTTCAATATCGACAAGTAAAGCTATTTATAAAGTATGTTTTCACATATTTCAGATAACACTACCATATTTGTATGTTGTTCAGCTTCATATTTTACAGATCTACATAATATAACAATATACAACTACTAATAGGAAAGCATGCAAAACGAATATATTCATTATGTAAGAAATTTTTAAATAATTTAAAAGTTTTAGTTTATTTTATCATTTATATATAAATGATATCACAATAATTGCATGTTTCATTCTATGCTGCATCAGATTTTAGATGAAATAAATTGTAATTAATTTAGATATTACCACATTAAATATGTACACGTGGTTGCCTATCGTCTTTTTTTCAAATGATTTTTTATTATCCTATGATTATATTACATATCACAGCTATTAGAAATTATATGTAATAACCTAATAAATTAAACTGAATGTTCAACAATGTGTTTCAAAAAATAAAAGAGAAAATAAATCGATACTAGATTTCCTTATCAATCCTGTTTTCGTTATCTATGTTTGAACTACCTGTTATATTTTTTACGTGTATTTTCTGTTACGTTCGAAAACCTAATCAGTAGATACATTTGTGTGCTTATGGAGACTCGCCTAAAGAAACGTACGTGTCTGGTCTATTTTACCTATACAATTTCTTCGTAACGATTTACATGAATGAATTGCATAACGACGTGTAAGGCAGGAATGCCGTATTGTTCGATGCAATTGATCGTTTATAATGTGCACAGTGTGGAATATGTTTATTACCCTATAAATGCATGAATGCGTGGGCACAAGTGTGTTAATGAGAATTAAATTAGAAGTGGATTGCAATTGAAGAGTGTATTGATTCAGAGAGAGAGACAGGAGAATCTCGTGCGCACATTATGTAAAAGTACTTTTAGAATTGCAATAGGGGCAACCGTATAATCGATAAGTGATAAATAGTAAACAAAAAGTAATATGTCTGAGGATACAACAAGGCGTGAGATGTTGCAATTTTCATGTAACAAAAATACAAATTGTTTGAGCGTACAGAACGTTATCACACTTTCATTAACAGCGCAGAGAAATTTTATTTTTTTCTTGTTGAAAGTGTTAAATATTTGCTTTTTAAGTGTATCACGTTTAGTGACTTAACAGAAAATAATATGCTTTTAGGTCTGAGTGCGAGCTTCTGTACAATAAATGGCCTTTTACATTCACATTCACCTACAATAAAATTTCAATTTCACAGTAAATGAAGATGTATTAACGGAGTATTAGAAAGGCGAAATTTATGTGCGCGCTCGGTATGAGCGAACCACCGATTGTTTCGCTTAATATTATAATTTATTGCTGTACGGAGCACTTAAAACGTATTTAATGGTGCATGCGAATAATAACGCTAATGAAACCGATTCCATTTCTCAATCAATTACAGAGAAATGCGCTACATTTTTTTAATCTACATGAATACAATTTCACGCGGCATTTCGTTTGCTGTTTGCAGTGCAACTCAGAAATTGTGAAATATTCGAAACGTATTCCATACAGCCTTTTATGAATAGAAGCTAATGGGCGAATGCAAACGCGAATAATAATGTTTCCCTCAACAACCGTCTGTGCTCTACGTAAAATGAACGAGAAACGAGAAAAATGTATGGAATATTTACATAAATATCATATTTCAAGAAAAATAATTTGCTACAATTAAGGTAATTGAAATCTCTCGGTTATTTAATGCTGACGCTGCAATTACATGGAAATGCGATCTTGTCTAATTTATAACAGCTTGGCCTCACCTTTCGCTTCTCATTATATAAATTTTGCACTTTTATTTTTGTTCCATCCAAGTTTTATACAATGCCAAACTTTCTCAAGTAGTCATATATCAAATTGATGAAATTCGATGTTCACTATAACAGTGAGCAACCTTTTTAATCAATGGGCCAATTTAAATTTTAAAAATTTTTGGCGGGCCGCACATAAATTAACACTTATTAATAATTCCCAAAGCTTCATTTATAATAAACATTAGAATAAAGAAATATAAAATTTAAAAAAAGTAAAGATTTCATAAACAAATGTTAATGTAAATCAAAAACAAAGAAAAGAACAGAAAAACGAATTTACTTGAAAACAGTTTAAACGGGCAAGCGGCCCGCGGGCCGCGTTTTGCTCATCCCTGCACTATAACATACATTTTCCATTAAAAAATAAATTTAAAGACTCATAAAGGAATTCCCAATTACTTTTATATACTTTCGGTAAATACAGTGATACATTATTTACATTTTATATATAGATCAGCAAATAATATTACATTTTCTAAGTATTTGGTATTTTGATGATATAATAATTGAAAAGAATGAAACAAGAAAAAGTATTTAAATCTATTTAAATATATAAATGAAAAAAGATAAAATTACAACAATTGTCGGCAAACATCAACCAGAAACTTTATAATTTATTGATTTTAAAATATTTTCAATATAGTACATTATTAACTTATATATTGATATTACAATAGGTTACTTTATATAATATATAAACAAATTAACTTTAATTAAAAACATTTTTAATATTTACTTTACAGTTTGAAATTACACTTACTTGGCGACAACAAACGTCATAAACTTATGATGCAAATATAAATCCTGGCGCCGAGCTAAGATTACGAACGACTTATTTTATCTACGAAATTCCATATATGATAAATCATTGTCATAATTTTACTAAACTAAGTCCACATTCGCATTGTTTTAAAATATTAATTCAATGATATGTTAAACTTAAAAAAAAACGTATTTAAATAACTTTGATATGAGTTTGCGAGATAAAATTTGATTGATTATTATCAATAATACCAATAAATTATTAATTATCAAATGTAGAGAGAATGTACTTCAGTGAAATTTGTAAAATAATAATTTGACATTGTTATTTTTTTTAATATAGTTTTTCAGTTTCACTAAAGAAGAATTGTTACTTTTTTTTGTAAATTAATAATACAATATAATTTATTGGTCAGAAAAAACAATATGGCACTCTAAATAAAAATAAATAATAGCAACGGAAATTAGGAAATTATAAAATAAATCAAAATACATAAACATCTATCTACAAATCCATCTGCCGTCCAATTCTCGAATATTTCCGCCTTCTCTCGCAATACCGGAACCCTGTTCTGAAAAGTCTCTCCGTATGCGAATGTTCCTCCATCACCAGGATGCACCATCCAAACAACCCGCTCCATAACTCTACGAATGACCTCCTCTATTCCAAAACCAAAATTGTTCCAGTCCTCGATAGATACCTCTCTCTTTCCCTTAAATTCATCTCAAAAGATTCAAATTTAACCTCTGTCTCCAAATTCTGTATCCCTCGAAATCCATCAATCCCTCCTACATAGAAGTATCCCAGACTTATTACCAGTATCTATTATTCCTATAATCATGTTCTTTCTTTAATTGATAAACAATAGTGTCCATTTAGTTTCTCCATTGTATATATTATTTATAGGCGGAAAGGCCATTGGTCGATAGCACTTTGGCTAGCCTTTCTGTTATTAATTTTATTGTTATTTAGTTTATATTTTTAATTATATTTTGTTTTTTTAACTGGCAAATAAATTATATTATTTAATATAATTCTAAATAAACGAAATAATAATGATATCCAAAAGACTATCAACTTTGGTCTTTCTGCTCTGTTATAATTATTAATTGTATTATTTGGTTTCTAGTCAACTTTTGTAATATAACCATAGAAATAATTAATATTTATTTTAATTTTCTTGAATTATTATTTAAATATGTATGGAGTCCTGTGATATTGGTATTTGTTTGTAGCTTTGTATAATAATTCCCCTTATTATACAATCACACAAAAGACCTTTTGTCTAGTTTTTAATAAACGCATTGCAAAGGACTTCTGTAAGCAGGACTGCAACAGTCTTCATCCTCGATGAATATACATGGAGTGGTTGAACATTGAAAGCTCTCTTTCGAAGCGCTCGCACAGCGAAAGATCTGGAGTGCTTTTGAGAGGAAAATAAAATGGAAATGTCATTTGTGAATACATTTTACGCGCTCGATGAAAGAGAAGAAATAAACGAAAATAAAATATTTGATTTGCGATTGGATTCGAGGATGCAGATATATCTGTTTGCTTTACGATTGGGTCGCAATGGGTGTGAATGTGAAGCAGGAAAACACTTTAAATATCCTTACTTTCTTGTTGCAGATTTGTCGTGGACGCGTTTCGGGTCGCTGATTTCGCTGCGTTCGAAATCTCGAGTAAGCGTTGTCCTTTCAGGAAATGGAGACTCACCGGCCCGAGTGAAGAGAAAACACCTGGAGATTGACAGCTGGCTTCGAGCGCTCGACCTTGAACAATACCTGGAGGACTTCACCGACTACCAGGGCGTCGAAGATCTGATTGACTTCAGCGAGGCGGACATCAAAGAGCACGGTGTCAAGATCTCCTCGCACCGAACTGCCATCATGTCCAGCCTGACAATGCTTCGTTCCAAATACTACAATGGTAATGCATTACTAATCAGATAATCAGCTATTTTTTGTATGCTTATTTCTCAAAAGTCCTATCTTTAATTACATCACTTTTAAACCAACGGTCACTGTCGTTCTGCATATGCAACAAATTCTCGTAAAAAGAAGCCTCACCCTAAGAATATTTCAACGTGGACATTATCTAAAAACACAATCATCTCTCCGAGACATTTATTATCCTTTTAACTCCACAAATCTTCATGCAATTCCACTAATGCTACATGAAACATAATTCTGTAATAATATTTTATATTATTTAATAATAATACTATATAATCAACTATTCCAACAATGATATTTTTAATAAGTATTAAAAAAAAACACATTAATTATAGCAAAATGTAGTTATTTCAACGCAAAATAATTTAATATTATTATATTATTGACCTATAGTCCATAGCCCTTTGAAGAAATAGCATTATAGTTTACTCTTTCTTTTATTTATATTTATTTATTACTATTGTATTGAGTTTACATTTTTTTATAGTTGTTATTGCAACATATTATTATTATATTATAGAAAATTTTCTATTCATGTTTCTAAAACTAAACATATTGTCAAATAAAATATAATACAGTAATTACTTAAATTCATATTTCAATTTATGTAATTAGTTTAATAGAAAAGACATGAGTTCTATTTTACGTTAACTGCGTTTCCATAACTCTATTTTTTGTTTGTACGTGTGTTGGGACAATCTAACTTTTCGTCGAAACTAATCTCGTTCCGCCCGAGCTTTATCCCTTCAACCTTTTTCCGCAAAACAAACAGAAGCAAATTTTGTTCCGCCACTAACTTATCTTTTGATTACGCTCGAATCTAATCAAATTATCTTTTGCAATTAGTATTAATTAAAGCGGAAATGCTTTGTTATTGATTAAATTGAATTGTTGTTTTGTTGTATTAATCTAAAAATTGTATATATATTTTAATTTATATAAACATTTTTTTTAAATTGTATCTATTTATTTTGATTTACAAATTAAAGTAAAATCCTAATAAAGGAAATGGCTCAATTGTTCATTGAGGAAAGGTATATTGAAAGTAGATACTGCTTTTCTACATAATTATTTAAAGAACTGCACCAAGCAATAATTAAATGGAACTGTCGATTGTTTATCTGAAAGATGGCTGTTTATTTGCTTCTCGTCTTTAATCTCGAATTGCATATCCTTTAAGTAAAATAAAACCCTCTTCACATGATACGCTCAGTTGCATACTAGAGCACCATCCGTCGACGACAGCAACGACTACTTCTCTTCTACTCTATTTTTATTTAGAAAATTGAATGGGCTGTAAGATAAATGGAATCGCATTCCCCTCGCATGCAAACAAATTCTTCTCCTGTCCGCCCCAGAGCTCCTGTTCTATGTATCTCCTTTATCCCTTTATTTTTCTCATATTACTATCACAGCATTATCCGAGACCGATTGATTTGCACTAATCTGAATATTTGTCTTTGTTTGTAGGGAATGGAACGTCGACTTTGGGAAGGAGACAGCCTGCCAGCAGACACAGCGTCGCCGTAGACAGCCACAAAAAAATATTCCAGGAAGAAACAAAGTAAGTTTTCTGAGACTTTTCTAGGTGCAATGTCAGAGTTGTTAGGTAGTGGATAGATGTACGGCCTATCGTTCCCAGGTGGTCCTCTCGCTACATCCGATTGAATTCGGCTGCGTCGGCATTAATACATCAAAATCCTGAACGCGTCCCAATCAATATATGCTGGGGGGAAATGGGAATGAAAATAAAATCCCATGATAACGGCCCGTGTGTGTATGCTGTATCTCGCAGACTTTGGGGCTTATCTGCATTCATCACCCGTGACGACCAAAATGCTCTATGTGGGTTCATATAATGATGCATCACGCATATAGCCTATCTCTAAATTAGGCATATGTTACAAAGGAATTTAATTACCTCAATTACCGGATCTTTTTTTTGTATAATCAAAACTGGTAGAAAACAGAATTAACAAGGGAGAGGCAGAATTTACTCTGTTAATTAAAACTTAAAAACGTTTATTGTGCGCAGGATAAATCAGCGTCGTCGAGAATTGTACTGCTAATTAAATGGAATCAATTTAAAACTGTTTTGCATGCAAACTCGAGTAACGAGCAAACATTAATTTTATCAATTTATGATTATTGATCGAAATTGATGGTCGAAGCTGCTGCTGAAAGTGGTACTCTTTGTGCACATTCTGATTACTCAATTCACCCGCAGCTAAAAGCAATAAGAGTGACTCTCGCATGTGCACACACAATGCAATAACCGTACATTATTAAGCTTTTAAACGTTGCTAGTGTAACAAAAGTTTGGAATATATATATATATTATTTCCAATAGTAACAATATTGTATGCATCTCTTGCAACGTATTGTAGGACCTCGATTTGATCCAAACAACATTGCATTGTCCCTCATTGAACCGCGCGCAAATTGCATTCCTTCAAGCAGAAATGTTAATAGGAAGAACAATCCTAGCATACTGCTGTATTTGTGTGGATCACAGGGTATATGTATGTGTGCGCCTGGCACGTTTTCCATTTGCAATGAAAAGAAAAATGGTCACGAACCAAATGATGGAAAATTGAATAACAGCTTCTATCTACCCTTTGGAATAGCGCTCGGAGACATTTAAATAAAAAGCGCACATCTCATCCATCCACATCCATTCCATTTCGTTTTCCTTTCAGCTTGCTCCAATTTGCTCCGTCGTACGTCAAACCGGCATCCCGTCTGGATGCTGCTCGAATTAATCACTCCTCACACTTAATTAAAATCTCACGCGGTTTTAATTAAGATCGTCTTTACAGATTTTATCCTCCATTCTTTCCGCAATGACAAACCACTTCAGATTTATGTGCTGCATTTTCTATTAACATACATTCATTCATTTCACAAAAACGAAAATTGCAGCGTATTAAATCAATTTACAATCTCCAATTCTTAGTTCCTAAACTAAAGTATTACTTCTCATACACAACTTATATTGAAGGCCATTTAGCCATTTTAGTGCACCAAGCAATTGATTATATTAATAAATGTATAAACTATCTAATCAATTTAACTTGTTTAGTAAATGTGTGTTAGGTTAAATTAGGTTAGTTTGATACATGTCTTGACTCATAACTTAATAAATTAACCAAGTTCATTCTTATATAATAAAACTAATAATGACTATATCGGAAATGTACTTGAAAAATAGTTTTAACAGGCGAAACAACAAATTTAGAAATAGAGAAAAATAATAATTTCTCTTATTTATAATATCATGAGTATTTGTAGATCATTAATGGGCTAAACTGAATATAGACTTGGGTTTCTTTATTTGCCCATTAATTGAATCCATTTATTTTTGATCCAGATAAATTGTATAACATCTCGCACCGGGAACAGCGTTCTTTATAAACGAGGTCAGTTCCTTTTGTATGTACGTACTACCGTCAAATTAGTTTAAAAGTCCAAATATAGCTCTGCAAATATATAGATAGACAATGATCGCATTATGTTT
>JAFMTC010000038.1:75240-86185 GCA_018845635.1 Nicrophorus orbicollis | reverse complement strand
TGGGGGTCATGACGGACCCGTTCAGATTAGGGCCGCATTCATCACGAGGCTTATCGGGCCGCGGCATCTTCTCCTCCTCCTCTCCTCTACCACTACTTTTTCTCTTCTTCATCCCCAGGGCTGTCCGAATATAATGAATATATAGATTTCGAGATTCCCCAAATAACACGTGAAATGTGAACGCCTCATTTAATATGCGCGGCGAGAAAAGAAAATAAAATATGAATATCACATATCCATCTGGCATGTTGTTTCCTGATCGTTATCTTCTCTTCGTATCAAATATTTTCATTCACCGCCCTAACAAGAATTTCCACTTATTGTTACAAGGTTCATCTTCCTTTCTCTTCTCCTCCTACACTTATTCAAATAATTAACAAGCAAATTCATTGAAATACATGCGCATAATTTCTTATTCGTATTTCGTAAAAACTTAGTTTTCAACAAAAATTAGTCTTCGAGTTTATCCTTCCGAAGATATTAACATAAACACAAACATTACATTAACTTAAAGTCCACAATCATGGTAGTTTTAGGATATGCTATTATTTCATTCTAATTTTACTCATATCAAGTAATTAAGTAAACTTATTACTGCCTCTTATATATTGTTATACATATGATATCTTTTTTTTTAATTTATAGATATTTGGATATAGATATTAAATTTATACAATTATAGATATTTTAAAATATCAATACATTTTATATATTAATGAATTTATATAATTATTATATTTTTATTTATTCACTTTATTATTTCATTAAATACCTTTAGTCCAAAAGGCTATTTACTGAAGTTTTTCTACCTATTTATTTAAATATTTGCAATAATACTACTAAATAGGTATTTCTGCCCTATATCTTCTAATTAACATATAATCTTATTGCAATAGATTAACCTTACAATATTTATAAACAGAATTAAACGTATATATTGGCCACACATTGGGTAAAGGTCTTTCTGTTCCATAGTTTCCTTTTATTACAAAATATTAATGAATACATTTACATCTTCATATCTAAATAAAATTTATTATCATTATTTATGAAATTTATTGCAACAACTACAATAAAAATACAAACCAAATTAATGTAAATACATAAAAAGAAAAGAATAAGAAAATATAATCATTGTTATTGCTGCAAAGGGCTATAAACCATAGGTCTCTCTGCTTGGTGATTGTATCAATTAGTCACAAAGTACCATAGTCCTTTATAATTATTTTTTTATTTATTTTATATTATACATTTTTTTTGCATTTTATTGTTGCAATAAATATTATTATTGTTATCAATTAGTGTATATTGACATTAATACGTAAAAGTTAAATCTTTTTCAAATTAAGTTATAAACTGTTAAATTCTTTAGTTCATATCTTTATAAGATATGCGTGTTTCTGAAGAATAGAAGTTTCCGAGGAAACAGTTTTTCTTGAGTAATTTATCAGATCATCAGTGATTATTTATGAGGGCGATATTAATCTTTGAGAAGAACGTGCTTTAAATGTACTTCATTTTGAACTGGCTTTGATGTAGGCGCTTCGTGAAATAATAGCGCGTTATCGGTGGGATCTGATAGGGATATTAAAGAGGACCATAAAATTAGGTAACAAAATATACACATATTCCCTTTCCAGGAAAATTGATGTTTTTGACCACGGAGCGAAAGAAATCTCTGTTTTATTTCTAAGACTATTATGTTCAAATGACCCATAAATTTATAAAATGTCACATGGTGTGGTAACTTCGGGGATTTTGTATACAAACGTTTTAGTGTTCAGTTTATAAATACAGAATCAACGCTTTCATTATTAGATTTTTTAGTTTTATACTTAAAAAGAAATACTAAATGTAATAATAATTTATATACGTAATTTACATGTACTAGTATTTCAATTAATGTGATACAATTTAAAAATTAAATTCTAAATTAAGTCTAAATCCAGTAACCAAAATAGAAAACGTTATTAAAAACGTATTAAAAGAATAATAATATATTATACAAAATTATATTTTAATATAAATACAAAACCAAGCATAATAATTACAACATAATATAAAGGGTGGTGAAAGTACCACCAGCTATTGGTATTTCCGCCCTTAAAGGAATATTTATATATAAAATATCAAAATTCGTGATCTATAATTTTATTTAAGCAATATTTTTCGTATAGAGGGATAATGCAAATTATTGAGTCAAAACAAAAAAAAATCATTTAATACTATATTAAAATTTATATTAACATTAATTATTTTATACTTTTTTCAATAGATGGTGTTTATAGAAAAACATTATAGTTATGCAACTGATGTTATGAAAATAACATTTTTTTAATAGAATTATTACAATATTTGTAAATACAGTCAATCAATGATTGAAAGAAGTTATTAGTGAATATCTCAATACACTTACTTCTATATATTTTCATAAATTTAAGATTATATTTTAAAATGGAGTGTTGTAAAATAATTTCATCTGTTATTTATATCATGTGTTAGTTAAACTGTCATTTTTTTTACGAATGTATCAAAATAATTTATTTTTGTGATCATCACGGTGTCCCGTTTTAGTGTATTATATATTAAGAATTCGTGTAAATTTATAGTAGATGGGGATTATTTGCAATGGGAAATTGAATGAAGATGAATCCGTAATCAGTGATGACATTTGCATTTCTTAAATGGTACGATAGTGCAGTGCTTTGATAGTGGGATTAATTAAAGTATTAATGGAAAGTAAACGTGTGTTCGCTGATGGACATATGGGCAACGTGCATCGACGGTCCCTTTGCATAATGGTATTTGCGGTGGTCTTTGGAGATGAGCAAACACTTGGCAGTTGGGCTGCTGTAAGCGTGCGATCACTGCTGAGGGACCTGATGCAAAATTCATAGAACGAAGCATAGGAATAATAAAATTAAATAGGCATACGAAGAGGGCGACCATCACAAGCATCAATGGTGAGCTCCAAATTTTAGATTCAATTACAATCATGAAATTACAAACAGATATATTTGTAAGAAGTATTTAACGGTTAATAACCATTTTTATTATTTGTAAATTACAGATATATTTATAAGTAATTTTCATAACTATTTTTGTTATTTATAAATTTTAATTTCTCCCCAATAACTTAACGAATTAAGATCTATGCTTACTCCGGCTTGATTTATAACGATTGACAATAAAGCCACTGCACAATTTGTCTTGTAATTTCTCGATTCTCCATATGCTAGACCGACTTTCTTTTAAGTTCTATACTTTCGTCTAAAAAAAAAGATATCCGAAACTTTGTTTAATCATTCACTTTATTTTATGATTAAAATGAAATTTATAATTTTTGTATTTTTTAATTAATAAACAAAATTATTAGCTTAATTCACAATATAAAACATATTCCTATACCTCACTCTAATTATGGATACATTTTACGCCGATTCGATTGTAGGAATGGACCTGTGGCGTAAACCTAGGGCTACCTGTATTATTACAACTGCAAATCAAGAAACAGAAATAATTTCAAAACTCCTTATTCCTTTCCATCGTCTTCCCATATTATCTTAGGTAACCATCTTACGTTCACTTTGACTTCTGTCAAATATTTGGGTATCCTCCTTGATCCAAAACTTAACCTAAATTTTCACACCAAACATCTCAATTACAAAATAAAATATATATCCCGACATTTTCCAAAGTTACATTCTGTAGCTTTGTAACATGCATTTTAAAAGTACCATGAAGAATGGGATTGATTGTGATTTCCTCCTTCTCCCCTACACCAAAATTATGTCCAAAACATCTCTTCGTGTCCGTAAATTATTTCCTGTGAGTCCTCATACAATAACCCAATTATTATCCCTCTCCCACCTTTTTTCTCTTAGTCATTTTGCATTTCTCGTAATTCAGATATATGTATAATTATATATTAATTTTATATATTATTTATTTCTCCGAATAAATTTCTATGTTTTTTTTTATCATTATTTATATTATTTTCTATTTGGAAAATAAACGAAGCTTCTTTATATTAAATAAATAAAAATCTAATGTTACGAAAGGGCTGTTTTTTAACAAATAATTTTGTACAGTTAGCTAAGCAAATTGAAAATGATTGTATATAAATTATGAAGTTCTTAATTATCAATTTAAGGAAATTGTTTTAGATATTAGATAGTAATAGATATTTTCATTTAAAAAATGTTTCAATTGTTATCAATAAAATTCAGAATGGTCATGTCAATTACAGTCAATTTAATTGGTTTTTAATTTCTTAAAGATTACTTCTTCAACATATTTAATGCAGGTTTTCAAAAAAAGTATAGTAGACTTCTTTTTATAATAGAATCTATTAAGACATCTTAGTAATATGATATAGTTGAAAAAGCAGTTATGAAACATTTAAGAGCAGTATTTTTGTTGGTTTCTCTTTGCTGATAGTATCAGTTTTTCAATGTCTTTTTTGATATTGGTATTAATATTTGATTGAATATATTTCACTAACCCAGTGAGCAACTGGTTTGATTAGGTATTTTCGTGTGTGACTAAGGGACAGGATGCAAAATGTATCGTTCGGAGCAGTTTTGAAATAGTAAAATGAAATAGGTATAAGAAGAGGGCAGCTTGTATAAGTGATGAATGCTGGGCCATCGGAGAGACATACATCATTTATTAGAGGGAATGAGAAGAGCGACGTTCGTCGATCAGGAATTGATGAGATGACCGCGGCGAGCAGAGAACGAACGTTGGAGCGCGGGTCCGTAGGTTTGCCGATACCTGGCCACAACCAATGGGTGGACCAATGAGACGCGACCGATCTGTCACCTGGGCTCTTCGCGGTCCGGCCTCCTGCACCGACCCGCTCCTCGGACTGGTAAGGTTCGCGCGCAACCGCGACCCGCCCGTACCGCCTCCGGCTGACCCGATGAATTCCGCGGCATTCGAAGAGCGGCCGTCTCCAGCAACTGCACACCGCACTCTGGCCGGGTCCTCCATACCCTGTGCTACCTACTGCCATCCCGTGCTGCTGCAGCCGCCGCCACTGCCGCCTCCACCGCCGCTGCCTGCCTCTCTATACTTGCGACGGCCAGCGCCAGGTGAACTGAATACAAGTCTCGTCGATACGACCGCCCGCGATCCGACCCGACTCCAGCACTCGTCCACCAAGGACCCGACCCGCTCTGACCCGCCGCTCGCATTCAGTCTTTCCCAGTATCGCGGCAAGAACGCGCGTCCATCTCGCACCATTCGCGAACCAAACGCGACGCGATACACCCGGAACCAGCTACATTTTCAAAACAACCATCATCGTCCCGTCAAGAGGACGAAACAACAGACTTTAAGACGATCCTCCCATCTCGATCGACCCATTTAATCGAATGTGTTTCTCTAATAAACCTAAACAAAACTATCTAATTATTCTTGTCACCCTTCTTTCTCGTAAAACAAATACCCACTGTTAACAAATTAAAAGGATACATTTAAACTTTGCTTCAAGGCGAACAACAAGTTACTCGCAGTGGACGAAGGGGAGGCCGCGTGACCTCTGGACGTGGTTGCAAAGTGAGTACCAGCACCTCGCTTGCACCGACATACATCTTTGATCCTTTAGCCTAAATACGACAACCTAGGTACATATACATATATCACCCATCCTCATGACACGATCTCTGCTCGCTCTGCAATACCACCTCTGCTACCTATCACGCCGGTTTGTTTACAGTTCCCAGTCGCCACTTCCGTACTTGTTATCGTACCGGAGATAAGAGCACGGCAGCCGCAATACACACAAACATATTTTATTTCATTCTTCTTTTTTCCTCTCTGCCTCGCGTTTTGCATATCTCGCAGGGCGAACCCTTTGGGATAAATTGTGCACGCTCCGCGAGGGCTCCATTCAATTCCGATTCTGTTCCATTAAAGTACAATATTTTCCCATAAATTCCTTTTTATGCTCTTCACTGGGCAAAAGTTCTAAGAGGTTTTGATTCAACCTGTAGCTATAACTACGTATATATGGGATGAAATTCTTGTCTCCACGACTCTCGGTCGGGTCGTTCCTTCTACCTCATCCTCCTCCCTTCATGCCCTTTCGTTCTGTGCTTGTATTTTTTTGCCTGTCACCCCTTGTGTCTCTTATCCTTGAGGACCGTTCGCATCCAAATATCGTGCGGGGTTATTTATAATCGTGTCTTGCGCCATTCGCGCGCGACTTTGCGGCCGCAAACGCTAGACTCTTGTGACGTCACCGTCCATTAATAATCTGCTCCTCTCTTTTAATATATTACCATGCGACATATATTTTTGTCCTCCCGATTTATCATTTTCGGCTTCGCATAATACATATTTTTTATTTTGCTTTTACATTTAACAGCGTAATTTACATGCAAAATATTATCTGTGATTACTTCCACCATGCTTTACATAGCGAATGCATTTGTTTTCCTAAAAATGTTCTGCTTGTCTACACACGCTCATAAGTTACGCATTTATTCTATTTAGATATATTCATAAATTTAACTTGTACAAAGGGAAACTATTTGTAAACTCATATAATATATATGAGTAACATAAGTAACATTTTACTATAATTTAATAACTATTATTTATACAAAATAATAATAAATTTAAATAAAAATTGAATAAGTCAGGTGTACCAATAAATATTGGTATGTTTCATGTCTGAAATAAAACTGACAGCTGCAATGTATTCATAGAAGTAGGCATGTCTGACTGATATGTATGTATCATGTCACGCATAATGTAGATGCAGCATAAAGTAAATAATTTGTTAACATACTAAATTGCCACTTAATAACTAATTTGGGGTCCCGGGTTCAAACCCTGGTACTTTCAAGTATTTGCAGCCATCAAAATGAATTAGTTGTCAATGGGCAACGGTTCCGAATAAGTGTTTGCAACGACGTGCTGATTTGCTGAATGTCCGATTTGGATAGATTGCAAATATCGTTGCAAAAAGACCAAAACAAAAACTTAATAACTTGAACATGACATTTTGAAAATATTTAGATGTATTTAACTAATTTCTAACATCTTTTAAGTCACAAGTAAGGTGACCAGATTTTGAAGTTCAACATTTGGAAAATTATACAGTGGAACCTCAGCATACGACCTTAATCCGTTCTAAATTTTATTATGGATTTATAAAGTTATTATATTATTTAAATCATTAAATAAAAATCAAATCAAACTCTATTGAATACTAAAAAATAATAAAAAAAAACAATTCTAGGAAATAGAATTCTGGATTTTTTTACTTTTCCACCTTCTGTAGCTTTTCACATTATATAATTTTATTATGATTTTATATTATAATAACTTTGCATAAAAGGTGAAAATAATATAATTAAGTCGTACATTTATTTTGTCTAAACAGGGCGGATTTCGAATTGGACGTATTTTAAAGGAAACGTATCTCAAAGTATCACCCAAACATGTTTAACACCAAATATTATTTTTTTTCATTCTCAGACTAGAGACAAATGGTATAAATTCGGGTCCAAAAATTAAATTATGAAATATCGTAAAAAGACTGAAAATTTGGGACTGTCTCGTGAAATTCTGTACGTATGATCATCTTACTTAAAGAGTTTCCACAATATTAAGCCAGTTATTAAAACAACATATAATTCTAAATATAACCGAACATAATAATAATAAAAAGAAAAGGCTGTCCAAAGGGATATCAACCATTGGTATTTCCACCCGTGAATATTATGTACAATGTAGAAACTAAATGAACAAAAAGGAGAAAAAATTCATCATACAAAAAGGCAGCCTTTGGGAAATTGAAGGGACATAATTTTGGGGTAATAGATACTGGAATAGGGTTACTTTATGATACTTATATTTATAAGGAGTTGATGGATTTCCAGGGATACAATATTTGGAGAGAGAGGATAAACTGGAGTCTTTTGAGATTAATTTAAGGGAAAGGGAGAGGTATCTATTGAGGACTGGAACAATTTTGGTTTTGGAATAGAGGAGGTCATTCGGAGGGTTATGGAGCGGACTATAATTGTATGTTCACTAATGTTGGATTAACAGAAAAAAACAGACATTTTTATGGAAAATAGAGATTTCTTCAAATGTTGATGAAATAAGTTATATATTAGCCATTTATTATTATTTTAAACTTAAAGAAAACTTATTATTGTAAAAAAATGATTTGTTAACATAAAATAATGGCTCTGAATATATGTTTATTGTAAACAAACTTAAAATATCGAAAATTGTCTTTTAATTTCCGTTAATATACGAATATTAGCTTAATTCACCGCTTGAATTTATCATACATTCTTTAACCATTTATATTCATAAATTTCAATAGGAGTTTAAAAAACTCTAAACTTATTGATATGTATTTAAATGAACACAAACATTAGTTTTTCGAAAAGTTTCAATGTGTATTTGATGATACTATTTCTAAATGTGTTTCTTATTTTACTCCGTACCTATAACGAATAAACATTTCAAAGTGTATTTTTATAGAACATTCATTGACAGATGTCATCTAAATATACACTACAGACATCAAAGCTATTAGTATCTTAAACTACGTTTTAATTAAAAAAAAATGTTTCAAATCATGTTCTTATATTGATAATTAATGAATAAATGTAATTGTAATAAAATGATAAATAATGTGGTTTTGAACTAGCATTGTTTAGAAAATTTACATTTGACAAGGTTTCTTGGCATTGAAATAAATTTCAATTGAAGTATCCAGAACTGGGTCATGGAAAAGCCGTGCCAATTTAATATCCACAATTCAGAAAACACTTATATTCTTCGATTGGTTATAAGCTTTGTTGTAAGTCGTTATCGGAATACAAACACACACATCGATGACACACACTTGAGTTATGTAATTGTTAATTACGTAATTCTTGTTTTTCATTTATAAACAGTGCGCTAAACACGCATTCGTCTAATTAAAAGCCAACCAGCAACGTTATGTTATTATGCGGTTATGCACAAAATTATGAAAATAGAAAACTGCGAGAATTCAAACAATTTCTACTACGTTCCTAACTTTAATTAAAACTTTATCCGATAACGGCAATTAGGGCATCAAACATCCGAACGTTACAAGGCGAATAGATTCTATGGGGACAATTAAGGTAATTAATGTTGCTCTTAATAAGTATTCCTTTACATTTCTTTCACTCGGAGTCTTTTCTTAGATTCCTAATTGTGCAAGGCCTTATTGTAATAGTTTTATTCGATTTCGAGGATGGGAATTTTGTATCCCAGCCATCCTCAAAGCTATGACACTGCGTTGCACCGCATGTCGTGTAAGAGACTTCAGAGCTTTAATACCGAAAGCTCGGTTTGTTGCAGAGGGCCTTAATTCGGTACAGGGTGGGATGGGATGTAGCGGGAACGAGCTGTATTCCAATATACATATAGATAGTCGCAAATATACATACATTATGTGAGTCGGTAAGTTACGAGATATGTATCTTTAAGTTCTTTCTTTTACTGCTCGGAAGATCTATCTCTTGTATCTTTCTTTTTTTATTCTTTTGCTCGCCGTCTCTGTTTTGTTGGAATTGTAAATTTTCGGAAAGGCCGCCGCGCGCATTTACATCTTTTTTGAATAAATGAGGGAAAACTGGCGGCGAAGGGGGAGGAATCCGGAGCAACGAAGGAAGGCAACACAACACCACTGGCCTCACAGCTCCGCTCTCTCGCCGTTCGCCTCGTAAACATAATCAAATTTATTAATAGAAATAGCAAAACGAAAACTATTTTATTGTACACAGCCTCACGGTTTTAATGCATTCTGTGGCGAAACTATACCAATGATATATTACACTCCGACGACCTTTTTCTCTCTTTCCATTTGACTTATTTCCATTTTCTTCCGACAGTAATCAACTCCTGAACATTAAAAAAAATACACAAATTTAGTAACTACATTCTATTTTCATATATAAATTTAAAACAAACACAATTTATTTTCACAAGTAAATTCTTATATCGATAATTTTCTAAACTCAAAGAAATTCAATTGTATACATTATATAATATTTTAATAATTTAAATAATATAATATTATTTATTGGCAAGTTATAAAAACAAAAAATTATTGTAAACATAAAACCAAACACAATAATAATAATAAAAAGGCTGGCCAAAGGGCTATCAACCATTAGTCTTTCCTCC
The DNA here is from genome assembly GCA_018845635.1 of Nicrophorus orbicollis. Classification (NCBI taxonomy): domain Eukaryota; kingdom Metazoa; phylum Arthropoda; class Insecta; order Coleoptera; family Silphidae; genus Nicrophorus; species Nicrophorus orbicollis. The sequence goes on along the minus strand of JAFMTC010000038.1, from coordinate 75,994 downwards.
CATGAATATTATGGACAATGTGGAAACTAAATGAACAAGATGGAGATAAAAAATCATTATACAAAAGAAGGCAGCTTCTGGGAAAGGGAAGTTACATAATTATAAGGATAATAGATACTGGAATAGGGTTAGTCTGGGATACTTATATTTAGGAGGGGTTGATGGATTTCGAGGGATACCAAATTTGGAGAGAGAGAGGATACATTGGAGTCTTTTGAGATGAATTTAAGGGAAGGGAGAGGTATCTATCGAGGACTGGAACAATTTTGGTTTTGGAATAGAAGTGGTTTAAAGATGATTTTTTTCAAATCAATACAGTTTAAATATCAATATTTAATAAAATTAAATATATATTTTAGTAATTAAATACAATTTTATAATTAAATAGAATTCGTGTAGTATATATTTTTTAATTAAATATGATTCATTGTGAGATTGACGTTCCATTGAAATATTCTACCGTTGATATTTTCTACGAATTAACTATGTTTTTAAATAATCTCCACTTGAAATTGTGCTTCGATGCGATTGAAGTCCACGATTAAAAATAATTTGTACTTTAGATAGATATAGATTAGTTTAATAATCTATTTAAAACTCCGAAATTAGAGATTACAAGAATCGGATCGGATGGTTATTGACATGCAGATCCTTATTGGATCGTTTTCGATTAATAGCAATGCCAAATATGCGCGAGATCCAATTAAGCGCATTCGATTCGCCGTATTTATATAATACCAATTTAAATAATGCC
>JAFMTC010000038.1:42378-59959 GCA_018845635.1 Nicrophorus orbicollis | reverse complement strand
CCCCGCACGGATCTACCCTCCCTGTCTGACGCTGTAATTAATAGAATTTTCACACGACATGGCTTATTAAAAATAACAATGCCTTTTAGCCAGTGTAATATAATGAGTGTACTTACACAGATGAAAGGTTTTAGTGTCGGAATTTGATTCTGCTTGTTAGGCTCCACTCACGACCCATACACAAAGTTTTTTCCGTTGCAAATTTTAATGGCAATTAAAATTGTCGCACTGGGGTCGCACTGTGTTTTCCCTACTACCCTCTCGTCTCTTTCTTTCTCACAACACTATTCTTCTTTGGTGACCTTATATAATATAATGTATACCTTCAAAATTAAATACTAAAAAAACGCAACAAAAAATCAATAACTTTTGTTTCTTGTAATATAATTAAATGTATTTTTTCAATAAACTTAGAACATATCTTAATGTATTGTATGTCTACGATATTAGTTTTTTTTATCATATTTATATAATTATAATATAAAATATATATATATATAAAAATTATAAAGAAAAAACAGTGGAAAACAGAGCCCTTTAGTCACTTTTTGTTGCAATTAATAAACATGATTATTATCATCAATAAAAAAATATTTGGATAAAAATGCCATTATTTCATTAATATTTTCAAAATAAATGCGCAGTTTACATTATATTTATGATATTGTAACGTTTAAATCATATTAAACAATAGTGTAATAACGACAATAGCATTATGTTTTATTTTTACTTGTATTCTGTCTATATTTTTCTTGTATTGGTTCTTGCAATAAAAGTTAGTATTATTAAACTTTTTTAATTACGATCATGATAAAGTTAGTTTCATATAGAAAACTATCATTAATTATAAATAATCATCTAAATAATAAAGTTCAAAAGTATAAAATTCAAATCGAATCTTCAGAGTAATTAAATCAATCTACTTTTAGCAATTATACCTACTGTGAGTATAAAATTGTTTGCATTAGGAATTTTATTCCTAAAACTTTATCGTATATTGAATGATGAATCGATTGAATGTTATATAATAATATTTTCTATTAATTAGTTTAAAAATCGTTCAGATTTTTATAAAATTGTTTAAACTATTTATACTATACTTTATATTTATTATCAAATTTATTACAACAACTACATGAAAAATACAAAGCAAATTATGCAAATACCCAGAAAAGAACTCAATTATTGTTGCAAAGGGCTATGGACCAAAGGTCTTTCTATCCGGAGAAGAAAACATGTAAAATATGATCCAGAAAAATAAACTTTATATTATACTAATAATTAAATAAATAAAAGTTCACTAATTTTATTTTGAGAATAAATAATGTTTCCATGAATGTATATTTGAAGAGATTGATTGATTTCATGCAGCAGAACCTGCACGAACAGGGCTCCTCTAGAAATAAGTTCAATATACATAAAAGCGTTGTACAAGTTTTGCCGGTTAAAATAAAAATAAAATGAAACAACGTATTTACAGAACTATTATATTTCTGTGGTCATCCGAATGAAAATTTGGGTATGCTGCAATGAAATTCAACGGCGATTCTTTTCCTGCCGTCGTTGTTTTGTATCGCTGCATGATACATTTTTTCCATTCAAAGTTAAACGTTCAAAGTGATTGAAATCTGGACGCGGACATCCTTTTCAACAGCCACTCGGAACAGTTTTTATTTTTTAATAAATACGATTTTAATAATACGTTCGGCGAACTTGAACTAAATACTCTCACGATTTTATTTTGTAGTGAACGAAACAAAAAAAAAATGTTGGCCTTTCAACATCACAACACCTTTCAGATCACAACAGCATTTGTCGCATTGTATTACACTTCTTTTTAAATATCAGTTCGTATTTATCACTCACTCTGTGATCAAAAAAGGAAAAATAAAAATGTCATGATTAAAGCGGAAAATGAAAAAAAAAACTAGTCAAAATCGGTTTTGAAATTACAAGGTGTGACTTGTCCATCGATACAGTTATTGCTCATTGTGACATGACGTTCGCAAATGATTTCTGTTGATGGTTAATAAAAATGCCGTGCGTCGGTGGAGCGCGCCGCCGACGCCACCGGAATACATGGGGGCAATGTATATTAAATGTGACAGCGAGCCGCAAAATGATCCTTTGAGATTTCGCGGTCCCGGGACGATTTAGTCCTGTTACCATTAAAGGGTTCCAAGCCAAGAATATTACCTAACACACATAATAAGAGCCGCGCGGGACTCGTCCCTGCAAACGACAATGCGCTCCGTGATTTCTAGAAATATCACTGCTTCTCCCCCAATGCATTTTCCTATAAATTGCTGCCAAAATGTACTTCTTTATATGCACATATTGAAATGCATTGTAAAATTACACTATTAACTAAATAATATGAAAATTTAAATACAAACATTTTTTATTAAAAAAATAGTATGAAATTCATTAATTGTTTCATATGCAGTTATTGACCATTAAACAACAATAATTTTTAAAATTATCATATTATTAAACATAGGTTTTTTTTTCTAGAGACAAAAATATAATTGCTTAATTAATTAATTTTATTTATCTGAATTTAATTTTAATCAACACTATTTAGAATTAATAAGACATTAGCTCATATAAAGTCTAATATTTATATTATTATCGTTTAATAATTAATTTAAATAATTATTTGCAGATTTTCATCAACGAGTCATCTTCTACTTTGAGGAATCTTCTATTAGGTGAGTGACTTTTTAATTAATCTACCACATTCATTTTATTTGTTTCTTGTTTATATGAGGTATTCAGTTACATAAGTTAACTTAGTTTATATTCAAATAATTTAGTGAAGTTACGAATGTATCAAGAATTTTGAAATATTTTTAATTGAAGAATCCGGAAAGTGGTTTTATAAATCGAATTCCAAATGATTAAGAACATCTAACAACAGAACAAGGAAAAAAAAACAGTAAATAGAAAATATGCAATATGAGGTTAGTTATGGATGATCATTATTATTTTTATTATGATTATTGATCATAAACATTTTTTTCCGTTTTTTTTTCACGTTGTTTTGTATTATTTCATACAAACAAAAATCGAACTAATGTAATATTGTATAAGTATACTTTAATTTTAGTGTGTTATGAGTCAGAAGAAGCGAACGCTATAAAATGATGGTATGCGTCAATAAATCGATAATTCTGTGTTGTCTGTAGGTTGGGGAGAGCCGGTAGTGATTGTTGTTTCAACTGGCACGCGGACTCACTTATATAATGAGCCAACGTCAATATTTAGTCGGCAAGTTAAGATGTTTGCTTTCAACAATCTCGGATCCCCGTATAAAAGCGGGGCGCGTTTGCTTTATTTTTTCTGTTCGGGATGTCCCAGTGCTCACCCTCGCTGGGGGGGCGGCGGCGGTGTCGTTGTAATCCGCATAAAGGAGATTGCATTTCACAGTGGCCGACGGGTTTCAATAAATAACATCGATTGTCGGCCCAGTGTTGACTCCGTTCAATTTATTCATTGATTATGAATTTAGGTTTGGACCAAAGTTTGCGCTAAGCATTCGACGAATTCATTTAGGCCGAATCAATTTAATCTACAGACATATAATTAATCTCTAATAGTGGCCATTAATAATTATGGTATTTGGTTCGATTGTGTTGTTCTACACAAACAGAGATTATGAATAAATTACGGCCGGGCGAAGCATACCATACACACACTCGCATATACGTACATACATGCACACACGCGATGTTTCGTAGACACATTGTGGATGGGGGTGGATGCATGTGTGCTGCGGGGGAGAGATAGAGATAGGGAGGCACTCGCATACATTCAAAATTGCAATAATCATCAAACAGAGCAATCTGGATTAATGGTCTTTGCAATTAATTTAGTAATGCAAGAAAAACATGTTCGAGTGAGTCGTCACGATTTTTTTTGCAGCTTAAGCAATGCACGTTACAGATAATATTTTAGTGGGTGATCGAATACATGCAACACCCTGACCCTAGGACGGAATCTTTCGAACTAATTTAGTAAGCTAATAGTTAAGTAAGTAAAACTATGGTGACCGAAATCAGTTTCATACAATACCACAAATGAAGAATTCAAATCCGCTAATAACCTAAATAAAGATGTATTTGTTGACAGATTAAAAAGTATGGTATTGACATATATTTTTATTAATTAAAAACACGCCGCGATTAATAGTATTACTTAAACCAATCGCGTTGCTATTAATACTTTTATTGGTAATCTACTAAGATTAGCGAAAGTTGAATAATCGAACTTAGATTTATGCATTACGTCTGAAGTATGAAAGCCTCATAACAATTACAGTTACTTTCAGCTAAGTGAATGTGCAGTTTGGTAGTCAATACCTAAAGAAAAGTATTTATTTTAATGCAGTTATTTATATGTATGTGGAAAAGAGCTGTTGGTCGATCGTATCGCAGGGGTAATTAAGGGAAGCTTTATTTTATCTGCGAATGATTAGCAGCTCTTTTAATAAAATATATCCATAAACACACATTCTACATTAGCAGCGGGTCTAGCTGACAGTATCTCAACATCTACAATATGCATTACCCGGCCTGGGAGGAAATACACTTGCAACAAGCGAGCAGACTTTCATTGCGGCGATCCAACGACCGATAAAAAACAGGAAAAAACTGGACAAATAAAACTCTGTGCATGTACGTGTGTGTGTGTATATGTATGAATATGTGTGTGTGTGTGTGCATGTGCGTTTTTTTTTACTGACAGGGAGGAAAAAGATATGATATGTCTCTTTCCCTCTGTCGCTCCGTGTGCCTGATGCACTTTACTCTCATGTTACTCAGGCGAAAACGACGAGAAGAATAAATTTCAGCCACGGCCAATTAATTCTGTAACACATTTAATTGCCCCATAAACCTTAAAAATATTAAAATTCCAATTATAACTTTTATCTGATTTTTTTTCTGTACGTGACAAAAGTTTTTCACTGAGCCGGAATGGCGTATTTTTTCTTTCATCAACGGAGGAAAGAAAGAAAAAAAAGTTATCTAACGAGGACGATTAACCTCTCCATTCATAATTTCTACATTACCTAATGATACCATCTTCAAACTCACAATGTTAGCCGTTTAATATATTTTGAAATCAAATATTTTTCGTACTTATTTAGCTAATTTCTCTGGAATTCCCTAAATTTTCAGAAAATTTCCTGTGTGGAAAGTCATACGTCAATAGCCCTTTGGTTACATTTGTGGCTATTAAAATTTGTTATTATTATTATCAGAAAATGTATTTAAATAAATTAGCAAATTAGTATTTGTAATAAACAACAAATGTTGAAAGGTAAATATCATTTTTTTATTCTGATTAGATTCATTTTTTTAAATTCTAAATGTATGTTCTTCAATAAGACTAATTATACAGATTTTGCGATTAAGAGCAGTTATAAAACAACTTTAATGTTTGAACTTAATAACCTCGACTTCCTGTTTGTAATAGTCAATTGCATTGTGTAAACAAGGAAAGAAAACAAATATTTCAATTCAATTCAAATGATTTTCAATGTATTTCCTGAATATGTTACTGTTTACTTTAAATTGCATTCCACTTAATGCTTCTCTTTTATTTGCAATACGTGATATGTTACTCAAAATGTCTATTTTTTTCTAGAACATGGTTATTCTTCGTAGTTTGTTGTAAAATATTAATGAAAGACTGATAGCACTTAGTATTTTCAAAGTAAATCCTATGAGTTTTAGTGATTAGTAAAATATATTGTTATATATTTATAGTTTAGATATATATTTTAATTTTAATCAAACTAATATGTTATTGTCTAATATGGTTTGGAGATATATCTTTAATTTATGAGATTTCCAGTGTGTTGTAAGGAAAATTTCTTGGAAAAAGACAGTTCCTGTAGGTATGTGCCTAATGTGTCCATCGGATGATTTATTTGCAGCGCGTAAAACTCGGTGGTTAATATAATATTTTAATTTAATTTATACGTTCCTCCGGTTCTTGGAGGGTGGTAAGAGAACCCTGATTACTGTCTAATAGTCGTGTCCGCGGGGGTCCGAGTCCCCCTTGGAGCGCTGTCAAGAGTGATGTAGGTGCACGTCGTAATCATTGTCGCAACATCGAATAAGTATGAAAAATATCCCACGAATAAATCCCACCCTTTGATATTCAAATTCTTCTATTTATTGGAATGATATTTTGAGAAGAAGCACAGTGACTTCTTTTATTTTTGCCTGCCGTCGGATCTAAATGCATTGCGTTCATTTAGTTACTGTCAGGATATTAAAGTGAAACATCGAATGGAATGCTCCGCCGAATAATGGCTTCAGTCTTTTGTGATGCTTTGGGAACGAGAATAAGTTTAGGAAAAGTTAGAATTTATGCGGCCACAAATCTCGGGCGGTTGTTTAAAAATAAGTTTGTAATTTATCTGTCCCCCCTCTTCCTGTTGTTAAATAGTTCGTTTAACACTAAATATACATAATGAATAGGACTGTTAAAAATAAACGAGACATTCTCTGAGGAAATCCACGGACATCGTGATACAGACTGTTTTATTTTTACGGATCTTTGGAAAATTCTTTCTCCTCTGATCCACTTCATTTGAACCTCTAGTGATCAGCAGACGTCCGATGAAGCGGAACGTACTTATTCTCATTCTGCTTTCGGACCGTATTCCGTGCAATTTTCTTGTTCCGAGTATGTAATGAGGCACAAGGTACGAGCAGTTATGCTGCAAAGGTGACGGGAAGCAAATGATCGTGTCACGTTATTAAAATCAACCAGTTAAGTGTCACCGGGACCGTCATTTTTTTCTTCTTCTTCTTCGAGCCTCCATTGATTCCGGACAAGTAACAGGTTTAAATCATCGGCGACGGCTGCGATATAAGAAATGTATATGTATATGGTATGAAATAAAATAATAATAACATGAGCTTTCTCTATTCAATTCGCGTTCCACTCAAATTGCTTCGTATAAATCAATTCCTCGGCTTCATATTGTGATTCCATCTTTTTTTTTCGAACGAAATTGTTCGTATGAGTACCGACGAAAATATTTCGATTATTATCATAATTTCTTCATAAATTATGAATTAATTTAATTATAATATCATATATATTTGTACTGAAAAATATATTATTTATGTTATGTAATTTATGAATTACAATTATGCTGAAAGATTTTAATACTATTTAATATCTTTAGATATATCGTTAGATTCATGTGGTCAGAGCTTGTGCAATAATTGTTTTAATCACTGAGTTTTTTCAATCTAAATATATGATTTATTGTTGCCGGTAAAAGTTTTGATTCGATTGTCGCAGTGCATATCATCGATCGGGAATTTTAATTAAAAATGCTTTCGGGCACGTTAAGTGTTTTTGGCGCTGTAAAAGGTGGAATAATGTGGAACGGTGGGGGTTGAGGGAGGCAACAATATTATAGGAATGCGAATCGCTAGCCTATTTCGCGATACACGAAACTTCAATTTATGAGGCTACACGGGTATTAGTTTGCTGTCAGTTTAATTAAATGAGCTTAATTACATCCTCGGATAGTTGGGCGAAGAATTCCATGCACATATATCAATACACTAGCTCGCGCACAGAGATGTGCAACCAAACCCCTTCTCACCCTCCTTCTCCACAAACCGCGCCATCCCGAAACCCGTGTGGGTGGATGATGGAGTTCAAGCTATGCACTGTTACTGATAATATAATCAAAAGTGTTTTGACGGGATCTGCGGGGGTTTGGGGGTCTGGCGCTTCTATGTCAATGCCAATTCGCCACCCTCCATTCCCCACTTGTCCTCCTTCGCGAATCGGGAGGACTACCGCCCTCTCACCTTATCGGTGTCACTCAAGTCCCGTGCGGAGGTAAATGGTTTATTTGAAGCATAATTGGCCCGTGAAATTGACAAAGTTTTTACATTAAGGTTCAATTTTGCACGTCTACCAAAACCATACCATACCAATATACCCGGTATACACATACTCACTCACGTTAGAGGCGTGTACATTGCATCCCATCCAAGCACTTTAGACATCGCAACAAATGGAACTTTCTCATTTACGGAATTAATTACTTTTCAATAATTACTCCCAAACGCAATTTTCACTATTATTTATTTGCCGAAACCGAAACCGGGCGTTAATTAAAAGTATTCCAACGGAAATACGCGGAGGACGACTGCAGGACACGTCCAGATGAAATTGATTTAAATATAATTGCGAACTTTTCCCCGCATAATTAAGAATTTGGAACGTCCGGAACGGAGGGCAGGAATTTAATCCTGCAAATGCGAGCATATCAAGACCATAAACTGCTCTTAATGCTTTTAATTAGAACAACTTACAGCAAGAAATCCTATTAATCTTAATAACTTTAAAAGCTAAAAAACATTATAATTTCGAAAAAAGTTTGAATATGTAAACTCGGCAAAATCTATTTTGTTACCCGAATCAAATAAGAACGTTCAAAATGCAATTGAGTAAATATGAATTGGAGCGGAAAACAATGGGAAATTATTATTATTGACTTTAATTAATGCAATGTATATTTTGAGTGAGAACTAAAAGGAAATGCTGACGTGGTCAGCGTGATGCTATAGACCAGCAATAAAACATGTCGGTTAGTTCAGGTTAATTGTTATTTGAAAATTGATCACGGCTTCGGTATTTTGTAATTGTAATTAATATTGGAGCCTCATTTCAAAATATTAATTTAATTAATTTCTATTCAGGATTAATTTCACTATAATTAAATTAATTTTTATACGCCCGCTTGGATGTAATGCACGTACACAGAGAACAAAGCATTAATTCACTTATTGTACTTCATTTGCCATATTTCCACAAATAATATTTGTGAATTGATATTCAATTGGAACAGAGTACAGTCAACCCTCCTATAACGCGGTGAGTGCGTACCGCGTTATATGGAAACCGCGCTATAAGAAACTCTGATTTAACCGTACAAACCATGCTAATTCGTAGCGTGTTCTATGGAAACCGTCTACCGTGTTGTATGGAAACCGCGCTATAAGAAACTGGGAATTAGTACAAATCACATCATTCGTACCGCGTTACATGGAGACCAATAAATACAAAAGACAAGATAAATTATTTTTATTGAATTGAAGAGTTCAAAAAATGAAACAAGAACTAAACTAAAAGACTGTTTTTCAACAAAAACAATGAAGACTTTTGTAAAATTATGTAATCTTTCAACACTCATCCTAAAACCTCTCTACAGGGAGCTAAGCAATTTCTTAACTCTCTTTTAATCTTTGCTCTGCGCACCGTTGAACGATCCGTTTGAATGAAAAGAAGTTCTAATTCTTTAGCCAAATTTAGCCCTTTTTTCACATCTTGTAAATCGAGATTTGGCACCCATTCGTTTTCCTCATTTTCGTTTACCAATGCATTTGAGGTGGATGCATCAATTAATTCCATCAGTTCTTCCTTATGGGAACTTATGGTATGCTGTTGAACGGAAACCGCGCTATAAAAGTACCGCGTTATAGGAGGGCTGTCGCAATTTCAGCTCAGCGTTATATGGAAACCGTGTTCTGAGAGTACCGCGTTATAAGAGGGTTGACTGTACCACTAATAACTATAGTAGAGGTTTTACAAGAAAAAGTAACATTAAATATGTTTAATGGTTTAAGAAGAAAAGAAAACTTTCGTAAAAGTATACTTATTAATTTTCCATCTAATTTACTTAATTTGTTTTTAGCAGATTGTAAGTAAACATGTGATGTAATAAGAAAAAAAGAGACTTTTCATTATTTTTGTTTCGCTTGACTTGTTGGGGGTAAGATTTTCATTTGTGCAGCGTATAAATCACTTATGGAGCGAGTTAATTAAGTGATTAAAGTGTGAAAAGTTTCGCAGAACGTTTAAGTTCGTTTTTGTGTTCGGCGCAGCGGAAGGGGCTGAGATGGTTTTCAATTTGGAAAAGTTATTTGGAATTATAAAGAGTACAACGTCTGGTGTGTACTAGTTAACAACCAGGCGCACTTGCAAACTTAATGAATGCCTCACCCACATAATCCAGTGATTGCGAATTACGTGCACGAGCATCTTTTCATCCAAATTTCATAATTCCTTCGTAAGCAATCAACAATTTTACTAAGTCATTTTATTATCATAATTTTTGGTTCATAAAGACCATTTCAGAAAGATACACTCTATCAGAAATACACACTTCTTTTAAAGATATTTCACTGTAACCGTTGTGGGAAATAAGCATGTGATGCAACTGATGGTCTTAGTTTCAAGATGATCCTGGTTACTAAAAAAAGTGACGGGTGATCGTTATCTGGTGCTCAAGGTAAGCTATTTTGGCGACTCAATAAAAAGAGTGACTTTAAGACGGTTGTACGACATAAAGCGTTGTCCGATTCCGATCGGAATTCGTCGATCAAATGGGAATAAGAAACGAGTAGTATACACCTGGGCATATAAATCGCGCCGGACACTAATTAAGTGTTAAATATATGATCAATTAAATGCAGGAAAGCTGCTTTCGAATAATCAATACCTTCGGATTGATGGCTCAGTAGAATGGCGGTGCTCCCGAGGCGCTGTAATATGACCATATTTATTTCATTCTTTTATTCCGACTTTTTAAACGCAAATCCAGATCATTTGAAAAGCAAATTAGCTGCGATATGAATATGAATACAAATAGAGGGGGCAATATATTCGCACTCGGATTTAAATAAATATTAATTACTCTGTTCGTCCTATATTTTTTTAAATTTATTTTCACGTTGTTGCGTTCTTTTTCATTATTACCGGTATCTCTTAATAGTCAATTATTTTTATTTACGGACATGTAATGGTACGCATTTACATTAATTACCGCTCGGCGCTACAAATATTCATGTCATACACGTCCGAATCTAATGGTGATGTTATAAACACTTCTTCATTTCGCAGTAAAAAAAGCAGTAATCACCTCCTCTTCGAAAACAACAATAATAAAGACACAGGATGTGACTTTAATTGCTCCACCGCAGACAATCGCCATCCATCATGGAAATTAACATTTCAATAAAACGCCACTGCCTGCATACCATGTTTATTCTAATTTATATTACAATTTTCACATATGTTCTTTAATTCCCTCTCATCCTTTTTATCACCCACTTAGTCTAGTACTTCACATTGTTAATCAAATAATCTGCATATTTTTTTTAATATTATAAAATTAACAAGAATTCTCAAGTGATGTTACAGTATCCTATTATTATTATACATAACATTTTCTATATCACATCCTTATAATATTATACTTCTTTATTTAGAAACACATAAGCAATATAAATAAATAGATCTATAAGTTTGAGTATATTTAACATAATAATTTTCCAATTATCTTTGATGTCCTTTTTTAATATTAGTTACATGTACAATGAAAAAAAATATTATCTAAAATGTAGAGTTATGGCGAATCTCATGTATTTATGCAAAAATAGAAATTGAAAGCTGTTTTCCTGCTTCAAAATTTATAAAAATAGCTCTTGTTTTCTTTCTGGAATTCCGAACAAGCTAACTTTATGTGCTAATACTCTAATATACAAGTACTACTACATTTATAACTAATGCTATGTAAGGTCACATTTATTACTTATAATCAAGCAATTAACTGCAGTTAACTTAAAAGTAATGAATACTTAACAATTAATACTCATTTGCTTATTGGTTATCTATTAAAGTGTTGTGAATTACCTAATGAATTTCATCAATATTTAAAAAATATATAAACGTTTAAATATATTTTAATTGACATGAAGATTATAAACAGATTGATAGTAATAAACAAAGCTGTTTTATAAAATAATATTTAGCTCAATTGCTGGAATTCAAAAATTTCCCGACAGACCGTAAAATAGGTAAACACGAAATAACAATAATTGATATTGCAACAATGTCCGTAATTGATAAATAAATGATTGAGTAAAAATAACAGCCGTATTTGCGCGCGATCGGTAATATGATTTTTGGGCTTTATTTTCTCGTTGTCCGCAATAAAAATACGCAACGCGTAATAATTCAACGCAAATAGAATTTATTTATATAAAATTTCGAAATGTTAAAACGCCATAAGCACATTATGTATTTTTAATTCACATTACGTTCAATCGATAATAACCATCAGACTTACAAATATTTGTTTTTGGTCTGCGATTTAAATGCATCCAATTTATTACAAACTTCAATGAACGAAACAAAATTCTCGTATGTTCTGTATCCTAAAATTCAATGAACATAATCTGTGTACTTTGTGTTCATATTTCATATCTATAATCAATTGTATTATTTAAACATTTCTTAATATTTTATACTTCATGAATAATTGACATTATAAGAAAGATATTAAAAAAATATTCTACTTGTAATTAATATGTTTTAACAAGTCAATTAATAAAGCGTTATTAATATTATGAAGTGGAGTGATTTAGTTGTAAGCTATGTCATATATACATTTTATACATTTATATATAAATATAGCAACCCCTGTTCATAAATAACAGTTTATATGGAGTTAAAGACTTATAAAGTAATAATATTTATTCGGGTAGTTGGCGACACGGTAGGTAGGCAATCTCGGGGCCCTGGACACACACAGCAAGAGGAGATGGAGGGAAAAAAGAGCAGAGAACAATGAGTAACGTTCTCGCCGGATGTACGCTTTGCTGATCGGACCTTACCAGAACCCCCCATGTTCTTTCATCATTTCATATTTTATACGATATGACCCTAAACATAACAATATTTTCATGCATTGCGAAAGGAGAACGAGTGGAGGAGGACGAAATAAAAATCCAACGAGTAAACGAAAACTTTTACTGGGAACACCGAAACGAAAACGCTGTTGTTTCAATAATTGTCTCCGGTTCTAGAGAGGAGATGAGAGCATTGCTTCACCTCTATATTCGAAACGATACCTCGTGGCCATTGTAATCTACATAGTTTGTACGTTAAGAATCACAAAGTGATCGTGACCCGTGAAAGCAGCTGCGCAATTAAGCATCCCGCTCTTTTTATATTATTGCCCTTTTTACCTCCCTCCCCGGTTCCCTCGTTCCCAAGCATTACGTAACGTTCAACACCCCCGCGGGGGTTCCCCCAACGGCGTCCTCCAGCTCAACTCAATTTTCTCTCAAATTGCTTGATCTATTGACACTCCACAATGGCCATTGTCGACGTCTCACCGATGTTCCTAGAATATAATAAATATTAAAAGGAAGATTAATGTGAATATGTAATCACAAAAGCATCGCGAATATAATTGAAGCTAATAATAGTTGAGATTTTTCGAAAGCAACAAATTGCCGTCTGCATAACGTTAAATGACAATTTAACTTGAATTATACGTTGCGGAAACAGTTTTCTTGTGCGAGATGAAATTCAATTCTGAGAGAAACGAAGAGGAGAAGAGAATCAATTCCAATCATAATTTATTGTGGGTTATAAAACGCGAATAACATTTTGCAAATTGAAACACACACTCCCTCATGCTCCTATTCGAGCACACATACGCAAACGTACTCACACATGGACATTACTGCTGTGTGTGAGAGAGCCAGAAATGAATGGATTTTGGAATTTCATGCGCGCCGCCTCCGTTGCCGCCTCCCAATAAAATACGACCGGGGCAATAAAATCTTTGATGAAGATTGAGGAAAAGTAACAACTCCTTAAAAGCGATCGAATAAAATGATTGGCGAGTGAATATATTATGTGTATCTTGAATGAGGGGATATTTTTTGGGAATTGGAGTACTTTCCAGTATGATGGCATCATAATTCTGCACTCCGCAAGTTTTGTGGATTGGTCCTCGCAGAAGTTTTTAAGTGCATTACCAAATTGCGATCCGCGAATAAACAATATTTAGATGATAAAAAAATAATTTGCCAACTTGGTGGCATGGAAAATTGGGTGTTAATTATTTAAGTGGAAACTAAATAATGCGAACAATAACGCAACCAGCGGGAATTGTATAAATTATGTAAAGTAAACAATGCATTTGCATAAATGCATAAGTATCGCGTATATATTTATTTTGTTATTTTTTTCTCTTCTTCTCTGCTTTCATTTTTTTTAAAGCCATGAATATGTAAAGAGAATTGATCAACACTGGAACGCTCTTTCCTTTTGCTGCGTTAAATATCACTTAAATACTAATTAATAACAAAACATTTAGGTGTACGGTATTTCTTGAACTATTTTTATGGCTTTATCGCCTATTTGGAACTCTAGACTTTCCTCCAATTATTTGCATATATCTAATTAATTAATTCCCGCCTCTCTCTGCTGCATAATCAGTAACAATAAATTAACATCTCAAGCCCCAATTGTGTATATTTTGTGTTTTACATGTTTCTTTAAGATTGAGAAATAAATTTATTGCTACTGTTCCCTAGCTCGAAATACTTAATTACTATTGAGTCACTTTTGTATATGTGACTTCTCCATATATTTAATATTCTTAAATCATTTACAGTTTTAAAGGATTAGTTAAGATTTTCTTTTTAAATTATTTTGTATTTATTCATTTTTGAGGAAGAAAGCAAATTTAGAAAGTAACATTTTATTATCGGGTCGACATATGTTATTTTAAATACAACTTGTGCTTGCATCGAAATCGAATAAATGCAAATAAAGCATAAATTAATAAAATTTACATCTTCATTATAGTCTTATATTTTGTATTTTATTGGAACTATTAAAAACTGAGAATAATTATTATTAGTTAGAATTTTCTACTTTGAGAATAAGATTAGTTAAATTTAAAATAATATTATTATTTATTGTAAGAGTGGCACATAAATTTAAATGAATTGGTATATGTAAATCAAATCCTGATTAAGCAAAGAAACATTATTCTATTACAATATAATAATTTATAAAAATATTTTTTTTTATAGTATAAAATACTAAATTTTAAATGTTTTAGCGTTTGACTTAATTATTATAATTAGTGGAAAGAATTGCAGCAACAATTGCAGGTAGTGTACGATAAAATACTGTTTCAATTATGTAATTAACTTAATGGCGTGCCGGTGGAATGCAATTTAATGTGTAATGTATCGTGATAAGGTGGAATTAATACGTTTTGACTTCGGTAAGAAAAAAAAGTGTCTTGGATTATTGTTCGAAGTATGAAGATTAATGGCAGCGCTGAGGTAATTGGAAAAATAATATGAAAATGGATAAATGCGAGAAAGAAAATGTGGTGGGAGTGAAGGGGTGTCGAGGGGGTTGGTGCTGGGCTTCGTTTCCTGTGTATCTGATAGGCAAACACTTGCCCGCATTGTGATGGCCGGTTTTCTAATTAAAATCCCATTACGGCGACACCGACTAGTTCAGTCATGCATGTTTAATCATATCCCGGCAAAAAGTTTAATTCGAGCTGTAATCAATTTGCTCAAGACAACAGAACGTAATCACGGCAGACCGCCCCCCGGTCTATGCGAGCACAAAACTGTTCCACACATGCCGTTCGGCGCGCGGGCCGGGACGACGAGGGGTTGAGGATGGTGTTTGAGTTGGACGGACCAGCGAGGGTGGTTTTGGTGGCGACGACGAAGAGAGAGGGTGGGACAGAGGAGAGAAGGATAGAGAAATGAGTATAGAGGAGTGCTCTGCTTGAGAGAGAGATGGTTGTGGGTGCTCCGGCAAACATCCACTGGGCGTCTGCAAATTATTAATTGGTTGAATCGCCTTCGATTTCTATCCAGAAATTTACATCTATGACATGTGCTAATTGCAGCAATGGTCCACGGGGAGCACGAGAATCGATCGCTAGGCTTTGCCTGGTCTGTGCCTGCCTGCACTCACTCACTGCTGCAGGTCACTCGAAACTCACCTACGCAACTCATCGATCTCACTCCTATTTTAACGATGCAATTTGCACGCCATTTTATATGCCGATCACTAATTCCCAACCACCAACTCAACGCCAAACCTCAACACCTATTCCACGCACACCGACTATGATTTAACTAAGTACAGGCCAACTGAAACCTGTTTCCATGTACTCCCCTAGGAGGAGGAGGAGGAAAAAACGACCTGCAGTTTGAGTGCACCATCAAGAAGGTAATGCCACTACCACCGCTATATTGAAATGTATACGCATTAATAAACTTAATTGTTTTGATAACGACTCTTGCAACGACTGCTTTCACAATATCATTTTAATAAAACAACTATTAGTCCACTCTTTTGGATACGAAACTAGCAATTTGGATAAATATAGATCATTTACTGATTATATGACTCTATTAATTTTAAAAGATCTCTAAAAATTGATATAATATAGACTCAATTAAGATGATAATTTATAAACTCAATTAAATATTGCTGTAGTAAAAATCTCATTAAAAAATACACTTTCATTATTGTAACAATTTTGTAAAATAGACTACTTTTGATTCTAAATTTTGCTTACTGTACTGTGCAGTTAGTTCTCAATTTACTTCGCAATTCCGATCCTACAAAAGCCGTCCCAATTTGAAAAGGCTTATAATGAACTCATATTTACAGCAATATATAGGATTAGCTTGGATATAAGAGTAAAGTAAGCAAATAATTTTGTTTATTAATACAATTATATTGATTATCTTGTATTAGTTAAGGCGACTCTTAGCCGAAGGCTAGAGTCATCGTCCGCAAAATTTGGGTTCCGGGTTGAAACCCTGGTACTTCCAAATATTTGCAGCCATCAAAATGAATTAGTTGTTAATGGGCGACGGTTCCGAACAAGTGTCTGCAACGTTGTGGTGATTTGCAGAATATCTGATTTGAAATATCGTTGAAAAAAGACCAAAAAATGTAGTAGTAATAAACAGACAAAAATATATATCTCGAAAGACAACTGTCAATTGACAGTCATTCCGCCCTTATTTTATTAATGCATATATAATAAATTTAATTTTTAAAATACATTTTAAGGTAAAATGCAGCGAAATGTTTACATTCAAACTAAAACTAATTCAATTTCATAGTTTCTTACATTTTTCGAAAAATATTAAAATAAAAACATTACTTAGTATTAAATATCTTTAAAGATAATTTGATGTTGATATACACTTAAAGGAATATAGAGATTTGTTAATAAATGTCTAGCAATTTACTAACTATACTCCTGATTTGAAATTATATGAAACTTTAATTAAAATACGATTTTTTAATAAATTTCGATCGAATGGAAAGGCGTTTTTGCTTCAGATTAGAAACGGTCAATCTGATCGAAGAGTTTTAGCATTTGTATGAAGAAAGACGAGCGTACATGTACCTCTGACTTTAGTATTATTACTATCGTAAGTAATCCACGGACAAAAAACATATTACAGGAAATTGCAGTTTGAATGGGGGATCTACAAAAAGATAACATTATAATGTTGGTTTCGAGATGTATTGAAATTTATAAGACTTAATAAAGAGATACAAGTGTAGTCCCACTCATTTTAATCGTGCACGTTTCAAATCAATCCCCGAACCGATAGCATCTCAACAAGTTGATTGGATTGCATGCTGACCCATTAATTTATCCTGAAACGGAGGA
>JAFMTC010000036.1:186845-203514 GCA_018845635.1 Nicrophorus orbicollis | reverse complement strand
CGCCCACGCGGCGAACGATCGACGACCGACATGCCACCCTACCGCACCCCTCCGCAGCCGTCACCCCTTTAAGTACCCGCGATTCACATTGATTTTTCTCTTCGCGCTTCGCACTGGAGCTCCTTTTTCCCCCTTTCGCTCCTTTCTTCCTATCCTATTCATTCTCAAATCCGCATATTCGCAAACTCACCGGCCGTAAAATGAAGGAGTAAAATCAAATTGGACTAAAACGTTACAGATGTTGCAAAGAAGTAAATCGTGTCCACCTGAAAATAATGCATTCACACACAACGATTATTATATTGCTTTTATCCTTAACTCAAACTAAGTCCCGACAACTCACTGCTTTTCAACCCTTTTTTATTCACGGCACATTTTAATATATAGTTAAACCGCAGTATACTTAAATCATAATGATGTTTTAATTTTGATTTATTAAAAAATCTTAACAACAATACAATAAAATAAAATAAAGAATTACAAAAGACAAATTTAAAAATGGCTATTGGCCACAGTTTGGTCCATTATGAATTTAGTAATACATAGTATAGTTGATGATTATTAATATTTTAATTGATGATAATTGTGCCAAAGGGCAATTTAACCGAGGCCTTTCTACCTATTTTTTATTGTTTCGATAATAATATCGCAATAAATATGATAATTTAAAAATTATAGGTTTTTTAATTATTATTTTTACAATCTAATAATAACCAAACGAAATAATCAATTGTTGGCATTCGTTTTGCTCATGAAAATGATTATTTTTCATTAAATTTATTATAATTCTTAACATCTATAGATTGAAATTTTCAGTTCATTATGCGGAAAATTAATACATATTAGAAGAAACAGATTCAGAACATTTTCAATAAAAATAAATATAACAATAATATGTTTTATTTACTAAAAGAACAGCAGCAACTAAAACAAAACGGTTTAAATATGAACTATAAAATAAATAAAAGAATTCGAAAATAAATCAAGGTAATTCTAAAATATTAAAAAAGCAAAAAAAAAATGGCCAAAGGGTTTTTCCGCCCAGTCAGTAATATTTCTTTAGTTATTTTATGAACTTACATATTTTTCATAAACATCATAAATACTGTTTAGTAACATAATAAAACTTAGTATTAAAGTATTAGAATTGTAATTTTGACTTGTAAAGTGAATATATAAAATAAGGAAAAAGAAAACATTGTTTCTCTAAGTAAATCTTATTTGACAACAATGTCATGTTATATTGTATAAATTGATATATTGTATATAGTGTATAATTATATCCATAAAATTTAGCAACAATAATATTTAATGATGTCTAACGAATTGTAACATATTTTGTATTTTTATGTTTGTATTTTTGTATTGTGAAGAAATCTAAAGGAACATAGTTTTTTGTGCAGGATGGCCGTAAATTGGGGTACGGCGCGATGCAAGGAATCCCAATGGTAGCATCTTCACCGGTCCGCCACGATTCGCCCTTGGGAGTTCATCCCCTGGAGGTGCAGGCCTACCAGCCGCCATGGAAGGCGCTCTCAGATTACGCCTTACACGCAGACCTCGATCAACCACATGCACCTGCTTTCCAGCAATTAGTCAACCAGGTAAATATTACATATTGCCCAACA
The DNA here is from genome assembly GCA_018845635.1 of Nicrophorus orbicollis. Classification (NCBI taxonomy): domain Eukaryota; kingdom Metazoa; phylum Arthropoda; class Insecta; order Coleoptera; family Silphidae; genus Nicrophorus; species Nicrophorus orbicollis. Next base: position 201,886 of record JAFMTC010000036.1, on the reverse strand, counting down.
TCTTTTAAATCATAATAATTAAACAAACATTTTTTGGGCAAAAAGACATTTTCAGCAATAGCAATAATAATATTTTATTTTCTATTTATTTCCATTATTTTCGGTTTATATTTTTCTTTTGGTTGTTATTGCAATAAATATTATTATTTTTTATTAACATTTTATTTAAAATGTTAATTCTATTTATAATTAGTAACTATAACATATTATAATATTATTTTGAATTTTATATTAATTTCAACTGTTTGTTTTTTAAATAAAACAAATATAACATATTAATCAGTAATTATACAATTTTATTTAAATTTTAAAATACCTTTCAATTCAACTGTATTGAAATAATTGCAAAATACAATTTTTGACCTATATTTTTTTTAAATAAAAACCAATTTATAGAGATTAACTTATTTAAATATTATATAATTTTGGTTTCAGATGCATGGGTACGATTTACCACCGCCTAACATGGGTCCAGCCCAGGGCCCACCACCAGGAATGATGCAATCATCGGCACCACCATCGGACGCAATGACCCATCCGGACAGCACCGACAGTTACGTGACTTATCTCGAGAGCGACGACAGCCTTCCAGCCAGCCCCTAACAAATTTGTAACTCGTCGATGACACACTGTACAAGAGCAAGAACTCGAAAAAGAAGTATAGCAACATGCATCAGCGAACAGAGAATCCGCAGCTGTTTCCACGAAAACATATTTTCCTTTTGCTCGTTTCCTCGATTGTGCAATAATTTGAGTTGGGCCTCAGCTAAGAAATGAAGACGGAAATTGGGAAGGACAATTGCAGAGATTCGGAAGGAAAGATCTGAGAGACTTGCGTTCGACTTGAATTAATCAAAATACATTGAAAACGTGATTATTTTTTTTGTAATATAACTAAATGAGAGAATAATGTACTAAAAGAATATGTCAGCCAGTGAACAAAAGCGAGAACGAGGAGCATCTTATAGAAAACCAAAATCATTTGTTATTATTATTATGCCTATGATTGTTTCGTTTGCAAAATGAACATTGTATAAATAATATTATCGAACTTATTATTTTTTTTATATGATTATATTTAAACGTTTTATTCTTTACTTGTATCATATTGTAATTTAGCCTAATCATTTTGCCCCGCGCAATTTGTTAATTGTTACGAGAGACCGCTTTTATTTTGTGGGGATGTTCAACGTGATCCGAGTTCAGTTCTTCCACATGAACTGCCGTGGTTTTCGTTTTTATTTTATGTGTTTCTCTTTATGGTTTAAATCCAACGAATATTTTCGAGAGCATGTAACATTACGCATTGTATATTTACCGAAACGCATGGTTGTATAACACATTATTTATTGCAATTTCATTATTATTAATTAATTGATTGTCAGGAGAGAGACGGGGAGAAGCTCTGACGCGATTCGTTGAGGAGAGGATTGATTGTATTCGACTTGTGGGTGTAAATAACGTTATAGGAGTATAAACGAAATAAATTGAACACAAATAAATAATAACAAAAAAATTATTAACAAATAATTCGAACAATTGTAATTAAATAAATAATTTGTAAATAAAAAAGTATATATATAACACTCGAATTTCATTTATTTTTATAAAAATCCTTATTTTCTTCTATCACTTAATTTTTCAATTAAATTTACAGATACAAAATTTAAATGGTAAGTAAAACATAGCAGTAGGTTATTTTTCATTACATATAAAAGTTAAGAAACAAAAATGAGAAGTTTTTCTATGGATTTTGAGGTCCCGTGCAAAAAATGGAATTTTCTTAGCATAAATATAAAAGTTAATAATTTATAAAATCTGCAGTTTATAATACAAAAAGTAACAAATACAAAATTTATTTTGAACTAAATAGTATTGAACTATATTTTCCTTTAATTTCAGCAAATTTATCACTTAAATTTAAATCTCCGCATGATTTGTTTTCTGTGAAAAGTACCGTTATATTGGATGTCTCGTGTAATTTTTAAATATTTGTTTTATTATTTTAGTTAAAATCTTCTATTAGACATAGGTATAGGACATTGAGTCAACTTAATTTATTGAGCTAGTTATTTTTTTAAATTAATTGTCATATTCAGTTTCTTTGGTATTGAAATATAATACAAATTGACTAAACAAGGTTAAAGCAGTTGTAATAAACTTTAGGTTGATTAGTTTCTTATTTTCAGCTTTTGTTCCTTTTTGGTAGCCAGATTCATATCTGCTTCTGGTAGGATTCACTTTCAACTACATTATGCATAAAATATAAATATTACAGACATTCTTACATAATTAACATCTTTTTGTAATTCACACAAAACAGATTAAATACCTTTTGTTTATATCTCTTGATATACGAATAGTTAGTTAGAACTGGTCGGCGATGTCGTTTTATTGTGACCACAAAACAGGACTGTAGTTATATACTATTTACAGTTTATAAACAGTTTTTATTACACTATAAATAGTAGCACAACTCTGTACAAATATTTTTGTGACGATCGACCGGATCTGTAAATTCATCAATAGTAGATTTTTATGAAATAATTTGTGTTTTGATTATAAAAAAAATATATTTAAGAATACAAATATGCAAATAAATAATTACTAAACCAATATCACCAAGATCGATGATATCTATGATTAAATATGCAAACATTCACATCTGAAAAACTTACACGCTAAGTTTTTGGAAATTATAGACTGATTTGGCTCCCGATTGACCGGTTGTAGAAACGGTACTGGTATTGATTAACATGACATATTTTTTCCTCAAAATATCTACCAATTATTAGGTAATTTGTGTAATCAAGAAAACGCATATTTCTTTATAGTTCAATGAAAATAAAGAATTTATGTGGTCTGAAGAATACATTTGATTAAGTAATAATATTCTATAAAATTTGAATGAATTCTTGGCAATTGACTTTGGTAAATAACATTGTTTTAAGTCACACACAACTTTTTCATCGTCTCTATCGGTGTTTTAATTATGGGTAACAAAATATATTCATTATCTGAAAATTCGTATGATTGAAATTATTAGATATTTTAAAGTCACCTGTTTACATATTTGTAATCCTTTTTTATAAGTAGTTGTTCTTTTTCTGAAAACAGGACATAGCAGCGTCAGTGTGTTTACAGTCAACTGAACTGGCTGCCTAAAACGGGAATATCTCGCTCCAAACGGGATGTATGGTCACTTTACTCATGATTCATCTTTAATGGAATTCTTATAAGAATTTGAAACTTTATTACAACTCAATTAGATTAACCAAATTTTAAGGATTAGTAACAATCGAAAAGAAAAATCATTTAAATGTTTAATTCCTGAATATCAATTAAATGAAAACATAAATACATAGTCATATAGAATCTTATAAAAACATGTATTGCTTTGAATAAGTGGTATAAAATAAAAATAGGAATGTGTAAACTTATTCGTGATTCGCTCCGACCTTTTTCCTGTACATTTTCTTGAGCATGTCCAGGTTCTCCCTAAGGGAGACGACCTCATCAAACCTATTCTCTTTTTTGGCTTGTTCAATGTAATTTCTAACAATGTTCATTTGCTCAATCAGAGGATCCTCCGACGTCTCTGGCGCTGCGTCAACAGCTGCAGGAGACCATCCGGTGGTGACGGCTACCCGTTTCATAGGAATGTTATACGTGCTGGGAACTTCGTTACGCAGAGATTGCTCTTGCTTGATACGCTCCAGTTCCGTAGGGGATGGTAAAACGGGCAATGATAAAAGGTGTTCTTTTATGAAAACCGCGGTGCCCCTCCTTATAGCATTATGCAAGTTAACTGCTTTTGGAATGTTGGGTTCTGGTGGCAGACTGCCTATCTTCTTGCCATAAGCATCCAAAAGTTCCGCTTGCTTCGCAATAGCTGTCTTCAGTGATTGCGCATCTTGCAACTGATAAGTTACATCACCTGAAATTATCGATTTGTACATCTGCAAACAAAGAAACAAATTAAATAGTTATTTTTATATTCAAAAGATCATACATACCTTATTAAATAAATCTAGACTAGGTTCAATTTCATACTTAATTTGCTGCAGTTTCTCGTAATACTTGCATATTGGGAGCTGCATATTTTGACTCATCTGCAGACTCCTTCTACAATCAAGCATATTCATACAATACATGCATATCCTCAACGTCTCCTCATACGTTCTTTGTACTTGGCTCTTACCATCAAAATACATTGGTGAAATAATATTTCCTGTTCACCAGAAAAGAAAATTAATAATTAAATTACATGAATCAATAGATCCTCTTACTTGCTTCATCATAGGTTAAAAAACAGGAACATGAGTTGCACATAATACTCCCACATAATCTGCAATGGTGTTGCCTCCTTGTTATGTTAAAGCTTGAAGCACAGGATGGACATCTGGATACAGTGCTTCCATCCAGCCATGTAACAAAGCTTTGGGCAATCTGCTTCTTATCTGTACCCTCTGCTCTCAAAAATCTATCTAACCTAATTATAAGCATATTGGTTTCTGATGTGCGATGATCCAAACGTTCTCTCCTGACCTCCTTGAAATACTCAATGTGTGACCTGCTTTGTCCAGCCTCCTGCGGTACACTTTTTTCCAAAAAGTACTTCTGCAGTGATAATTCCTTATTGAATGTTTCCAAATCCTTATCGTCCAATTTTAAAATTTTACTTTTAGCTTTTCCAACCAGTTCTAAAAGAAATCAATGAAAGGATCAAGTGCAAACTATTTATATTTATTACCTTTTAAAGACTTGAGGATATCCTGCTCTTCAGAATGCAGTTCTTGAAAATGTGCAAGCAAAGCTCTTGAAGATCTCATATCCGTGTGACATATAGGGCACAGAAAACCCTCCATTATTTTACCTTCACTAAACTCTGCCATCGCACCCACCTCTTTTATGCACAGCCAGCAATTTTGTTCCTTTAATTAAAGCTTATTGTAATGAATTAAAAACCTATTCTACTATTTGGCATTTCACAGCTGATCCACATAACTGAAGTTGAGTCAATACTCGATTTTATGCAACTCAATTCACTTACCATTTATGATTTTTAAAACTCTCTTCAATGTAACAAATATATAAATTTTGGAATTTACTTTATGTTAATTAAACTATTTGCATTTTACAATTATTCTTAAACATCATATATATATTTTCCAAATTTTCTTGTTATTTTTTTAGTGCAGAGAAAAACATTTTTTAAAATAAGAAAGTTGCTTAGAAATATAGTGTCAACCGTGACAAACTTAAGTTAATAATGCAAGTTAAATGTTTAGCAGATGATCTTAGAGGTAGTTTAAGGGCAGGGTTCCAAATAACTTCTGTTCCTCAATGTATCAACGAACTGGTAAGACCAAATCAAATTCAAAAACAATTTATTATTTTTTTCCTTTCTCAATTAAATTCATATAGGTTTTGAATAGTTTAGATGCATATTCAACCAATATAGCGATACGTGTTAATTTACTAACGTTCAGACTGCAAGTAGTTGATAATGGGGACGGAATTTCGAAACAAAATTTGGCATTAATTGGTGACCGTTACATGACCAACAAATGCCATACTTTTACGGATTACAAAAAGAATACGAGGTTCTACGGGTACCGAGGAGAAACATTAGCTAGTATCCGAGATTGCTCTAAAACTTTAATAATAAGCAGCTGTGTTAAAGATGGACAAACATACAGCATCAAATTTGCTAAAGAAACTCCATCGCAAATTATTCAAGTCCAAGATCGGATTACTCCTGGTACTACTGTTACCATAGAAGATTTCATGTATAATCTACCAGTAAGGAAAGCCAGAGTGAACGATAATTTCGATTTGGGCGAAATCCGAAGAAATCTCGAATGTTTAGCCCTGATCCATCCAAAGGTCTCATTCTCCTTAAGAAATGACGTGAACAAGAAGCTGCTGTATACAAATCCCAGAGCTCAAACTGTTGAAGAAGCTCTAATTAATTTATTCCCTAAGGTCAAATCGGAATTACTGGGTCAAATTAAGCTCACCAAAGACAATATTAAGATATCCGCTTTAATATACAAGGAGAATTGGAAAAATTCTCGTGGTCGTTTCATTTTCGTCAATAAAAGGCATATCTCGTGTCCGGAAATACAAAGGAAATTTGAGGAAATTCTAAACACCGTCTCTATTTACCAAAATAAAAGGCCAAATTTCCTGTACGTCTTGAACATAAGATGTCCGCAATATTGTTTAGATCTGTGTTACCAAGGTGGAAAGACTACGGCAGCATTTAAAGATCTTAATTTCATCGTAAAATGTTTTGCCAAAATGCTAAAGAAATTTTTCGAACAAGATAATATTTGTTTGGAAACAAATAATAAAGAAACTTGTGTAAAGTCAACTAAAGCAATCGACACTAACTATCGTTTGGGGATGATGGATGGGGCTTTTATGAGTACTGGAACAAAGAAAATATTAATACCAGAAACTATTATTAACAGAAGTAAAAATACAAAAATTGAGCACAAATTGAACACATCTTTAGTCGACGATATAGATAATGTAGATATTGAAGCGTATGGGGATAAAATTGGTTCAAATAAATGGAGCAGCAAATCTTCTTTGCATTTTGAAGATCCAATTCAGAATAGGGTGAGTGAAAACATTGAAGAATTCGACAAGCACTCTGATTTAATTAACGAAAAGGTCCAATCAAATAGTAGTACTTTTGATAGAAGTAATATTATTGGATCAATTAAGAATTTATCGAATCACAACCAATTATTTGAAGATAATTTGACTCAATTAGATCAAGAATTATACAACAAATCTTCAATAGTCGAATTTGATAATTTTACCTTGAACAATGAATTTCAAGTTAAAAATAGTAAATATAATTATAACGAGAGAGAATATAACGGTTTTGACTTGAAAGAAAATGATTGTCATCTCAGAAAACATGCACGTAGAGTTGATGATAATCATTTTAATTTCAATGAATTTGATTATTATAATAGAGACGAAGATAAGATTATAGAAGATACGAATAACGATTTCAACTTTAGTTGCAACTTAAAGGATTTTAAACAAAAAAATAATTTTCCTCGAAATAACAGTGGATTTAATGAAGGATTTCTGATGGAAGATGAAATGTACAACCCGAAAATTAATGAAAATAATGGGAATAATTTTACATTTTGTAATCCAGAGACGCAGATAAATTATGATAATTTTGAAAATTATGGACAAAATAGAAGAGGATATAATAGAAATTATGTATTGAATGAAAATTCTGAAGAAATTAACGATTTTGGCATAAATAAATGTTTTCGAAAATCTGAAAATTATAAAAGATATAATGAATATAAACACATGAATCGGGTGCAAAAGTCGGGACATCGATACAGGAATTACGTTGATGATGATTTTGACATTGCACAACCAGAAAACTGTTTCGATCTGAATGTGAAGACGTTAGGTCTAACTCAGCCCGGGAATTTTACTATTGTCAATCATGATGGTATCATGAAACCGGATTTTATAATTAAACAAAAGGAAACTGTTGTTAATTGGCAAGGTGATCCATCATTTGGAAGGACAAACGATTTTCCATTCAATAGCAATTTTGAAAAGCAATGTTTCATACGTCCAAATCTCATTGAACATAGAAAAAGGAATCCAAAGAAAGTTGCCAATCTTCGCATGAACGAATTAGGAAATTTAACTGTGACGGTAGATGAAAAGCCGAAGCAAAATCGTTTTCTTTTGGACGAGAGAAGAAAGAGAAAACGTGAGGCAACAGCAGTTCGCGATTTTGGAAATATTACTTTTAGACCTAATGAAGAAGATGAGGTTGTTAATAATGATGATGATTTTGAAGACGAAATGCGAGGTAAAGCCATCATCATGAACAAATTCATCAACTCTCATTTTTTAGGTGAACACCCCAAATTTAAGAAACGAAAGAAGCGGATATCCAATTTGAACTTTTCTATTTGCACCATCAAAACCAGAACAGTTATATGCGATAAAAAAATTGAATTCGAAAAGAACGAACTTACTTTTAACATGAATTGCAGGTTCAACAATCCTAAAGAACTCGAACAAAATGCGGAGAACTTTGAAACATTTAAAATTAATTTTGATAAATTGAAGAAACTGTTTTGTATATCAGATGTTAAAAAAAGAAATGACATTAGAAGAATTTATTTTGGAAAAGTTGGTGGAATCAATAATGGAATTAGTCGAAAGGAAAAGCATGATACAAGGGAAAAGATCAAATTTAAATATCCAAGATTTTCCAATAATAAACAAGTCAATAATCATAAAAATAATCTTGTAAAATTAGAAAATGAAAATGCTTTGAAAGTAAATCGTGAGAATATTAACCAGAAAGTAAAATCAAGTTCGAAAAAAGTGAGTAATCCATTCAGAATTCAAAAACAAATAAGTAAATTATCAAAACAAGAGCATTTAACTAAGTTTAAAAATGTTAATTGCAACATTATTAAAAAAGTTGATCAACAATTAAGATATGAAAGATCTAACTCAAATAATAGAAACATATTAATTTCCAAAGATAATATTAACAAGAAAGTTAAATTAATGACTGAAAATTGTGATATTGAAAAATCAAACGAAGATTTAAACACAAACAATTGTGAGATTGCAAAGTGTAATAACAAAGATATTTTAAAGAATGTTTCAAAGAGCGAACACTATGAAGATCTTGAAGTCTATCCAGAATTTTGTGATTTTATTACTCAATCAGATACTAGTCAAAATAAGATTAAAGTGTTATCTAACATATTAATAAAACAAGTAAATTCCTCAGACAACATACATCAAATATCTATGGAAAGAGACGTCGACGAAAACGGAATTATCGAAGCAGAGGTGACTTCAAATTTAAATTGTTCAACTGCATCTAAATTTTTCGCTGAAATTAAATTTGCTAGTTCTCCTTTAAAATCACATAATAATAATGAGATAATTACAATTTTGAAAAATGAAACTATGGTAGATATTTTAAATAAATCTGGAAAAGTTTCAGTCGATATTATAGAATCGGATGAAAATAGTGTTTTCTGGGATAAACAAATAATTAAAAAAAGTGAATCATTTCTTGAATCTTTCAAAGAAAATTTGGAAATTGTTGAATCAAAATGTAAAAGTCCAAAAGTCTGCACGACTAAATCAAGTGTAGTTGCTGATATGTCTGTCAATTTATGTGCATTACTAACTGAAACTTTTTATGAAAACTGGGTAACGACTGATGATTTGAAAAAGAACGCTGTAGAAGAGAAACAAGTTGGAACGAGTTCAATAAATGGATCGCTTTTGATAAATCAAGAAATTGCAAAACCTAAAACTAATGCGAACATGCCATCAATTGCTGAAGACAGTGACTTAGTTTTCACGTTGAGCCAAAACACAAAAGCAGCACCTCTAACGAAAAATGATTTTCATGGAATCTTATTATCAGAAGAACGCGATGATCTGGTTCAAAAATCGCAACCAAATGCTTTAGATGAATCCTGGGAGAAACTTGAAACAAAGAACAATAATGTATTCTACTTCAATAAGAAAACAGGTAAGATAATATATTTGTTAAACTTTTAAATTAATATTAGTTTTAGGTTTTTCTTCCACTGTTAATCCCAAAAATGCGAATGAGTTTCAAATGAAGAAACGATCAAATTTGTTGCCGAAAGGTTTCTCGCCCATGTCCAAATCGCTTCACCTCATTGACGAGCTACTTAGCTTGACCAGCAAACAAAATTTACACGAGGAAATCATCAAAAGCTACGAAGATGAACTCAGTATGATCAAATGGAGCAACTTGATTGATCCAAAGAATCCCAAAGAGTTCTTCAAGAACATCTACCGAGAGAGATCGAAAAGACTCAGCGAAATGGAACCAATAATGACGAATCAGAGCAACTTAAATTCCATGCAGTTCAGCAAAGATATTTTCGCGAATCTCTCCATTTTAGCTCAATTTGACTGTAAATTTATCGTAGCTTTAGAAAAAGAACGGCATTTGATTATACTTTTCGATCAACATGCTGTTCATGAGCGTGTGAGAGTTGAAAAATTATATGCAGGTAAAATTTATTAGTCATATTTGTAATTAGATAATTATTTTTTTAATTTAAGAATACGGCGTTTTTGATCGTCAATACAAAAGCACTGGTTTGGAGCATCCTCTAAAGATTCCGATGCAAGATTGGGATTTAATAATTATTAAAGAATTCAGCTCCAAATTTGAAGCTTTGGGTTTAAAGTTTGATTTGAAATCTGATGGTATATCTATCAATCGAGTCCCGACTTGCTTATATAATAAAGCTAATAAAAAGGTAAATAATATCGCTATTTTATATTCAATTTTATATAAACTGTTTGCAATGTTGTTTTAGATTTCCAATACTAGTTTGGAAAAGCTATTGGATTGTTTGATTGATGAAGAGTTACGAATGCTTAAGGATACCAAGAACATGTCGTGCATTCCGAAAGTTATACAAACTGTGATCAATTCAGAAGCGTGCCGAGGTTTATTTCAAAACTTGCTTTACTTTTCAGTTTATTTATTTTTATGTTTTGCAGGATCAATTATGTTTGGGGACAAATTGGAGAAAGATGAATGCGTCAAGTTATTGGATGATTTGAGTAAATGCAATCTTCCATTTCAATGTGCCCATGGAAGACCTACCTTGACTCCAATAGTCGAGTTCAAAAATTTTACCGAAGTAAGTTTAACAGATTATGAATATTTTGATCACTTAAAAAAAAATACGCTCTATTTATTCGTCAAATCGGGTAATTTGTATAATGGCGATTTAGCGAAAACTGACAATATATATTTCGATCGGACGAAAATACAGAATAATGGAAAAACAAAACAACCGCATGTTCTGTTTTTCCATTCAGCTGTTGTTATGGTTGATCACTTTTAATTTATTTTTTGTAATGATAAATTGCGATAGATAATTCTGAAGAACGTGTTTTTTCGTTTTAATCTCTTCCTATACTGTGTTGTTATACCTGTTCTGTTTTTGAAGTTCTGTTACTACTTGTTCTGAATATTCAGGGAACCATATTTTTATAAGTATTTTTATGAAAAAAAAACATGTTTTACTAGATCATTCGTCTTCGCAGAGAACAAATATCCTTAATGGATTTACCAACAAATCCATTTAGATAGAAATCTTTACGACAATCAACTTTGGATAAATTTAATCAGAACTTGGAAGTCAAAAAATAAATTATTCTAGTTAAACTGCAGAATGGATACATTATTACTTCTGGTCTGAATACTGAATATATATAGTTTGATGTACAAAATATATATACAAACTCATAAGCAATTCATAAAGTTTTACTTTATTGCATATATATATTATATATCCTTTCGTTACTCTTTCATCGCTGATTTTACTAATAATTAATTAAATCTACCCATTCAATTTTACACTTTAAAAGAGTTTACTGTCCGTTGCTTTTAATCTGAAGCCATAAATCCTCGATGTTAGTATTTTATTAAACAAGAGGTATCAATTTAAACTTACTAATATTATGTCATTGAAATATCAGACACAATGTCTAGTATATAGTTATGTATAAAACCTTAGCACTGAAGGTAAACATGCAATATAGCTCGTAAAAGACCACCTCCTTCAACAAAGATATTTTCCACAAATTTTACGAACTAGTGCTTTTTGCCGATTATAGACCTTTTAGTTCAGCGTTGGTTTTCTACATCACTCGAAACCAGCTTTTGGAAATCAATACAATAATCCTTTTTTACACTTAATATATTTTTTTCGTTATTATTCGGACTCTCATTTATCGGTTGTATAAAAAAACTGCTTCATGAAGTATCTTCTTCGTATTAGGAACAATTATTAACTTTTCTAATACAATGTTAAACTATATCGCATTCTTCGAAATATGACTAATAACATCAAATGCAGAGGAAATACTATTAAATGATTATAATGTAGTCATATTTATTGAAGTTATAATAATGTACTGAATCACCCAACTACTTTTATAATTTTTAAAATAATGTCTGTGTTTATTTTTCAACAATTTATTCCTTTTGATTTGTTTAGGTACCAACGAGGAAAGTCAATCTGAAAAACTTGAAGCGAAGTTAAAGATTATTTGATTAAATTCGTTAATAAATGATTCTTTGTACTACAGAATGGTAATTCAGTTAGTTAGTTTTAAATTGTTTAAGGTTGTCTGCGAAAAACAGTGATGAAAAGCGCGATCCGCAAACGACTTCACTGCTGTTCGTGCGACTATCCAATTGAATATCTCCAAAATGGCATCGTCTGGCGAATCTGCGGATGATCATTGCCAAAACGGCGTTTTACCACCGCAACCGCCGGTGAGTCTAACGACACCCCAAAAAGCAACAATCCCATGCAAGCACCAAATCCAATATTGTCATTTCTTAACCTCCACAATTGCAATGAAAATCTAACAAAAAATAAGACAATAAGATAAAAAAAAACATCGTCCTGTCCTCTAGTAATTTAATTTATGTTACATACCGTACTATTGTTGCAATTGAATCTTAACAATGATTTCGTCGTTACTTGTGGTTTCAACGTTAATTTCTCAGTCAAGTGTACGCATGTTACGAGAAGTGTGTTGTATTATGTATTTGCTCGGTAAAGGAGTCGTAAAAGTCGATGAATTTAAAATAAATGAGTGTGATATATTGTTTTTGATTTAAAACAGCTGTGACTAATTATGGAATTTCATGTACGCTCGTAATGTGAGTGTGCGAAAATTTTGAATTGGTTTGGATTTATTAGTGTATTTTATTTTCATCGCGTTGGCCACCATGTGAGCGTGTCATTGTCAAAACCCTGTGCTGCTCATTCGGCATTTATCTGTTCTGTTTGGAAGCGTCTGTTTGTAATTTTCGGCGCCAAGAAATCATTATTCTCGTTTTAGAATATTTTTAACACAGCAGGTAAATAACTGATTACGTTTATTACATACATATCCCGATTGACCTTTGTCTATGTTAAATCTTACTTCGATAGAAAATCGACCCTCATGTTTCAGCATCGCGTCTGCACGTGTTTTATTCAACGTTTTTTTTTTCAAATACAAAATGCCGGTTGTCGAATCTTCTTTGTCCTCTTACCGTTGAAACTTGATCTTTTATATTCTATTGTTTATAGACGCCAACCATGGAAAAGATGGAAACCACACCGGTGATCACCAACACCAACAACGTAGGAAAGGACGAAGAAGTGACTGCCGACGAAATGACATCGAGAGATTATTACTTCGACTCTTATGCTCACTTCGGGATTCACGAGGAGATGCTCAAAGACGAAGTACGAACTCTGACATACAGAAACTCTATGTATCACAATAAACATTTGTTTGCTGGTAAAGTGGTGATGGACATTGGATGTGGCACAGGCATTCTGAGTATGTTTGCTGCCAAGGCTGGTGCAAAGAAAGTTATTGCTGTTGAGTGCTCTAACATTGTGGATTATGCTAAGAAAATAGTAGAAACCAACAAATTGGACCACATTATCACAATTGTTAAGGGTAAGGTGGAGGAAATCACTTTGCCAGAAGGTATAGAAAAGGTAGACATCATCATATCAGAATGGATGGGCTATTGTCTGTTCTATGAGAGCATGTTGGACACTGTTTTGTATGCTAGAGACAAGTGGTTAGCACCTACAGGCCTTTTATTCCCGGACCGTTGTTCCCTGTTCGTCACTGCCATCGAAGATCGTCAATATAAGGACGAGAAAATCAACTGGTGGGATGATGTTTATGGCTTCGACATGAGCTCGATACGCAAGGTAGCAATCAGCGAGCCACTCGTTGATGTTGTCGATCCGAAGCAGGTTGTAACCAACGCTTGCCTCATCAAAGAAGTGGATCTGTACACAGTTCAGAAGCAAGATTTAGAATTCTCAGCTCCGTTCCACCTGCAGGTAAGGAGGAATGACTACGTCCAAGCTCTTGTTACGTTCTTCAACGTAGAATTCACGAAATGCCACAAGCGCGTCGGATTCAGCACTGCCCCCGAAGCCCCGTACACCCACTGGAAACAGACTGTGTTCTATTTTGAAGATTATATGACTGTGAAAAAGAATGAGGAAATTTATGGCACATTCGAAATGAGACCAAATCCGAGGAATAACCGCGATTTGGACTTCGTCGTTGAGCTCGACTTCAAAGGTGAATTGGGCGATGTTCACGAAACCAATAGATATAGAATGCGTTGATAGAGCAATGCGCAATTAATACCTTTATTCTTGTTAACTTGCTGAACACTATATACATAGCGAGTGGAATATCGAAACCTTATTAATTACTATTTTTTCTATTACGTATTCATTTATTTTTAATTATTAAGTCAAACAAAATCTCATTGGAATAAGTGGTGAATCAAAACCTTAAAAGCAAATTCTAGTGGGAATGAAAGATTAATTTTATTTTTCGAGACTAATCTTTTATATTAATTCTGCATCCTTTCGGATTATTTATTGATAGTCGTTTACTCCAAAATAAATTCGAAAAAATATACATTTATGAAGTGCTATTAAATGTGATCTTATTTATATATAACGCTTATAAAGTTTTCATTTTAGTCAGTTTTTTTTCTTATACTTAATAAAACGTTTGTATTCCGTATATGATGTAACTGATAGGAAAGGTGTAAACTTGATTGCGAAAATAACATGTGAGTTGAATGATAATAAATACATTAATTTGGATCGAAACCGAACCATATAATAGTTTTATTTATAAATTACATAGCTAACTAAACTTTAATAATCGCCTGCTTCTGATTCTTAATGTCACTTCGCAATTGGATAAAATTGTTAACAACTGATTTATCCAATTCGACCTAAAAATAAAACAAAAGTTAATGACTTAATATTAATTTACAGAATATCGAAAATTACCAAAGAATCCTCCGAGCATATTTGTTGTAGATTTTCGGGTTTGACGAGCAACAAATTGCAAAGCGCGTGCAAAGTTTCAAATAGCTTGGTGACCAATGGACCTAA
>JAFMTC010000036.1:156963-168153 GCA_018845635.1 Nicrophorus orbicollis | reverse complement strand
TATACACCCATACCTAGCTTTACGGCCTAGATACGTTCAAGAAAACTTGGCCGCAAAGCGAAAAGCCGTATAAGGGATCAATTATGCACTTGTGCAAGATTAGCAACATGTAAATATATTGATATAGATTTTTTTGCCGTTATAGCGAAACATTTTAGGCCGTAAATCGAAAACGTGACTTAATTGAAGAGGGCTGTTACAGCAAAATGCCGAATAAAGAGCGGCCGTATAGTGAGATATGGGTGTATTGAGTTACGTCATGCTTGAATTATAAATAGAAATAATAATTTTGTTTTGTGAGTATTAAAGTTTAAATAAATGTATATTTTATCATATTTATATATTTATAACAACAACTATCACAAGAAAAATACAAACTAAATATAAAGAAAAGAAAATTATCTATTAATTTCACATTATATTTTCTGAAGGATACAATACAATATATTTTTTTGGTCATTAACTATACAAAAATATAAACAAATCTATTAAAACATATTTATGTAAATACAAATACATAATTCTAGTTAAATAAAACTGAGGGCTGGTCTTTCGGCCTTTATAAGGAATGAAGATACTTAAATTAATACAATTAACAAGAATATAAATGAATTAAATTAAAGAGAAAAAAAACAAACAAAAAAAGTACACCCTCTGCGAAAGAACATAATTATAGGGTCAGTAGATACTGGTATAAGGTACGTATGGGATACTTATATTTAGGAGCGGCTGGATTTGAAGGGATACAAAATTTGGAGAGGAGTGGAACAATTTTAATTTTGTAATAGAGGAGGAATATTTTGGTTTTGTACTTTAATAACTTATTTGTTATCATTACAGACTATGTCTGACATAAAAGCAATGGATTTCAAAGTTATATTTTTTTTTCGTAAAAGTACAGATTCATAAAATTACTCTATTACACAATCCTTTTTTTATGGTCTTCAAAAAGGGGCACAGATCTTCTTAGAATTGTCCGTAATATAATCCAAAATCTCTAAATGTCAAAACCCGTTTTTATCCAAATTCATAATCAGAATTAGATTGTATTAAATTTTAATTATGTGTGCGTTCGTGAAAATATCCGTTTAGGATAAAAAAATTACCTATAAACTGTATAATTTTAGTGTTCTTATTGCATTTTTTTAAATTCGTTAAATAAATATTATTATCCATTAAATACTTAATAAAATTGTGTAAATTTTGTAAAAAAAAAATAAATTGTGGAAGGTCACGTGAAAAACACGTTTAATTTCGGAAAGTATTGCGCACAGCGAAATAATAATAATAATAAAAACACAAAAAAACAAATAAATAATTGAAAAAAATATATGTAATGCGGTACGAGTACGATGCACGTACTTGGCGAAATGAAAATAACGAACTGTTAAGTAACGTACAAATACAGACGGAGCGAGTGCATTCCGAGGCATTCCGGGCGAACGGCTTTTGGAAACATTAATAACATGAATTTCACCTGACGACGAAATCGAGGGTAACAGAGAAGACTAGGGAAAACGATGAAACAAAAATTAAAGGGCACGGCCTTAATGAAAAGCAAACACGAAGGGTTCTGGCCTCCCGCTGCTGCTGAATTGTTTACGATCATGTTATCCCGAAGCGCAGATCTCTGACTATTTATCTTGACTCTTGCAGTAACAAATGTTGTTTCGTTAATTTCCCATCAAATGTTCATCCTTAAGCAAATACATGTAAATAATAAAACAGTATAATCCAATCTGATTTCATTAACATATCTACGAAACAGTTACGAAATGTTTGACGGCATCGAATTGTTTGATAATTTCGAAATGTTTGACATCTAACGAAAGTTAAGCAGTGCATGAAAAGAATTTACGTGTACGGGTGATAAAATTGAAGTGAGTTTTGAAGCTAAACGCAAAACAACAACCTAACGAATACAACTTTATGCGGTTAGCGCCAATTACAAGAGATAATAAATTAAAAACACATGCAAATTTCCAACGCACGCATAAACAATAAGCTGCGGCTTGGGCAACGTTTTATTTATAAACAAGTAATTACTTATTATTAGCTTTTATCGGTCTCTAATGCAATAACAGTCAGATAGTAAGTGGTCTTCGACAATTCGCTGCAGCAGTACTATAATCCGAAGCCAACTTACGTTGGCCAACCCAACGATAAATACGTTTCGATATATTTTCCCAAATATTACATCATCAGCGATTTCAGTTCCACTCTATGTCACTAAATTTGTTTCCCTCTTTCATCCGATCTACAACTAACTACCAGCAATTTATCGTAACTCGAGTACGGCTTTTGTTGCAACGGAGATCATCAATTATTTATTCTAGCTTACGACGAGTAGTGTACGGACGATAAATTATTGATGACTCCGGTTTTAAGTGCGCCGTAACTCTTAATACCATTCAGTCGAAATTGAATCATTGCGCAAAGATTGCGCTCGTTTCTCATCAAGCAAAATTTGCGTCTTCTTTATTTTCAATTATAAATTAAACATAACGATACTCGATAAGAAGATACAATTAAAGGATTTGAATAAACACATTTTAATCTTTTTCTTGTATGCACTTTACATATTTAATCTCGCGATGTATTTTCTTGACGCGTCTCGTAGAGCGACGAACGTGTTTCTGGATCATTAGGCGCGATTAGTTTCCATACAGAGCATCTCATAATTTACAGCGAGAGAAAAAAAGGAACGACCCTTTCAATTACGGGCTTCCGCCTTGTAAATGTTGCACGTTATAGTTTGCTTAATTTATTTCATTTTAAGTATGAACTTCCTAAACTGTAACTAATTAACTATTGTAATGTAACAAAATTACCTTTGTAACTTTAGCAATTAGCACACATAATATAATGATTCGTGTAGGAAGTTTTACAGTAAAATAGTTAATTCGTGTTGATACTGTAAACTAATAATATATGTAATCATCCAATCTTGCAGGCACATTGCTATCAAGACAGTTATTTATTTTTGTACATGTTTCGCAATTTATGATATAATATCTTATCGCATACGACTTGCGTTCATTTTTGCTAACGTTTTTTCGTGCCGTAACATTCCTCGGTTTTTGGTAAAGAATTTCATAACTAAAAAGAAATAATTTATGAATGAGTTGGACTGTACATTAAATATATTCGACTGCATTAACTCGAGTTTGTAAGATAATACACACTTAGAGCATTTCAAGGTTTATTATACATATTTTACAATTGTGCATTTGACATACATTTTTCTATATTTGACAACTATTATTAATTATCTTCTAAATGCTTAAATCAATAATATGTAGATATGACAATTAGTGCATTTGATCATTATAAAATGGTTTGTGTACTTTTAATGACTCTTTGATGAAACATAACATAAAATTATAAGATATAACATTGAAAATCAAGAACAGAGACAAAACAGTGCTGGAAACATAACTGAAAAATAAAAACAAAATACCTATAGTCAATAATTGTAATCAAAAGAAAATTATAAATGATCTAATTTTCAAACAGTTTTGACCACATGTTCTATTTTGTCACTGCTCTGACTTGTTATTGTCCGGTCACTATTTGTAATATATTTTGTAGTAGGGTTTATACATAAACCGACATTTAAAAAACCGGTTTTCGAATTTAAACTTTTCTCATAAAGTTTAAACCTGTTTTCGAATTTTAACAAAAAGTAAAACGAGATAAGGGAATATAAAGTAAAATCCAAATTAGGGAGTTTTGACGTGTACAGTATACATATTAAAATTTGAGTATTTCAAAAACCCGTTTTATAATTTGAAAAACCAAGCTTTTCGCAATCTGGTTTTTCAAAATCTCTAATTTCATGTTAAAAACTTTTGACAGTTTCAAATTTATGCGTTTAAACCGCAATTCAGTTTCTTTAAAACCCGTCGTAAAATCAACCCAATTTTACAGTGAGGTCCTTGACTTCACAACAGCCCCTTTTCGACGGTAATCTGCCATAAAATAGGGTACTATTAAAGCAAATAATTACGTTTGTCAATACAATGTAATACAAAATACAGACATTATAAATTTAATGTTTATAATATATTTTATGAATATTGTTACATTTTTATTCTAAAATTTTAGAAAAATAAATTAAACTTATAAATTTCGGATCTCTTTCTTCGGGGAACAAAATTATATATTACACGACAGCGTAAAATAAATTGAAAACATATGTTTGGAAGCTAACATGCAATACCATCCCGAGGAATACCAAAGGACTGCAGCTGAGGAACATGTAACAACGTAAATATGTAAGATATGAAATTAACATGAATAAATAAGTTTAAAAAAATAGGAGGCGAATTGCGCAGCGGCGTTATTGAGAAAGGGCGTAAATTCGACAGACGTAAACCGAGAGCTTCCTGCACACTACGATGACACATATATTTTTATAGGGGCAGCTGTTCAAGCATGTTACAAACTTAAAAAGTATTTCACTAAATTGATTTCTATTTTTCAGAATATTTCTTGTTTCTTTTTGTTGGTAATAACTATTCAAACTATTCAATTATACGGATAAACAAAACATAAGTTATTTTAAAATGGATTAATTCATGTTTTAAAATACACACACTTTGTAACTGAATGGAAGAGTTATTTTATATTTCACGGTTTCTACAATGCATAAATATACGGAAAAGAGAATTGAATACTTTTAGTAGCTTTATCTTAAAATTAATGAAATAATTACTGATATAATTAATATTATTATAATGTAAATGTAATGTAACAAAATACAATATATACATGTATCACTCAATAGAATTATATATTTTTTCTTTCATCAAGAGTTTTTCATTGAACTTCGTTTTGATCGTACATGTGCGTATTGTTGCACTCAATCGTCGCTGTCGTTTGATGCCGATCTTTCATGAGGGGTTGGATCGAGTTTCATCTGGAAAACGCTTAGCTTCACATCTGTATTTAACGCTGGATAGTGGTACGCACAAAGTGAGCACCGTACAAAGCACCGATGCACCGTCGAATAAATGTTCCAACTTTATAATGGATATAAATTAACCAGTTTATATGTATGGCATTGGCGATTTTTTCGTTTCCTCAACTTCAACTCCACTAATGCCACGGAATTAACCTTTTTGCAAATGGATCTGCATTAATGACATAGCCTTACCGACCAACTTGTATTCTTTACTTGTTCCCTCGAAGTTACCAATTAACCACTAACATCCCATTTATTTCGCAAAAGTCGGTCAAAAACAACATTTATTTTCTGTATTAGTATTGTAGTATTGTATTGTAATCAAACATGAAAAATAATTCACAAACAGAAGATAATATTTATGGGTTCCCTCACCCGAGTTAATTTGGGCATTCAAAAGCCGGTTATGTTTAAAAATTGACAATACAAGCCCGAGTTATTACGGGTAAGCAGAAATAGAAACGATGTGCAAACCCGAGTTAGCCGCTTAAACAATATTTCTTTTTTCAATTGTTAGTATTTATTAGTTGCGAGAATCTGCTCACATTCTTTACTGCTAAATATGCGCTGACGTGCGTATATTGTTCTTTTTAATCTATTACAAGTTTACATTAAGAATAGCAACATCGAACGTTATTTACGGCCACCGCCCGAATGAATCACAGTGCCAATTGTATTGATAACATAATCTAATATGATTACACCCATACCTCGCTTTACGGCTTAGATACGTTCCACGAATCTTGGCCGCAAAGCGAAAAGCCATATAAGGAATCAATTATTGCGCTTGCGCAAGATTGGCAACATGTAGATATATCGACATCGAAATAAAGTTCTTTTGCCGTTATAACGAAACATTTTAGGCCGTAAATCGGAAACGTGCCTTAATTGAAGAGAGGCGTTATAGCTCGCTATACGTATTGGTGTATTAAATTTCTCATGATGATCAATTTTTACAAACACTGAATCAATTATTGCAAGATTGGCAATATGTAGATATATCGACAACGAAAAAGTTTTTTTTTGCCGTTATAGCGAAACATTTTAGGCCGTAAATTGAAAACGTGCCTTAATTGAAGAGGGCCGTTATAGCGAAATGCCGTCTAAAGAGTGGCCGTATAGCGAGGTATGAGTATATTTAATATGATTATTTAGACCAGGGGTCGGCAACCACATTCAAATATAACTTAAATTAGACTTTTATATCATATAAGAGTATAAATATTACTATATTTGTGCTTTGGCGGGCCGCGCAAAAAGTTTCAAAGGGCCGCATGAGGCCCGCAGGTTGCCAACCCCTAATTTGCACCAATGCAGTATATAATTGCATATTATTGAAACAATTATTTCTTTACATTAATACAAAGGGTTCAAACCCGACCAAAGACAAAAAATATTTACTATTAAATATGAAGGATTGTCAAACAAATAAAAACAACATTTATTTATTTAAGTTTATATTATGATTATGAATCACCAATCAAATTGGAATATTATACTAACATGATTAATCATACATTTGTTGCTACAACTACATAAAAATACCAACTAAAATAGTACAAATACACAGAAAAATAACACAATTATTGCAATTGCTGCAAATAGCAACACCATAGGTGTTTATTTAAAAGTAATAAAGAAATACGAAAAAAATAAAATATAATGCTATTGCTGCAAAGTGCAATAGATTATAAGTCTTTTTACCCAAATATTAATAATATTGAACAATAAGTTGATTATTCATAATAGTGTTGTAAACATTATCAATTGAACAAAAAATAAAGTATCCTCAGGAGCCAGAGTCCTAAAGTCCTATAACTGCTTCCCACAAATTTAACATGTTGCTTCGTCGATGCCCACATTATGAAAGAGACCTTACAGGGGTGTCGCTCACTATTTATAGTTGTGGCGAAATATCCCGAGAATAACGACTTCGGCCCTTATTCTGCCCCTCCCGAAGACTGGTTTTCGGTCAACGCTAATACCCGAGAGGGGATCAAAAGATTTCTATTTCAAAAAGAAAACAACCTTATATAATAAAAAAAATATCAAGAAAAGAGTCATTTTATTGGATTATAATAAAATCACGAGGGTCAGAAAAAAACCAGTAGTCGATACTGGTTTATTACACGTTTACAAGATTGAAATGCATAGGAAAATAAAATAAATATTAATAAGTTTTCGCTTCGAAGCATTCCAATCAATTATTAAACGATATTTTTATTATTAAATAATTATTGTCGTAAAATAATGATTGTCGATAAAATTCTCAATTGCTTATTTGATATAGAAACTGAGCAATTAATTAGTTTATTAGTTTTATTTTTGGTTTGACGAAGTTAAAAGTTATTTACTCCTTATAGAGATTTAAATTCATTTACAAAAAATAAACAAAAATAAACATCGTACATTATTTGGCTTTGTCTCGAGTCAACGACGTTTTCTTTCGTGCATTCCTTTTCCGAACATAACATTCTTTGTTTGCGATTCTCCGCCAAAGTTTACCTTCACTTAGTTCTCAGCATTTCATCCTTACATATTTCATCCCCTTAAGATATGCACGCAATCTCGGTTTATAAATTTATCCGACGTCACTTTTTTTGTTAACGAACGCAAATTCCGAATATCTTGCAAAGTAAATTATTATATATTGCTTGCATGGAGTAAAATTAGCAAATTTTGTCGTTCGCCAATTATAAAATTTCAAGTGAAAGTGCAGTTAACAATTTCGAGTGACGAATAAAATCGCCGATACGATGAAAGTTCGTTAAAACTTGCGGGTGGCGGTAACTTTTATGCAGTTATTTCAGTTACATACTGAACTGCCGCACTTCGCTTCGCTCTAAATTCGATGTAAATCTCTGCTGAAGCTTTGGGCCTTGGCCATATTAAATTTGGCTGCCGCCGCGGAAAATCTCCTTCCCTATATACTTTTTTTTACGATCGTTCCGGTCATATTTTCGATGGAGGAAAGTGAAAAGTGCCGAGGCAACGTTTTCCGTTTATTAAATAAAGGAAAGAAGGAAAAATAAAATGAAAAGAGACGACCCTCTTTCGTTTTGATATATTGCACAATCGTTTCTATGTTGCTAGGCTCAACATTTATTTCGAGAAACGTTCTCTTTAACTAATTGAATAATTGTAAGTCAGTTTTAGATTGCAGTTTGTGTTGAGTAAAAAGTTTTTCGTTTCAATTGATCAATTATCTCTACTCCGGCAAATCGATTTGGTTTTAGCAGAGCTCTGGAATTTGTTTTCAAACAAATAAAAGAGATAAAAATTCGTTCTAATCTAACAAATCAGAATAAAAAAATGTAATATTTTGCCAATCTAAATCAAAGCTTGAATAAATTGTTTATAAACTCAATTAGATTAATTAGTGTTATTAGATTCATAAACTTAACATTAATGAGCATACTTAATTATTATTTGTTGCGATAAAGTGGTCTCCTAATTCGGATCATTGTGACGATTCCCACCGGGTAAACCTGTCCATTCACGATTCTACTTTGTTTTACGCGTCGAGACCTGCACGTGTTGATTATCCAACTGTCTTCGATGCGCTGCGACAGTTGTTAATTAATATAGAGAAAACGAATCAATTGATTTGCGTTGCCTTTTTGCTCCTACTTTTCGGAACATGCAGAGAGCGAAATGAGCAAATGAATATATTTTAATTTTAATCGAGGTGACCTCCAACCGCCTAACAATGGAACATCAGCGCACGATGAAAATGATGTCGCCTATACAGGAGTGTTTCCAAACTGCGACACAGCTTTTGTTCCAGTTGAATATTAACAATTAACATTGTTTTGAATATAAAACGATTTTCCAGTAACATTAAAATTGATGGGAAACAAATTATTTTATAAATTAATGTGTACAAAATGATCACCAGAAAACTAAGATTAAGTAAGAATAGAACAGTGACAAAATAGAACATATGGTTGAGCAATGTTTTTTTTTCATTTTATTTTAATTATCATTAGGATGATTACCGTAAGACTTTCTACAAAACATGTTTTTCCGTCTTCAGATTCTTTCTAAACTGTGTTTATCCTTGTTCTGTTTTGTATTTTCGCTGTGCTGTTATAACTTGTTCTTTCAGGAAACCATTTAAAATGATGCATCTATGATAGACCAAATTCGTTCTCGCATTGAAAGTAATTAGTCGTGAAATATTCGATTAATCATCGAACTCTGCTGACGACAATTGTCGATCAATAAAAAAAGAGTAATAAAATAAAAAGCGAAACGCTTTCGATTATTGCCGTTTCACCAATCTTGGATTATGCGATTTGCATCTGGATTTTCGGTGTCGCCATAACCAAGGCCGTAGCCTTGCTCATGGGCTATCCATTGCGGAAGACTCTTCAAATCTGTAGATCATCCTTTCTGAAATCAAACCGTATTTATAAATATCATTATCAGGATATACTATATCACAATTATTATTAAAGGAAACAATTTTGTTTTCGTTGTTATTTTTCTAGTAAAATATCATTCAGTTTTATCAATTTGATATGGAAACGACACAGTTTCGCTCTCTTTTCAATGTCGACTTGTAGTCCGTGCTTCCTTCGTTATCTATGGTAATCCTTTGCACACAGAAATTCAAATTGAACGAAGATAATTCCTCTAAACAAAGAAAGTGCAATAAACGTCCGTTCTTCAGACGTTCATCGTAAATCAAATTTATGTTACCAATAATAATTCTCTTTGTTTATAATATATGACCCATATCAATTGAATCCTTTTAAAATGATGTGAAGTAATGGAGCGACTTGAAACTTCGAGCATATGCAAGCAGCGACCTTCGTCATAAATTGCGAAACACGAGGCAGTCTCCTAATTTGTAGTCATTTTAGGATTCGGATCATCCAAATGCAATCCTCCAGCGTTCAGGAATTTGTTGCAACTCATCGCGTTTAACTATATTAGGTGGTTCAATTAAAAACTTTCGTGTTGAGGAAAATTACAAAATTGAATTGTCATTGATTAATCGATCGAGTTTGATAATTCATCACTTTACGATGCATCCGTATTTCTGTCACTTTTATACTGTAAATTTACTTTGTAATATGGTTATTCTAAAGGAAATAGGAATTGATATGACGATTTCATTGCAAATTAGTTTACATTTGCAAATTTTATTTTTATCTTATTTAAACGTTGAAACAGAAAACTGGACGATTCTAATTATAATATTGAAGATGAAGTGAAAGGTCTTTGCAATGAGACCTCTTACTCCATTTGTTGATTAAAATCCGGAATTTCTAAAAAGAGAGGATGATGAAGATGAAAAAATGTATTACGAGAGATGCGGCGCTGGATAATTAATGTTTTTGTGATGGTGCTGTTGGACGCATTTAGCGAATGTATAATTAATTGGAGAAGTGACTATTGGTATTTTATTGGAAACCATCCGATTGTGCAGTCGAGTGGTCGGATAATAATGTGAATAGTAATGCGAGTGTTTCGAAATTACATTATTATCAAGAGGACCGAAATGAAACGAAATATGGTCGGGACGTCGATACAAGTTTGTATGCGTATATAATAATTACATCGAAAATGGAGTATCGTATTTTTCTTTTGAGGAATTGTGTAGACAAAGGTTGTTGTGAATCGTTGGGATGAGCGGCCGCAACAAACAGCAAATTGTGTGTGAAGCAAAAATTGTAAATTAGGTTGGGAAGGTTGTGATTCTGCCCTCCCTCCCTTCCAAAAAGGCACAAGCAATAATAGTAAACAGCGCCACCAAAAGGGAAGCAAAGAAATTACCAGATGAAAATGGCGATTTCGTTAAGGTCGTGTGCAGTTAGTGTCCAGCAGTTGAGTGGAACGTTACGACATTGGATGGTGAAAATTTGCAATTGAGTTGATCCTGAAGCAGTTTTCGAAGAAGATATCCAATAGGAAAATTGAAATGACTGAGAAAGTCGAGCTCGAAAATGCCGAATTAGAGGCGGTTGGTACGCTTCCCCAAGATGACGTCGCTAACGTCGATGCGCACGCATCAACCAAAGGCGACGATGATCCGAGGGTATCCGATTCGGAAGGTATCCCGCCGAAGAAAAGAAAGACCCGTCGCGGGAAATCCAAACGGAAGAACGTTCATCCATATAAGAAAAGCGGTACAAGAACCTCGTCCTCATCGAACAATGTTGTAAAACCCGAGGCACCGTACAACAGCAATCGTTTCCTGATAGAGGACCACGGAG
>JAFMTC010000036.1:130685-153802 GCA_018845635.1 Nicrophorus orbicollis | reverse complement strand
ACCTGTTCATAATCTTTATTTGTACTCGGTACCTGAAGAAGTATTTCAAGAACACGGAAAGTAAGTTTTGAATGTTTGTTTTTTTTAATATATTAATTATTACCTTGTATAGGAAAGTTTATTTGGATCAGACGGATCCAAATGTTGAGGGCGTGTACGAAACCCAAGTACCGCTCATTTTTAGAGCGTTGGTCCAGATAGGCTGTGTATGTAAAGTTGTCCGAGGTTTAAACAACACAACTGATACCTTTGAATTAGATGATTTGGATATTGGAAACGTAGCTAGACAACCTTACCTTCCAAAAGACTCGATCCGACATATTTTCCTGTACCAGCATCGCGCGAATTCCGGACCAAGACAGATGTTCGGACTATTCTTGACGCCCCTACGAAAAGCGATGATTGTTGTCGTTGATTCAGTACGAACTAATTTAATGCCAAATATGCAGAATCTCTATCAAGCGGAGAGAATAGTCAAGTATGAAATTATTATTTCATTGTTTCAATCATTATTTAACTTTTATGAATTTATAGGGCGGAACGAAACCCGGATGAAGATTTGTTACCGCCGGATGGCATATCTTTCGAGATTCGAATTGAAACGGATTTGAATCAGGTGTACAAGATTCTTCAAAAAACCTTGCAATCTTATAAAGATGAAAAGAAAGGACCAACTTTGTTGGCTTTGCAGACCGTAGATGATTTATCGATGCTTCAGTCGCATATGCCCGGTTTCTTAGAGTTTCCAACAACACAGATGCACGTTCAAGACGTTGAAGATTTGTACAATAACCTGGAATGGCAGAAGGTCGGTGCCAGAGCCATGGTGAGGCATTATTTGAACAGCGAGAGGGTATTGGAATTAATGGCAGAGCAATGTCGATACTTCCACTTACCGTTGGGTAATATGCCTCCAGATCCCGCTTTATTCGGATCTGATTTGTTCTTCGCTCGGCATTTGCTCAAACAGAATCATGTGATGTGGTGCTCACCGTTGGACCGCCCAGATCTGGGTGGCAGTCAAGAAAACAACGCTCGTCTATTGGCAGAGAGTCAGGAGGGTTCCAGTGAAGTCTGCAACAATGCCGGATGGTATTCCAGTATCTGCATCGAATTGGATATAGACAGTTTAGCAATAAATACGTTGTTACAATCACATCACGTCACTGATATTGAAGGAACTACCGCTGCTACAGCATTCGATGCAGCTGCCGTAGCCTCTGTGGATGACCTAGTAGGCGGAAACAACACCATGACAACCTACGATGAAACTGCAAGATGCGCGGAAGCTTTCAAGATCTTAAGATCCATGGCCAGCGCTTGGATGCGGGATATCTCTCTTTACCGAAACGTATTTGCCGATTTCCAAGTGGTTCATTTCTATAGGTCTATAAATAATATAAGCAATCAATTATAATTGATAACTTTCAATTTTTTTAGATGGCTTCGATCACCTAAAGCTCTTCTACACGATCCAGCTTTGTTGAGAACGCTTCAAAATCTGATGAAAAAATTGTTCATGCAATTGGTGGCAGAGTTTAAACGTTTGGGTTGCACAATTGTATACGCAAACTTTAACAAAATTATAATTTGTTCCAAGAAACGAAATGTGACGGATGCCATTGCTAATATCGAATTCGTCGTTGCTTCCATAAGAAATAAAGAGTTATTCCATTCACTGGAAATAACGTATCGTCAGTGTTGGGAACAATTAGTTTGGTTGGATACTGCCAATTACGCAGGTATTCAAGGAAAGTTACCTCAAGACGCCGAGGATGAAAATAACAGAAAAGATGAAAATGACGATTTAGTTGATCGCGACGAAGAGGAAACGGCGGTTCCGGAAGAAGAAGACGACGGGGTAATTATTCATCAATTAAATCAGTCTAAAACTAGATACAATGTTATTCTTTCAGCCGGTCGTTGTAATGAACTGGAATTTGGCAGATCAATTGCCCGAAGCTTCCGGTTGCCGAAGCAGCTTCAATGCCGTTATTGCTGGTTACATAAATGCAATTTACCTGAAACTGAAAGAGATGGAAGGCTCGACGCCGATTGTAGCTTTAAGTCAACCGAATGTGGGACTGGCTGCCCACGAAACGGTTGCGGCATTCGCCAAAGAAATTATAAATGGAGAAATCGCGCAGAACTTGTTCCAGTACGTTCCCAAATATGGGCCCTAATTAGATTAATTTCTAAATAATTGGTTACAGAATCACGGAAAGAATCCACAGCAAATTACAGAAAAATTCCTCGTCCATGCCAGCGTTGGACTTTGTGAAATCTATCTGCCACGTTTTATCACTGGATCACTCTGTTAAAGATGCAGTGGATCATCTAAAAAGCAATTTATTACGATTAATAGGTAATTATTTATTAAGTTGGAATAAATGCTTTTTTATAAATATTACGTTCAAGTAATATATATGCCTTTACTGCATGCATACAGGCCACTGACGTTTTTAGAACATGAAATAATTCTATTTTACTCGTTCTATCGTTATTTTAAATTGTGCACTACGGTACAAAAAAGTGGAGCACCTGAGATGCGATATACTTTACATTTCCACAATAATCGTGAGACATTTATAAAATATTTAATATAATCTACTGCTTTTAAGCTAGAACTGTTGGCCATCGATATGGCTGCTTTTATTTATTCAACGTGCTTTTGTTCTCAATGTTTGAACTTTGATAACAAATCATCAAACATATATTTTATGTTGAATCACAAATCGGCTTTTGTACAAGTCTCAATTATTGTTTTTTTATGTAATTAATTATAAAATGTTTAATTTAGGTGTTGGTGAATTTTCGGAAAAAGCAACATGGGCTGACCCGACCGTCTCTTACATAATACCGCAGTTGATCTGCAAGGCGTGCAACCACTGCAGGGACGTGGATTTGGGAAGAGACAATCATAGGTCGGAACACGCCTGGCTTTGTCCGTTGTGCAACTCGCCATACGACAACGCAGAGATCGAGAGTCTCCTGCTGGATACGATCAGCAGGAAATTCCTTGCTTACAATTTGCAAGACCTGCAGTGCAAGAAGTGCGTCCAGATCAAGATGGAAAACTTGATCAAGCATTGCCAATGCGCGGGCGAATTCCGAGGAATTCTCTCCAAGACAGATCTGATCGATTTATTGAAGACGTTTCAGCATTTAGCCGATACTTTCAATATGCCTGCTCTTTTCGAAACAATAAACAATACGCTATTTTTAATAAGATGATAAGGAATGCATAAAATATACTTTATTTTAATAATAAAATGTAAAATAATTTATTTCGCCATTGAACTAAGTAACTCTAAAATATAACTTCCTAAATCTTCGTCATGGTTAGCCCATGAGACGAAAATACTCTTCTGCTCGTTTTCGTCGCCCTCCACCTTGACGATCACAGATTCTACAGAGACCTCAACATCGGAAATGGTCACGCTCCATTCGTGTAATTTTTCTTTGAGTAATTGGTATAGTTTAATAGCCGTGGATAAAGGTGGTCCGGAATCGTTCAGACAGACAGTCGACGTGAAACGAATGATATGGCGGTTGATGCCGACCTCTTTACACGCATCTTCCACGTCCATCAAACAATTGCTATTATCTTTCATAACCAGAACTCCGTGTAGAACGCGTCTCCTCTCAGGATTCGGAGGTAGCATGTTAAATTTTTTAGCTTCCGCCTTTAACAGTGACAAGGACACGTCTAGCGGTATCTTCACGGGTGTATGTATGACGCAAGTTTCTCCGTTCGCCGGATTAAAGCAATCGATATTGAATTCTTGCTTAATTTTTTCTTTCAGAAATTCCATCTTTTCTGCTTCTCCATGCACCAACATTACGTTGGCCGGCTCGCAGTATTGTATGAGTTGCATTATTCCTTTCGCATCGGCGTGAGCTGAGAACGACATATATTCAACGGACATTTTAACTTCGATAATTTGTCTATTTTCGAATTCGATTTTTTTGGCCCCATTAAGGATTTGATGTCCCACCGTGCCTTGTACGCAGAAGCCTGGCATGATGACCATATTATTCTCGCTTGGTGCCCATTTTTTGAAAATCTGCAAACTGAGCCCAGCATGCAACATTCCTGGTGTTGCAAACACCACCATTGGACCAGGATTATCAATGAACTGCCTATCAAATGGCTTTATATGCTTAAAATCAAACATGTTTCTCTGCACAAATGTCTTCCTAATCTTTTGGTTCGTCCATGTAATAAACATCTTATAATAATTGTTCGCCTTATCAGTTAATCCAAGCGCGAAGTAAACTGGAGCCTTTAGGTTCATCCTTTCCCAGTATGTTTCCAGCAAGATGCAAAGTTCCTGCGCTCTACCCAACGCGAATACTGGTATCAATACTTTTCCGCCGCGGTCCACGCATTCGTGAACCTTCTTCAAGAAATCTCTTTCTCTGCACCTTTTCGAATCCCTAATAGTGGTTGCGTACGTTGACTCTGAGATGAGTAAATCCGGTCGACATTTATCAATCCACGCTGCTCCCAAGTGCCTATCTGGAGTCATATTGTAATCGCCAGTGTAAACAATAGATTGGCTTCCTACTCGCACCCAAAACATGCCAGCACCCAACACATGACCAGCATAATAAGCCTTAATTTCCAAATCATTATCAACCATCACAGACTGGTGCAATGTAACTGCAATAACTTTCTTCATGCAATCTTTAATCATTTGTGAAGTAAAGAAATTCTGTTCTCCTTTTCTCTCAACAGATATTTTTCTCATGTCTTCCAATAGGATTGGAGCAATAGCTTTTGTTGGATGTGTCATATAGATTGGCCCATTGTAACCAACCATTTCGGACATATAAGGTAATGCACCACAATGATCCAAATGGAAATGAGAAATTATAACACAATCTATGAATGAACCAATTGGACCATCAGGATTTATATAACTAAAATCAGGAAATCTCCTTTCATCATTGTATCCCATGTGCATACCACAATCAAGCATTATGTTCTTTCCACCCATTGTAAGCAACAAACAACTGCGACCCACATCTTGCCCAGCCCCCAAAGGTGTAACTTTGATATCTGGCATCTTCCAACTTGTTTAGTGCTGCATCTCTTGAAACACAAAATAAAACTATTTTTCTTTCTTCAGTTTATTCTCAAATGTATTTTTTATTCTATATTCTATTTAATTCTTAAAAATCACTACAAACTTATGGTTATGTTTTTGTCAATGAAAAGCGAATCAAAGATTAGAAATAACAAACATTACCAACATAACATTTTCTTTTTTGTATTTGCTCATATAAGATTTTCAATATGCATTAAATTCATAATTCATTTAAACATATTCATTTATAATAATTTTAATAAAAATAAATGAGCATACATCCAATAATCACCAGTTTACAAAGTTAGTAATTTCATAAAATCTAACTTGGCAGAACTGTCTTATACGATTGGTAGTTCTGATACAAATTCAAACAAAAACCGTTTTAACTTGATGCATGCAGTTTGCCGCTTTCAATCATTTCTTACGATTTGATTTTATGTTACTGTGTGTTCGCAGAAGATTGAAAAGTTTTAACTTTAAACTTTTGTAGTTCTACATTTACTTGTGCAGTTTTAATTTATTTTATACATATTTTTTAATCTCTATTCTGGAAGTGAGTTGATTCTGCTGTGTTATGTGTTTTCTATTTATTTTTTTCTATTATTTTAGATGGCAGATACTTCTACAGTTCAGGTGGCCCTCAGAATAAGGCCTTTGGTGAGAAGTGAAATATCCAAAGGCTGCAAGTCTGCGTTGGATGTAATTACAAGTTTAAACCAAGTACGGATTCTAGATTCTGAAAAGGCCTTCTCTTACAATTATGTCTTCGATAGTGACACAAACCAAGAGATATTCTATAACATCTGTGTACAACCACTGATTAAAAATTTATTCAAAGGATACAATGTCACAATTTTAGCATATGGACAAACTGGCTCTGGTTTGTAATTTTAAAATTTACTTTCAAAATATGTTTAAATTATTACTCATATTTTAGGTAAAACTCATTCCATGGGCACTGCCTATAAGGGTGAGGGTGAAATGGGTGTCATCCCAAGAGCAGTTAATGATATTTTCGACTTTGTGAAAGACAATTTTGGATATGATTTCACAATAACTGTATCCTTCATGGAACTTTACCAGGAGATTTTATATGATTTGCTGTCTGTTAAACCAAGAGATCAGTGTGTTATGGAAATGCGTGAAGATGTAAACAAAGGTATATTCATACCTGGATTAACTGAGCAGGTTGTTAATAACATGTCTGAAACTTTGGAATGCTTGCTAAGAGGCTCACAAGGTAGAGCTACAGCTTCCACTAACATGAATGCCCAAAGTTCTAGGAGTCATGCAATTTTCACTATAACACTTGCAATGCAGAAGAAGGGAACAAGGTTCAATTTCAATTTAGATTAGAAAAGAATCGAAATAAATTAATATTTGTATTGTAGTGAGTCCAAAACAGCTAAATTTCATTTGGTTGATCTGGCTGGTTCAGAACGATCTAAGAAAACTGGAGCTACTGGGCAAACTTTGAAAGAGGGTATCAATATCAATAGGGGTCTTTTAGCTTTAGGAAACGTGATATCAGCTTTAGGAGATGATAAAGGACAACCTTCCTACATCAGTTACAGAGATAGTAATTTAACTAGGCTTCTTAAAGGTATAACATTTTTATTTGTTTAAAAATCAAATCTATTTCTATACTTGTATAGATTCATTGGGCGGAAACAGTATCACATTGATGATAGCATGCGTTAGTCCTGCTGATTACAACGTGGAGGAAACTGTTTCTACATTACGTTATGCGGATAGGGCTCGAAAAATCAAGAACAAGCCGGTTGTTAATGAAGATCCTAAAGCAGCAGAAATTAATAGATTAAATAAATTAGTTCAACAATTGAGGCTGGAAATTGTTGGACAAGGTATGCACACAAATTGTAGCAGTTTTGAGTATCATAGTAAATGTCTTCCTTTTATTAGGTGGACCTGTCATATGTCAAGAAGAGGTATCATCGCTGAAAAATGAGATTTACGATTTGAAATCGAAAAACAGAAATTTAACTGTCAAACTGTCTTTAACTATAACGGAAAATACAGCCCTCCTTGAACGAGTCTTGATCTTCCAAGCTTCAAACGAATGCATGTCGAAGAAGCTGAACGATTTGAAAGATACCTACGATATCACATTGAACAATTTAAATGTAAGTTTAGAAATTAGCGATGTGGCTGCAATCAAGCAGCATGTTTGTAATCTGAAAGAAATTCAAAGCCAATTCACGGAAATCGACAAAGAACAGAAGAAGAACGAGGACGAAATTAAAATGCACGAGATCACCGTTGCTAGAAACACTTTATCAAGTGAGGTGACGTCCGAGACTGAAATAAATGAGAGGCAAGAATCACACACGGCCCAACAGATAGCAATGAACTATCAGCTGCAGGAGGTAACCAAGATGTTAGCGCAGAAAGAGATGTTGGCACAGAAAATCGCCGACAACACTTGTCACATGGTTGACTTTTCCGAGATGGCTGAAAATGAAGCGAAAATTATGGCGTTGCAAAAGGAAAAAGATGAGCTGCTGCAACAGCTGAAGTCCGCACAATCGCATGGACCCAGTTCTAAGATCGCCGAGCAACGCAGAAAACGTGTTCAAGAATTGGAGACGCAGTTGCACGATTTAAATAGGAAAGTACAGGAGCAGGCAAGATTGATTAAGCTTAAGGAGAAGGACGAGATAAAAATCCGTCAGCTGAATAACGAGATTCAGAATATGAAGTCAACTAAGGTGAAACTCATCAAGAGTATGCGACATGAATCTGACAACTTCAGAACGTGGAAAATTCAGCGCGAAAGAGAGTTATCTAAATTGAAAGATCAGGATAGGAAACGACTTAATCAAATTGCTAAAATGGAAACCAAGCACAGTAGACAGCAGAATGTACTGAAAAGAAAGGTGGAAGAGGCTGCAGCAATTAATAAAAGATTAAAGGACGCTTTGGCGTTGAGAAAAGCCGCGCAAGATACAAAGATGAACGGCAAAATCGAACGCTTTGGTCCTTGGGTAATTATTAAACATATCTACATATTTAACTGTTATGGATAAATGAGGTCACTGATTTATAATGTAATTATTATTATTAATACTAGGTTCAAAGGGAGTTGGATGTTTTTGTGAGCACTGTAGAAGCCACAGCTACATTGGAAACTCTTATAGAAGATAGAGCTACGTTGCAGCATCAATTAGAGAATTTAAAATCTTCTGAAGATGCGAATACTGAGACCAAGATAGACGAAATTCGTCACCTCGAGGACGACATCGAACTTAGAACAGCGCAAATCCAAGAGATCCAACAAAAAATCTTGGACAGCGATGAAGGTAATGCGTCCTCTTAAATACGTATCGTTATTAAATATTATTTAATTTATAGAAAACAAATGCAAGACCCGTTTCGATAATATCCAGACAATGGGCGAAGCGAAGTACACATTGAAAGCATTATTTGAGTTGACGGCTGAAATTAAGAAAAAAGAAGCATCAAAGGAATTCAAATTGAATGATTTACATTCGCATCAGTCTGAGGTATTGATTCATTTATTTAAGAAGATTCAGGAAATGTATCATAATACTTTATTTACAGCTGTTGAAAAAACTCCGCTCTTATGAAGAGCGGAACGAGTATTTGGGCGAGAAGCAGCGTGATGAGATATCGAAGATTCAATCTGAATACGAAGAGAAAATATCGGTTCTCCTCAAACGCATCCGCGGTATCGAGATGAATGTGGAAGAAAATGCTATAAATGAGAATATTCACATACAAGAATGCAAGAGGATGGAGCAGCAATTAGAGAGGACTTTGGAAGAGAATTTCGAGCTGCGACAGAAAGTCGAGGATATTAATGTAAGTTTTTCTCTGATTATTATAAGTATCTTTATTTTATTTAATTATTATTTAGAAATTATTGGAAGAAACGAAAAACATGTCAAAAAGTTCTATACCATCAATTACGGTCACACCGCCAAGAACAAAACGTCCATCTAGCGAAGAAGACATTAACAACGGTACTTTTGTAAAGGTATATAGTCCAACATATCATTTCGGTCAAATAGTTAAATATATTTTATAATTAGAAAGCACGAGATGACTTTGATACAGAGGATATTATATATGGAACGCCTCTCCGGATGGACACCACATTCGAAGATGACGATACGAACGATCCCGATTGGAGGAAAACTCCATTGGCAAAACGCCTTCGGAAGATGAAAAGCACTATGGAAACCACAGTATCAACAAAGAGGAGCATCTCAGGTGGATGCAGTTGTTCAAAGTCTGACTGCTCATCGAAAATGTGCGGCTGCAGAAAAATTTCCGCCACATGCAATGAGAATTGCAAATGCAATGCAACAATTTGTGTCAATAAAGGAAATGATGAGAACAAGAGTCCTGAGTTGCAGGAATTTGATGTAAGATAGTTAGATTTTTCGTTATTTTCATATTTTTTTTCATATATTTTGCTTTTAGACGAAGTACGCTAACGATAATGAAGAGGTCTCGTTTAAGAAACCAAGGTATATATAATTTGTTTAATACTTGCTAAATAATACTAAAATTATAGTTACATTTAATTTTTTAATATGCTTCTTAGATTAATGGGTTGTAATTGTAAAAGTGAGTAACATAACGTATTACATTTTTAGTTATGAAATGACTCCTAGAAAGTACTTCTTCAGGAGAAAAACGTGGACGAATTATTGTTAATGGATTTTAGGAGTATTGCTTATTCTCGGTATTTTTTAGGTCCCTGGAAATAAACAATGAAAAGCAAGGACGGAAGAGGACAAGGAAGCTGTACACATTGGCGCCCTAACTTATAAATCAAGGGCCATCATAAATTGATTAAGTTTATTTATTTATTAGTATATTATCATTTTAGAAATTTATATATTTATATTTTTGTATATCCATATTAAATAAGCAGAGTTATTAATATTTGTATTCATTCTGATTTTTCTGACCCAAGTGGCAATTGAGCGTTGTTATATAAATGTGTGATCTGTTTATATTTAATGTGTCTCTGTTCTAATTACATTCAAATTGGGAAAAAAGTACTATTACTTCATTTTTGTAAACTGTGATCAGGAACAAAAGAATAAAAGACTTAAATTTTATTAATTATTATTAAACATCTAATGCATTTTTTTTATAAACATGAGTTTACTTTTCCATGTTAACTGGATCAACAACTGGGTCTACAAATTTGAAGCTGGGGAACTTCTTCATGTCAACTCCTTCACCACCACCATACTGCTTGGCAGCCTTCTCCAACTCAGCCTTCAGTTCCCTCTGGATGTCACCACTTGGTTCAACTAATTTATATCCACTAAATATGCAAACAGGGAAACGAATTATATTACAAATACGTGAATCGTTATATAAACATTCTTACGGTCCACTCTTTGAAGCATACTCCTTCAATTTGTCGACGAACAATTGCTGAATTGGATCGCTGGCCTTTTGCAAGGCTGGTGCGGCAAGACCCAAGTTGCGGGTGCAAATCACTTGGCGCACATGATTCTTAACACCGTTCAAAAGTTGGTTGGACAACATCTAGAAAAGATATTAAATGTATATTATATAAATCTATCACAGAGGTTAAGTTATGTAACATTTTTCATATACATTTTACGATTTCCCAATTGGAAAACGATGACGTAAAATCAGTAGTAAAAGTGTAAATGTATTGTGAATTATTCCAAACTTACTTTTCTTATTTGATTTAACTTTTAGAACGAGAAAGTGGAATATAGCAGAAAAATTTATTGATTGAATGAAACGAAGTGAATTTAGACATTCAATTCCCCCACCAATAATTTCAAATTTTAATTTTGGTTGGCAGTATTGTTTATTTAATAATTCAACAATATCACATATTACTCAATTCGATTAATATTACTTATTTTCTCCTAATTTATATAAAATAAATTGATTTAGTTTTAATGTAAAGAAATTTTCTTATTTTTTTTCTTTAAACCAACCGTATGATGTTAAATAACCAAGTCAATAGGATAATTTGACGTAGTGTTAAAATTGTCAAACTGACGTGGAACGTTAGATTGTTTGTGGTTTTTCGTTTTTGAAAGTCTTTTTATTTACTAAAAATAGTGAAAATGACTTCTCTGCTGAATTCCATTGATACCGGGCATGAGGACATGATCCACGATGCCGAGGTGGACTACTACGGTTTGCGTCTTGCTACTTGTTCTTCGGATCATTCCGTTAAAGTATACGACATCAAGAATGGGGCTCACAACTTGATTGATGATCTGAAAGGCCACTTTGGACCAGTATGGCAGATTGCCTGGAGCCACCCCATGTTTGGAAACCTTCTGGCCTCATGCTCCTATGATCGCAAAGTTATTATATGGAAGGAGACTCAAGGCAAGTGGAGCAAGTATTATGAATATGCTAATCATGATTCCAGTGTGAACTCAGTACAGTTTGCACCAGCTGATTTTGGTTTGATACTTGCCTGTGGAAGTAGTGATGGATCCATTTCCATTTTAACATACCAAAGTGAGACCAACAATTGGGATGCAAAGAAGATCCAGAATGCACATACCATTGGTTGCAATGCTGTGAGTTGGTGTCCTGCCATTACACCAGAGCCAGCATTTGATAGTAACCATGTTGGACCAATGCAAAAGAGATTAGTATCTGGTGGATGCGATAATCTGGTGAAAATTTGGAAGGAGGAGGATGATAAGTGGGTTGAGGAGAAGAAACTGGAAGTGCACTCGGATTGGGTCAGGGATGTTGCTTGGGCTCCATCAGTTGGATTAAGCAGACATACCATTGCCAGCTGCTCTCAAGACAGGAGAGTTGTGATCTGGACCAGTGAAGATAGTCAAAGTTGGAGTTCAAGTATCCTGCAAACATTTGATGATGTTGTTTGGAATGTCAGTTGGTCTTTGAATGGAAACATCTTAGCAGTGTCTGGAGGTGACAACAAGATCAGTCTGTGGAAGCAGAATCTGGATGGCGCCTGGAAATGTATTAGTGATGTTACTAAAGGACAAGCCACTAACAATGAACAACGTGCCCTTTAACAAAATTTATATTTTTTATCATATATTAATGTATTTCCTTTATTTGTTTGTTATGGCTAAACAATTTAATTTTTCATTCAATATACAAATATAGTTTGATTATAATTAAAAAGTGAAAAAAGATTCTTAACAACTTATAAGACTGTACTCTCCTTTTGTGTGTACAAGCTGGCAGCAAAGACGATATCACGCTTGATAGCAGTCGAAGCTTCTTCCATTTTATTCTGCAATTCCGGATCCCCAATCAATCGAGCCGCATTTTTCACATCACAAATAGTTTCGTTCAACTGTTGAATACATCTCACTATGATGCCTTCTTGTACATCAGTCAAATTCATAATTTCAGCGAACGGCTATAAAAGAAAAATTATATATAAATAGTTGCAATAAAATACGTTACTTTTCTTACTTTAGCCGAGGCCCATTCATAAACCACTTCCACCAATCCGAAATTCAATTCCCTATTGATTTCCCCGCAAATTTCGTATTTCAACTCGAGAGTTTGGATCTCATCATATATATGCTTAATTTCGAAGATTCCCTAAAAAATACGAATATTAATTGCAATTAATTAATACCGTCATAAGTAATTACATTGGTCAGTTCTTCAGTCAAGACTAAATCGTTGTTATCGATCGTAGTTTTAGCTTGAAAAACAATTGAAGATAGAAGAGCAGCGACTTCTGCTGGTTGTAGTTTTGTAAGAATGTTTCGTAATACTAGTTCCGTGACGATCAATTCGTTCATTCCCATTTCGCAAGCAACGCGTCCTTTTAATTCCACTGAAAATATCAAATAATTAGCAACGTTATAAAATATAGAATGTTTATAAAAATTATCAAACCTCGATTCTGCAAATCTACATATTTCAAATCCCTGAGCAATTTGATTCTGTTCTCATAATCTGGATACAGAGTCATGCTAGCATGTGAAAGCATGTACTTGAGATGATCTCTTTCATCTTCCAGCACTTTCTTCTCGAAAACTATAGTGAATTGATCTTCAAAATTGGGTATCCTGATCAGGCTCATCTGATCCAGTACCAATTGTCTAAGATTATTGATGAATTTCGTGTTTTCGTATAGATTGTGCTCATTGATCTTTAGATCAGTTATCAAGTCCAAGGCTTTCAAGTTGCCACCAGATCTAGCCTCATCCTGCACTTTAATCAATTCCTGAATTGCAGTGTTACAGGATGGCCCTGGTGGATTATCGCTGAATCGAGGGATTTGCCTTTTATCCCAATCCTTCAACACCATATCACCATCGATCTTCAGTTTGCGATCGTAAATTTTGTAAATGTTGATTGGCTGCAAGGTGAGTACATCGTGAGAAACGCCAATAATAGGTACGTAGAAAGTGTCTCGTGACAAAGCCAACATTTGATACCATAATTCCGATTTCTTCTGATTTTCCGACTCGTCTGTTATAACAAGCACTTTTAAGGTAATATTATTTGAGCGTATTGTGTTTGATAGGATTAAAGCCAATTTGTTGATGTGATGTTGATATGTTATCAAAACAACACGACCAGGAATCAACTCCTTCACGACTTTCTTCGAATTCATAACATCTTCCTGAAAAATAATAATAAAATTACTGTACATAAAATTGTTTAGGTGTTCTTACAAGTGACTCTTTTCTAGCATCCAAGTACTTTTTGGCCCGTTCATAGAACACAATTAGTGGTTCCAAATAACTGCTCAGTTCGCCGCTGAAATTTCTATTGAGATTATTCTCAACTTCTACAAGTTTAGCCCTAAGACCGTTCATCTTTTTCTGGTGATCAGCTTCTCGGAAACTTCTCGACATCATTCCTTCAACGCTAAGGCTCTCCACTCTCAGCAAACTCAGTACCATTCCATATGTTAATCGAAACTGACTGGTCAATTGGCTTGGTCTGCCCAACATCATGTCTTGCAATTCCATAGCGTACGGTATTATGCCTTTGCAAAGAATAATTACTGTGCCTTTCTTGTCTTTTCCTCTGCGTCCAGCACGACCAGCCATTTGAATGTACTCAGCAGGAAGTAAATTTCTCCTCTCTCTTCCGTCGTGTTTGGAAATCGAGTCGAATATGACTGTACGTGCTGGCATGTTTACGCCCATAGCAAACGTTTCGGTTGCGAAAAGTAACTGGAAAATAAATAACATTTAGTACTTATTTAATAATACATTCATAATGTATACCTTAATAAGTCCATTCTGGAAAAGCATCTCCACCATCTCCTTGATGATAGGTAAAATGCCGCTGTGATGAACTCCAATACCGCGTTCCAGGATGTCGCGCATTCTCCGAATTTGTGGAATATTACGATCCGGTTCTTTCAAACTCTTCACGCATTTTTCGAAGAATCTATGAATCGCGGATTTCTCTTTCTCCGTGGTTAAATCAAGACTCTTCAAGTTTTCAGCATTGTTGTCGCATTTGGCTCTAGAGAATGTGAATACGACCACCGGTAAAAGCTCTTTTTTCTTCAAATGATCCACCAAAGAAAACCACATGGTTTTTTCCTGCTTCGGGTGGTATTTGCTTACATTTGGGATGGAAGCCTTAGCTTGCATATATCCACCTTCGTTCCAACCTTTATTGCTCAATATCGAATATCTGTTATCCTTCGTACTACCTCCAGTTCCAGTGTACAAATAATGTTCGAGAGGAACGGGTCTTTGGTACGTGGTAACAACGTAGACCTTTCTTTGATGAGTTCTTCCCAACCAATCGGCAAATTCCGTCGTGTTTGGCACAGTGGCACTCAAAAGAACGACGCATACGTGTGCGGGTAGCAAGATCAAAACCTGTTCCCAAACATGTCCTCTCTCTTTATCGTTGATGTAATGTACTTCATCAAAGATGACATACTCCAAGTCTCTTGTGACATCGCTTCCACAATATAGCATGCTTCTCAAAATCTCAGTGGTCATTATAAGACAAGAAGCTGTTTGATTGATTTGGAAATCACCGGTGATTAAACCGACGTCCTTGAAAATTTGCTTGAAATCTCTGTACTTCTGATTGGATAGCGCTTTAATTGGAGAAGTATAGATGGATCGGGTCATATGTTTCTTAGATAAAGCAATAGCATATTCCGCTACAACGGTTTTTCCCGCAGACGTGTGAGCTGCAACAAAGACGTGATTGTGCTGTTCCAATTGAAGTATAGCTTGCTTCTGGAAAGTGTCCAATTCGAATGGATATTGATGAGCCATTTCCGGAATGCGGTCGTTAAAATCCGGAATCGGCTTCGTCGAGTCCAATAATATTGCGAATTCCGTCCCCTTCATTGACGTTTGCTC
This sequence comes from Nicrophorus orbicollis, assembly GCA_018845635.1. NCBI lineage: Eukaryota > Metazoa > Arthropoda > Insecta > Coleoptera > Silphidae > Nicrophorus > Nicrophorus orbicollis. The sequence continues at coordinate 138,357 of JAFMTC010000036.1, read as the reverse complement.
CACCTCCTTACTAATAACCAACAATGGTACTTCCTTTGGAATAACATCGGCTTCTTCAGGCAGTTCCTCCGAGTTAACAGACACCTCATGATCCGCTTTCGGCGTTTGTACAACATTCCAAATATCTGTAATTATATTTTTATCACTTTATAAGTATATGCCGAAATATTATATTATCATTACCTGAGAAATTATCCTCATTATTCAACAAATCAAAAAGATCAAGTTTGTTGTGAGCACCAATTACAACATCCTTGGCAGCAATTTTATCTTTATCATTTTCAACAGTGAATCCATCTTCTTTAAATGTTATACCCCTGTTGAAACCTGGAGGCACAGTTAATAAATCTAAAATAAACAATTATTAGTAACTTTTCCTATAGGTTCATCTAATAAAATAATACTTTTATCTAATAATTCTGATTCAGTTGGCAAGTCCACTTCAGGTTCATCAAAGCCTGCAGGCATGAATGGTATATAAGAGGCACATCCACGAACTGTTTCAGAAGGTAACCCAGGTGCTCTGGTTAGAGACATTGAATTTTTAGCAGTGGCCCCAGCTCCTTGTATAGGAACCTCTTTAAACTCAGTTATTTCCCCAGTATTAGGATCACGTTGAACCTGAGCAGTTTAGAAACATAACATTATCTTTATATAGATAGATTGTGGAAAACGAACCTTGAGGGTCGTAGCTAAGGGTGATCCATCATAGTGTAAAAGCGATTCATAATTTGGGGTCCTGGGCCAAAATTCCTGGCACCTTTCATATTTATGTATGGGCAACTTATCTGGACAAATCAGATAGTTCCTCAGCAGGTGCTCGATATCGGGCAATATCGGTGGTGGTTCCATTATTAATATATTTTACAACAAAATATAACCTAGAATCGATTCAAATGCTTTGACATTTGACGATAAATGTAAATATTCTAATAGGAATTTCTCTTCGACGTTAGATGGCACTGTCAATCAACTTTTATAGAAATTCTATTTTTTTTTTGGCACGGTTTCGAGGGATCGCAGCAGGCCAAATGAGGAAGATCGACGGAAGAAGTAAACTCTTTTTAAACCAGTGTAAAATTTTGTTTTAATTCTTAAAATGTATTTCACATTTATTAAAAATTTGATTTTTATCAAATTAATACAACTAATTTATCTAGGGGTTCCATTACTGGTAAACATCCAAAATTACAGGTAATTTGAGTAATTGATAAAAACCGAAAATGTCTTGTATATTTAAATATTTAACTTTTGTTTTCAGAACATGTAATTAATGTAATTGTATGTAATAATACATTTCTACCTGTAAAATTGGCTATAGAAGTTGATTGTACATAATTTAATTGTTTATTAAAGTAAAATAGTTTTCTTAGCAGAGAATAGCAATAAGAATTAATTGTAACTATTCGTGACAGAAAGATGTCATTATATTGTTTTGCAAATCTTTTAGAATTTAGGAATATTCATAAAGAAAATGATTATAATTAATATCAGTTAATCAATGAATTATCATAATTAATCATGTGATGTAAACGAAACCAAAGAGCTGATGAATATTACAACTGACAATAAAAAGTAATTAAACATTTGGCCAAGTTAAAAAAATCAGATTAAATTTATAACGTATAGTGATTACTACTGTCACTCCAAATATAACAAAAGTTATTGATGAAAGCTGAAAATCTGTAAAATCCACGAGAGTCGAAGTAAAATGAAGATTGGTAAGATATATATGATTGATATATAGTAGACAAATCATATATAATGTACAATTTTCAGAAATAAGTGGATCTGAATATGTAAAAACAATAATTTCCCTATGTTAGACTGATTCTCATTTGAGCGTTGACGTTGATATGGAGTTATTTTATGCCGATTCGATTTGTGCCGGCTTTTGTAAGAACGGAACTGCAGTGTAAATTGAGGGCTGCTGGTATTTACTGTTTACTAATACTTTTAACTATAGATCTTACCTTGAAATAAATATTTGGTAGTAAATATTTTGACTTTTTTCTAATATAAATAAGTGAAACACAATTTTCACATATTTTATATCATCTCAGTCTGTGCACTTGACAATTTTATTGAACAAAATTTATAAAATTACTATTTTCAATAATATAAAACCTAATAAGCTTTGTTAGATTCTAGATTTTAAAGATCGTAACTATTGATTTATTAAGAAATATACATTAATTCACATAATTCTATCAAAACGTTTGAGTAAATTGTAAGTTTCTAAATATAAAGAATAATCATGTCAAGTAATATTAATTATTCGCAATCTCTTTAATAATAATAACATTTATTGCAACACAAAATGCTATAAAAGGTTATAGACCATAAGTCTTTCTGCCCTGAATGTTTTGCAAACTTCAATTAACTTTATTTATCAGTAGTACCTTTGCAGTAATGCATTTTCAAAAACGCAGAAAACCTTGATCGCATTCGCATACTGAAGTAAGTTGAAAGACTCTTTTTCTAATAATTATATGAATGTTATATTATTTTGTTCACTGTTGCAATAAAAATAATTAAAAATAATAAATTTAAAAAAATACCAGAATACTAAAAAAATAATGTTGAACTAACACTCCTTGTCGCTGGGTAGAAGATTTTGGTTTTGTCAAAGAAATAATAAAAAAAAAGAATTATTTAAACATGGAGCTGCAATGAAAAAAATAGCTATGATAATAGGATTTTTAACTCAGTTTAAGTCTAAACTGGTTTCGTGTCTCAGGATGAAATTATCTGTGCATTAGATTTTAGGAATAACGTGAATATTAAGTAGTTTCTATTGATCACTCTAATATTTTTATTGAAAAATAGCTGACCAGTGTTAATCTCTTGAAGTAGAAAGTACAAATCGAAAGTTTTACTATAAGTAATTAATTTTCTAAAAAGAGTCTCCTTAAATATTATTAGTCAGATGAAGAACAAAGGGATTAGTTTTCCGTCATTGGGAATTTCTCATAAATTGTATTTAGTTATTGATAAAGAGATTGTATTGGTTTTATGAATCAAATCTCTAGATGAAGTAAATTGAACATATACAAAATACGAAAAAATATAATCAACGCTGAAATTTACTTATCTTTTGATTTCTCACCTTTTCTCATCCTTTTTCTTGCCAAATAAGTGTAACAGAAATGTTAACACACATTGCAGAGTTTGTTTCTGTTCAAAATAACTGGACCTAGAATCTATATCTGCATAACTATACTGTCCTACAACATAATATCTTTCATCTGAATATAGTTGACTGAAATTAATTTTAATTCTTGAAAACAGCATCACACAAGGTAAAATCTTTTTTCGGATCTACATGTTTAGATGAAAATCAACATACAGATCTCGACTTAACAATAAACATCTCCATGACTGCTTACGAGTAGAAATATACTCTCCTAAGTTTGAAGCAATATGCAATGAATATCAAAGATCATATTAATAACAATGTTTAACTATAAATTTACAGTGAAAAATAAATGGTGCTCTATCCATATCTAGCTTTTGGATACAAAAAGGTTAGGCAAATATTGTAATAGAATATGGTTATTACAATATTTGTACTTAGATTTAATTCCAAATTCAATTTAGTAAATAATATGTTTTTTATATTATTATTTTTCGTATGAATGTTTTATGAAATATATATTGTTATAAATAAAATTACAGAAAAATACATTTATTTTGTTTGTAAATATGAATTATGTATTTCATTTGGTAGGAAATGCATATTACCTGCAATGGAAATTCAATTAGCACTAATTGTATTTAATTAAAACTTCCCTAGAGGATAATGAATTTTTAATTATTAGTTTATTTTCAATGGAATTGTTTGTTGAGAATCGTATTACTAAATGATACAAGATAGCATTTTCTCATATGAGCTGACTGGTAAAGAGTACAAACTGATACAATGAAATATATTTACCAAATAATAAGGAGACATGAAAATTGGAAAGGCATAAAATTGTGTCTTTTTCTGGGAATTGAAAAATGCGCGCGTAGATAGGATGCTGCATTACTTTCCAACATTTGAACAAATCAATAATTTAGGTATCTCCTTTCTTGTGCACTGGAACTACCAACGACGTCGATTCGTGTGCGTCCTGGGCGTCGTCGCGCATCCCATTACCCCTACGTTAACGCAAAAAAAGAGACGAAAGAAAGCAAATAAAAGTGCAAAAAACTAGTTCAAAGCAAAACACCGGATTCGATTTTTGTTGACAAAAAAAATACGCATCGTTCGTGGATCCGGGACACCAACGAGCCCCTTTTCCGGCGACCAAAACAAAAACAAACAAACCATCATAACACACCATGAGCGTTAAGGTTAGTTAATTAGTCGATAATACTCGCATGCACCTGCAAATTAAGCTTAATCAAATATCAAGATTCCAACTTCATGTTGTAGCATACAACCCCCATCGATCCCCTGATCAGACCAAATTTCGCATTCATATCGTCCTCTCCTGCTTACGCACTTTGTCCCTAATGACAGTATCGTTTTACATGAGCAGCTCCACAAATATTGCCAATGCAAACGTATTTCGTTTGGAACTCTTTTACGTTGATTACGGGCGAGCCACGGTTGTAACATAATCTGAGCAAATAACGCACCCTCTCTTTCGTCATGTACCCGGGCGGCGTGTTGCAACGCAAATCGGTTTCCTTCTGACGCAAAAGTTTCTCATTTAAAAATAGCACGAAGCCGCAGGAAACTAAATTGAACGAAAAGTGATCAAACGCGAAAAATTGCTGAACCGCTTTGAGCGATTATTAATTGTAAGTTTGTTAGCAATTCGGTTTAATTTAGTGCAAATAATTGATTAGCTATCGCCTGTTTCATTACGAGCAATTGAACGTATTGATTAAATGTTGATAACTTGTTTTCTGATCCAATTTGTTTTGTTTATTTCTTTGAAACTATGGGGATCTTGACATTCATTCAAACATAATTGAATTACACCAAATCCAAGCAACACATATCAATAGATACATCACAATCAACTTTTCTGTTTTTGATATAATTTCTCTTAATTACAATCTTAGGCCATTTTGAAACAATAATATATCTTTAGTTTATTAATATTTAATTAAACATATAATAGCGTTGGATTTAGTTTTTATACAGTAAGAATCAACCGAAACTAAAAAACAAACGCCACATCTGTTACAACGGGCTATTGACCGCAGTATTTCCACCAAATTGATTATTATTTTCTTAAAATTGTAAGTAATATATACAACAAGTATATAAATCTATAAACATACTTTAAAATTACAATTCTAATACTTTTTTTAATAATTTATGATTATTATATACAATGGAGAAACTAAATGAATACTATTGTTTATCAATTACATAACAAGGAGAAAAAATATAATTATACTAACCATATACCAGAATAGATACTGGTATATGGTTAGTCTGGAATACATATATTTAGGAGGGGTTAATGGATTTCGAGGGATACAAAATTTGGAGAGAGAGGATAAATTTGAGTCTTTTGAGATTAATTTAAGGGAAAGGTATCTATCGAGGACTGGGACAATTTTGGTTTTGGAATAGAGATCATTCGGAGAGTTATGGAGCGGGTTGTTTGGATGGCTGGATCTTGGTGAGGTTATAATTTATTTACAAAATAATATTAAAAACTTGAAATTACCTTATTACCTTATTTTGACAATATACAAAAGACCGTAGTATTTTTTGCTAATTTAAAAAAAAATTCTATCACAATGCTATATAATATTTGATAATGAAATATAAGAAGAAAATTGGAAAAACTATAGGCGATAACCATTTGGTAATAAAGCAATACAAATTATAAGATAAATATTGAGAAGATTTTTTTTGTAACTTATAATAATTTAATGGTAGAAGCTACTTTTATAAAATTTTCTATATGAGTTATTATTACTTACAAAAAGGTAATAAAATTTTATGTATTTACATACACTTTTGGCAGAATTTAAGGAATCATAAACCGAGCTTCTGCGTAAACATTTTAAATAATTTACTGCGTTTGAAGCACTCTATGTTATTACTACCATTATTTTAACACCAACGTACGAAAACATTAATAATTTCCGTCCTACATATTTGATTAATCGCGCAAATTGCGCGTCCGGTTCACAAAAGCAGAGATAATTTGCGAAACAGCATTTCCGTAATTAAAATTATAATATGCTAAGTTTATTACGTTTTTTGTTTTGTAAATTTGCGAGTGTTCATATTATTTAATAAATTCAGTTTTTTTTTTAATATTTAAGTGAAAAGTGATGCCATCTTATGCTTTCAACGTTCAAACAAGAATACGTAATCTTGGCTTTCAAGTGGTGAATGCGCCTGTTCCATAAATCATTAATTTTATAGTTCACGGTTTACTATACTTATTTTTTATTCTTTCTTAAGTAATCATCTTTGTGCAATGTTTTATTTATTATATTTTTTTAAGTATTAATAGTTTTATTAACAATGTAAAAAACTATTAAGATGGGTCCTTATCATTACGAACATAATACAATTTACTTAAATTTATATATAAAACTAGATGGTTTATAACGTTTTGAGTCTAGCTATTGTTTTGCTGTTATGAGTAGACGATTAGCAAGAACATTATTATCTAATTTCAGTCTATCTGTGTATCTACAACTAAACATTGGTATTGAATACTGAATCTACATGGATATCTTCATATATATATATTCTTATTCGTGATGAACTATGGAGTCCTCATTATACTTCTTAGGCATTTTGAAAGAAACCTTTAGAATATTTATTATGATTAAATTTTCTTTCATTATTCAAATTTGGTACGTTACTATTATTTACTTTCAATGCAATATTAATCATTGATTTTTTAAATATAACTGAAACATTGCAGTCAATAAAAATTGTTATGTGCATGTCAATGTTTCAAAGATGAAAAATGAAACAAAGTTATTTTTAGTACGAGAAAAATTAATGTTTATTATATTCCATGAGTTTACAGTTGTTATCTCAAATTATGAAATGTGCGCAATTTGTAATGTATACATAGAAAATTGTAATTGAAAAATTGCATCATTGAAATAAATTCAACGCATTGTACGATCATCATATACGCAGCCAATATTGTATACAATCGTGTTATTTACAGCAATGAAAACAGTTAAATCTAAACTGAGGGAAATATAAGCACGTATTTCATACGAATTATATCATCCTATTTGAATCAAATATGCATTATTATTTATCTTATATCTTTGTTTGCGTTTTCAAAACGCAATGAGATATGTGCACCATATGGAATTGTTTTTGATCCACATCAAGCTAGTAAATATTCATCGTTGAATGGAATTTAACAAAACAAAACAACCAATCTAAATTCTGAAAAAACAACAACTATATTTATAGGAAAGGTGTTGTAACTGAATTAAACTATGGAAAAATTAAATGCATTCGATAACTGCAATTTCATTGCAAATCACGCCATTTATGTTATTTCATTGCAAAAAAAAGAAGTTAAATAACCAATGAATGATTCTATAAAAAGAAATGTTAAAATGAAACGTTTCTCAGAAACTGCAGTTATTTGTAATTATTAAGTTTCTCCTTTTTCTAAACGTTTCGTCTGCTCATGTTCAACTTTTTGTTGTTGAAACGTACTTTTCATAAAAG
>JAFMTC010000036.1:106734-123951 GCA_018845635.1 Nicrophorus orbicollis | reverse complement strand
ATCGTTCACATCTGCGAAAATAAAACCGCCGCAACGAGGGCGTACATATTTATTAACAATTGCATTCATTAATATATGTGAGGAGAACACTAATTGAAAATAATTCTAAACTATATCGTTCAAAGTTTTCTTCAAATATACTTAAATTAAGATTAAATTTTATGCTTTTTGCAATAGAATTGCCTTAAACGTTCAATGGGTTGCATATTTTAAGAAATTAAAATTATATAGATTTGCAAAATATAGTTACCTTTGCCAATAAATGCATGAGTAATAGCTCTTGATATAGATTTGAAGGTTTCTTTGGACTCGAAGCGGCCTTCGCTGAACGCTGGATTTAAGAGTTTGACTACCAGAATACCAGCGTTGACTTTGTTCAACTTCTTCGATTTGTCTTTGTCGTCGATTTTGTTGGGTACATATTTAATGGTATCCGACTGTTCGGTATCCGAATCACCTCCAAAAAGCCTTTTCACCTTCGAGCTGGTATCCTTTGTGGCCGAAGTTGATTGACCCTCAATTTTAGGTTTGTCGAGGGGTTTGGGAACAGGTTGAGGTTTTAACACCGGAGCGATTTTCGGCTTGTTTTTGACGTGACTATTGTTATTGGATTTACTTCGCAGAGCATCTTCTACTTTGCATTCTAAATCCACGATGCGAGAAATACTTTCCTCTTCCCTGACTTTGAACATCACGTCTTTAACGATACTCGACACCTTTGTGTCGTCATTTTTCGTAATTTCTTCAATCGGGTCACTAGTTTTATTGTTTTCTGGCACGTTATCTTCGTGCTTTTGCTGGTCGCTCTTTGGTTCGGAATCAAGCAAGTCGGAAAACTTGTTGATATTGGTCTTCTTAAAGTAATTGGTTATAGAGTTTTCTTCTTCGCTTTCCGGTGATTCAACATCCATCTGTATCAATTCACTGGCTTTCACGAAGCCAGTCTTTAGTTTTTTGTTGTCTTCGATTTCTTGACTTTCCTGCTTTCGTTTCCGCATCGTCTGATCTTTTTTGATGTTCCTAAAGAGATCTGATAGAGTATCATTCTTGGCTGGTTGAACTTCGTGCTTGACCAGAGCCTCGTGAATTTGTCCATCGGTGGTGCATTTTTTGATGAACGCAATCTATAACGAGAACATTAACAAGGATATCGACAAAAAATGTTTGTTCAATCTGTTACTAGTTTGGCTAAAGCGCTTCGATACATTGTAATATTAGTAGTGGCAGAGAACACACCATATTCCAAATTGGCACTACAATCTTCTACATCCTTTCTATCGAATAGGGGATTCGTGGCGCATTGTATGTAATTGTCATATAGGGTGTCAGTGATTTTGGTCAGGTATTGCTCCCGATTGACTAAGCTAAGACCCTTTACTTTACTAGCTGTAGATGCGGCGGAAAGAACCCGAGCGTTCTTCTGAAGTAACTTGTCCATAGTATTATGCGAAGCTTCCTATTGTGTTAAGGCAAAATTAGTCGAAAGCGAAACTAACTCAAAGAACGAATGCAAACCTTTGGGTTCTTCCTCATAGCAAACTGCTTCTGGATGAACTCATCCGCCTGCTTTTTCGCCCTGGACTCTCTCTCACCATCAGACTCGCACTCATTTCCGTAATTTTCAATCTCGCTGAAACATTTACAATAATATAACAAATAAAACAATTCCAAACAGTAATCAAATAAACTCAACTCATTTTGTCCCTTTCGCCCCCCGCCATACATATCCTCAAAGTCCACGTTTTCCTGAGTCGTGCTGAACTGAATGTTCCTCGTATGGAACAACTCAACCATGTCCGCCACCACTTTTCTATTAGTGCAAATATCACAATTCTTGTTGCACTTCGGCGGGGGGTCTCCGAAGTATTTCGAGAATAACTTGTGTCTGCATTCCCTGCACATGTAAACCATACAAATTTAAGATGTACTCTTACATTAACTTTACCAATTAAAACTTACTGAACCGTTTCACAGTATTGGACGATCTTTGCGAAACCGTTCATAGCCGATTGGGCGATCGTTTTTTTGGAAGTGCTGTCTTGCGCTTTACCAAAGTCTCGGGTTAAATGAAATTCAACTGCTTTTTTGTCAGCTTTATTGTAATATATTCTGCACTTGGACGCCTTCCCGTCGCGCCCCGCCCTCCCTGACTCCTGATAGTAAGAAGCAGGATCTTTTGGAACGCCCCAATGTACGACGAAGCGTACGCTCGACTTGTCCACGCCCATTCCGAAACTTATCGTCGCGCAAATGACAGGATAATCGCCGCTTTGCCATTGTTCCTGGAAATCCAATCTCTCCTTATTCTTCAGACCCGCATGATAGCAGTGCGACCTAATTCCCATAGAATTCAATTTCTCGGCAATTATTTCGGTTTGCTCGCGGGTCCTGCAGTAAACTATGCCGCAAGATCGTTCCTCCTAATATCAAACAAAATTAAAATCACTCAATCTGAGAAAGAAAAACAAACTTATATATTCGCACCTTGGGAAGTTCCTTTTCCTCCTCTGTGTTCAAACAATCCAATATGAAGTCTTTCAAATGCTTAAACATATCGTCCAATAAGTTCTGATAAAACACGTCATAGTACAGATTACTTCGAAAACTCGAAGTCTTGAATTTTCTATGATCTATTGACAATCTTAGACTGTTCACAATATCTTTTGTTACCTGCAATACACAAGTAATTAGTTGATTTTCTCTTCATGCATATTTAAATATAGTTTCCTTCATTTTTTTCTTATGAAATATATATATGTTTATAGACAACATTAATACAAAAAGAAAAAAAAACAAATAATAATAATATATTTATTTGGCATCACTAATACAATAAAAGCCAAATTATTACTAATTCATTAACAATATTTAAAAATACTTTCATTTAAATCACAACCAAATTGTGCATTTTTTTATTTACTTTTCGTAAAATAGCTTTGAATCGTGATTTGTAATCAATCCAACTTTGATGAATTTACTGTTGTAAATTGAACCTACGTGTGTGGCTCCACCAAATTTCTTGTGGTGATTGCTATATTTCATCTTGGGAAATCTCATAGATATAATTCCATTTTCAATAATTGAATCATCAATAGATAAAATTGGTATACCAAATGTAATTATTGGAATTAACTGGTTCAGGTGCCAAAAAATAATTGAATAAAGTTGTGACAAGTTCTACGGCCGATCCAAAAACGATACGATGGGTCATTGTCAGGATCCCAAATAATATATTTAGAAAAGATGTGTGGCGGGAACGTTTTCAATAAATTCTCTTGTTTGTTCGTTGTAAAATTTACCTCAGCCCCTGCTGTCGCTGTTAACGCAATAACAGGAATCTTGTTGTCGTTCCTCAGTTCACCCAATTTGAGATAATCCGGGCGAAAGTCGTGTCCCCATTGGCTCACACAGTGAGCCTCATCGACGACAATGTACGCAACCTTGTTGAATTTCGTTAAATTTTTGAAGAGTTCCTAAAATACATCAGAATTTTTTTACTCGCATTGGTATTAAGAGAAATTAGATTGAACGAAAATGGAATACTTTGAATGTGTGTGTTGCAGCTTGCTCCGGAGTGATATACAGAAGACGTGTATTAGGGGTGGTAGTCTTAAGGTCCATCAATAAAGCTTCTCTCTCCGCTTTGAGAGTTTTCGAGTTCAAGGAAGCTGCCCTAATCTTTAAAGCCAACATATGATCGATTTGATCCTAAAAGAGACACAGAGAAAAAAAACAAGGGGTCATACTGCTAACATCATGAAAGCTGCATTCATTCAGTTACCTTAATTAAAGCAAGTAAAGGTGAGAAAACTATTGTGATTTTGTTAGGCTTTAACACAGCTGGCAGTTGATAACATAGTGATTTCCCAGATCCGGTTGGCATTGAAACCAAAACATCATTCTCACCTGGAATTGGAATGTAAACAGAGACAGAATAAAATGCTGAAGTGTAAGGAGATGACAGTTATGTTTGCTGATGATGATGGTGTTGGAGAGGAAAGCATGCTTTCAGCTTCTTTTCTACCTTTGACAATCTCCATAACAGCATTCTGTTGCAGTTGCGATTTGAATGTCGCGAACTTGAAATGCTGCTGCAGAGCCTCCAGAACTGTGCTCTCATCCATATTTACAGCAGCAGGTTAAGTTCCCTCACACGAAACCCTCGATTCACAAAAGTACGTATATTATGTCTGACACACTCTCGAGTCCCATCGGTCTGGTCTCTCCGCCACAACAAAACCTCGGATGTTGATGATCAATTAAAAACGATAATAAACATCGCGCCTATTTATCTGTCTCGCTCAACTTTCCCCCTTTCTTCAGCTTTGCTGCTCAACAGGGATGGTGGTGGGGGGAGTACTATTGTGTTAACAAATGTTAACCTTCCGCCCGTACTTTGTAAAAATATCATACCACCATTGCGCATCGGTTTACTGACATTGGCAGCACTGTTCCCGCTACGATTTCAAAAATTCTGATGACCTAGAACGTCTCCGGTATTACGCAAGAATCATTCCAAGGTGTTCGGGCAGCAGCAATAATCCAATATACAACAATCGACGATGTTATATAAATATGAAATACTTTTATTTAGGGCAGTAGATTAAAGAAGTCGAAACCGAACAGCAACTCCTCATTTCGAACGTTCACAATACACAACCGTTTCTCAAAATAGCCAAACATTAAGTGTAAAAAAATAGTTCATATACTACAATGATTATTTAAAAACTTTTGGAAACAGTTTATTTAGTATAAGTATACATACGATATTAACTTACGGTCGCTTTTATTTTCAGTTTTATTAATTAATTCTCCTAAGATTTATTTTTTTGTTGTATTACAAATGTAATTAGTTTTTTTTATTTATTTTTTTGATCCTCCACTTCAGATTAATGTTTTTTATTGTTCAAGTGCGCAAAAGATGCAGTTTACTAATTAATCCTGTTTGTTTATCCTTACGAATAAAATAATACCTAAAAATTAAACTAGATAAACCCGCAAACAACTTATATAGACGTAACAGTTGCGTTCCTGCACATATTTTTAATATAACAACCAAATGAAACTAAAAAAAAACAAATAAACGTTAAGATTTATGAAGTTACTATAATTATTTCATTTTGCGGTTATAGAGTGGAAGGATTATCGAAAAACGCTTCTTTTTTTACTTTTGTTTTAATATTAGTGTTTTTGTTTTCTGCTTCTTTTCATATCTGATTGCGGTGGTGCACGAGATGTTTCTGGGAGAGGCCGGAGCTTTAGTCGGCGGGCCTCTTTTCGCTGTGTTTTTTCGTATATTCCTCGGCGTTTTTCGAAAACTTCTTCCTATCCTTTAGGAACTCCTCGGCGAGGTCGGCGCGCAGCGGATGCTCCGGCTCGGGCTCATTAACTAAGGCTACTAATGCTTGGATCACTTGATCGGTTTTGGTGGCGGGCTTCCAATTCTCGGCGCTTATGATAGGTAAACATACTTGTCCCTTCTCGTCGATGTTAGGATGGTATATTTTCGTCTTAAAACTGATTTTTGGAGGTTTGAATGGATACTCAGCTGGGAAGTTTATTTCAATTTTAAATGCTCCCTTATTGTAAGGCGCATTATCCTAAACCAAACAATTAATATTCTTCCAGCATCAGCTGCAGCTCATATATGTACTTACTGGCACTATCAATCCCTGCCAGGTGAGAATGTTGCTTTCATCTACATGAATGTCCCTGAAGGATTTCAAACCTGAACTCTTTATATCACTAAGTTCCTGCAATGCATATATACAAAGATTTAATGAGATTATGCCCTCCCAAGCAATGGATTTCCATTGATAGCATTGACCCTCAAGTAATGTTTAAAAATAGATATATGTGTGCATTAAAAAATGCCTAGATCTGTGCAAGTCCATCAGACTGCTGTTACAGAATTAGACGTTCGTAATGACAGACAAAAGGAAATGTAATGCCGCGGCCACCTTGAATTTGACAATTCACGGGGCCCACGATTTGGTTGGGTGCACTCCCGAGGATCAGCTATGGGCCCCCCAGGATCTACTTTACCTTTTGTAATCTCCTGGTAGCTGCCATGTTGATTTCTATTATTTTAACAAGTCACTGTCCATGTAAGATGATTTCTCTACGTGCAAAAGAAATCCAATCACAGGTTGTATCTTGTAGAAGCTCCGCTTAATAGGATGTATTACTTACTATTAATTTTAAATGATACTTTTATTGGTGAAAATAATATAAACCGCCTCCTCGAAGACAATTATGACAGCTACTAGAACACTTAACACTCTTGCCAACAGAACAAAAAACACGTGGACTGCAGAACCACCAACATTATACAGAAACTATTTATTTTTTTACACGACTGAGGAGCTTTTTAAACAATATTTTAATTTAAATTAATTAATTCGGTCGAGAACAATTAATTAATTTATCAATCAAAGCAGTTTGAGCGTATTTATTAGTACATAATAAATTGTTGATTTATTGCTGTTTCCTCACTGCGTTGGTATCACTTAGTGTCATTACTAGTCAGAAATTTATTTATTTGTCATTCCAAAATCATTAGAAAAAATGGCAGCGGCGGTTGTTCAGCAGCCTAATGTAAATGATTATCTGTTGAAAAAACAGAAGGAGAGTTCCAAGGAATTAGCTACGGAATGGGCTCAGCTAGAGGAACTGCACACCAAAAAGTAAGTCCTCCGGGATTGCTGTTTTCCAAGGAATATAACCTAACATTGTTTCCATAGGCTATGGCATCAATTGACGCTCAAATTACTTGTCTTCGTGAAGAATCCTACTCTTCAGAAGGGCGATCAGTTGATTCAACTCTACAGCAACTTCATAACAACATTTGAGAGCAAGTGAGTTCCATCATTGAAAATTTGCCAGGTCATTATTTACAAATAGGGATACAATTTATTGTCTTATTGCACTCATCAAACCTTCAATTCTGAGACATATCCCATTTACAAAGAGTAAATTTGTAAAGTTGTAAATCAACTTCACTTAAGACAGTGTTTAAAACTATTTTGTTTGTCATGTTCTACTTTGTTAGGTATAACAAGAAAACTAGCCATTTGGGGTTACACTTGCTTGATTTAAATTTAATGACATTTAAGTATAATATTAAAGATTTTACTTATTAAACATACAAATATGTATAGTCAAAATAGCTAAATATATGGGTGATAACATAATTACTTTTTTAGAATTAATCCTCTTTCACTCATGGAAATAATTGCTATAGTTATTGAACAGTACAAAAACAAAACAGAAGCTGTTGAATTTTTAACAAAAATTGGGCCAAAGGTAAAGGCCAACTCAGATGCTGAAAATTTGTGCAAGGTAAACTATTTCAGATGTTCTAATTAGAATTGAACTGAAGTTGTGTATGATTTTGATAGGTATTGGCTGGTCAAATACATTTGGAGAAGTTGAATGATTTGGATGCTACCAAGAAAATCATTGAAGAAGTTGAAGCAACTTTAGATAATGCTGATGGAGTAACCCCTGTTCATGGTCGTTTCTACCACCTCGCTTCACAGTACTACAGGTAAACAGAATTAGTTTGATGAAGTACTTGATCATATATATATATGATTAATTTTGTTTATAGAATAAAGGGTGATCATGCACAGTACTACAGAACGGCATTACGCTATCTTGGCTGCATTGAAGTGGATACATTATCGGACGAAACGAAACACCAGCATGCATTCTTCTTAGGCTTGGCTGCGCTTCTTGGGGAAGGCGTTTACAATTTGGGAGAGCTTCTTGCTCATCCGGTTTTGGAATCATTGAATACCACTGACAATGCCTGGTTAGTTCAATTGTTGTACGCTTTCAATTCCGGCGACATTGTGAAATTTGATGCCATGAAGAAGCATTGGGGAGCAATTGCCGATCTGTCTGCAAAGGAAACCTTCCTTAGGCAGAAGATCTCCTTGCTGTGTCTGATGGAGATGACGTTCAAGAGACCTTCGCATGATCGTCAGTTAACTTTCGACGAGATCTCCAAGGAAACGCAGCTGCCGTTATGTGAAATTGAACTGCTCGTCATGAAAGCGCTTGCACAGGGCTTGGTTAAGGGTGCCATCGACCAGGTCTCAAGTACCGTCAATATGACGTGGGTGCAACCCCGTGTACTAGACCGCACGCAAATCTCAAATATGGTTGAAAGACTTAATGAATGGTGCAAACATGTATCTACCATGGAGAACTTGTTGGAAGAGAAGGCTTCTGAAATATTAACATTGTAAGAAAGAGAAAAATTAAACTAACCGTTTGCATTATAACAAAATAAATATTGTCTTAATTTCATCTTTTTTTTTAAATAAAATTATGTAATTTAAATATATTGTTTCTTTTTTTATAAATAAAACATTTTTAATACATACAATCCAATAGAACTAAAAGAATGCAATAATAGAGCCTTAAAAAATAAATCTGAGATAATTTGGTTGCCTATTTTAAATTATAATGTATTTTATCATTAGTTAACTATTTAACATATCTTATT
Organism: Nicrophorus orbicollis; assembly: GCA_018845635.1. NCBI lineage: Eukaryota > Metazoa > Arthropoda > Insecta > Coleoptera > Silphidae > Nicrophorus > Nicrophorus orbicollis. Next base: position 115,436 of record JAFMTC010000036.1, on the reverse strand, counting down.
TACGTTTGTTAACTTTTTATCTTTAAGAAAAAGTTAACAATTCCGAAGCAATACATGAAGCATTTTCCTTTAAACAATCTCTCAGGTGTACCAATCAAATAACACGATAGACCACCATAGAAATTTCTTTCTATTCTCCGCCATTGTGCTGGAGGTTATTTTATCAATCTGCTCGTATTTTTGCAAGAAATTAGTCGGTATGTATAATATTTAATCAAAGATATATCTTTTGTATAGGTGAATATTTATAATCTAATTGCATCTACACTATATACTGCTTAATTGACTGCTCTATAAAATAAGAAGCTTTTAATGTGCGATTCTTAACCTAAAAACATATATGTTATACTCTGACATTTGTTGTATACATCAAAAATAAGCTTTGGCTATGATAGAGTATTGTCAATATATGTTTTAAGTATGTGATTATTATAAAATATTGAATATAATTTCTATGGTTATAATTAGAGTTTAATAATTTTCTTATTCATTTTTAGGTATTCACCACACTTAACAAGATGTCTCGCTTCTTTGCCGGATCTGATTCTGATTCGGACAGCTCGTCTGAGGAAGAGCAAATTCAACGCGCGCCTGCTTTGGCCTATGCTGTAAATATCACTTATATTTGAAAATCACATTTATAACTAATTATTTGTTCAATACTTTTTTAGTACAGTGATGATGAAGATGAGGTCAAACGTGTTGTGCGCTCCACAAAGGAGAAAAGATACGAGGATTTAACCAACATCATTAAGCAGATAAGGAACTTCAAAAAGATTAAGGATATGAGCAGTATGCTTTCAAGTTTTGAAGACCTGCAAAGAGCTTACTTGAAAGCAGCACCTGTAATTGCAAAGGAAGAAAATGGACAGACTCCCAGGTTCTATATCCGCTGTTTGGTGGAAATGGAAGACTTCATCAACGAAGTTTGGGAGGATCGCGACGGACGTAAGAACATGAGCAAGAATAATTATAAATCTTTGAGTTCTATACGCCAGAAGCTGAGGAAATATTTAAAAGACTTTGAGGAAGCTATCAAGAAATTCCGTGAGAATCCCGATCAACCCGATGATGAAGGCGAAGAGGAAAAGCGTGAAGAGGATGTTGATTCTGATACTGAAGCACCAAATAAAGTATCTGCTGCAGCTAAAGTCGCTGTTGAGCCAATCAAAGATTTCGATGATGATTCTGATTCAGACAGTTGGCCTTCAGATTCCGAATCTGACTCTGGCAGTTCCACTGATGATGATAAGATTACAAATATGCGTGATCGTTTCTTAAAAAAGACCGGTCCAACTCAAGAGGATGACGAGGAAAAAGAAAAACGCAAGGAGGATCGTCGTAATGAGCGCAAGGAAAAGGAACGTAAAAAGATGAGGAGAGAAGATGAAGAGGATGGCGAAGGTGAATGGGAAACTGTTAAAGGAGGAGTTGCTATTCCCAGTGAAAAACCTAAGATGTTCGCTAAAGACGCTCAAATTGATTTGACTTTAGTGGTCAACAAACTGTCTGAAATCATTGCAGCCAGAGGTAAGAAACGTACCGATCGTAGAGAACAAATCGAACTTTTGCATGAACTGCAAAATGTCTCTGAACAGCATCAACTTGGTCCTGCTATTGTAATCAAGATCAAATTTGCCATTATTTCCGCAATTTTCGATTACAATCCAAAAGTTTCGGATGCTATGAAGCCCGAATACTGGTCTAAATTATTGGAGAGGATGTACGAATTATTGGAGACCTTGTTGAAACACGATAACGTGGTTATTTCTGAAACTATTACTGAAGAAACTGAGAATTTCGAGAGCGCACCATACCAAGTTCGCGGTTGCGTTTTAACATCAGTCGAACGCCTGGATGATGAATTCACCAAACTTCTCAAAGAATGCGATCCTCATAGCAATGAGTACGTTGAAAGATTGAAGGACGAATGCAAAGTAGCGGCTATCATCGATAAAGTCCAGATTTATCTTGAACGCCACTCCAATTACTCTGAACTTTGCAGAATATATTTAAGAAAGATCGAACATCTTTACTATAAATTTGATCCAAAAGTATTGCAACAGAAGGCTGGAGAAGTGCCCAAAGACGTTATTACCTCTGTGCAAGAGATGGAGAAGCTTTGTAAATTCATCTACGCCAAAGACGGCACCGACAGGTTGCGTACTAGGGCTATCTTGTCGCATATTTATCATCATGCTTTGCACGATAACTGGTTCCAAGCGAGAGACCTGGTGCTCATGTCGCATTTGCAAGAAAACATCCAACACTCTGATCCCAGTACTCAAATTCTCTACAACCGTACCATGGCTCATTTAGGTTTGTGCGCCTTCAGGCACGCAAACATTAAAGATGCCCATAGCTGTTTAGTGGATTTGATGATGACTGGAAAACCGAAGGAGTTGTTGGCTCAAGGTTTGTTACCGCAAAGGCAACATGAGCGCAGCAAAGAACAGGAGAAAATTGAGAAGCAACGTCAGATGCCATTCCATATGCATATAAACCTTGAATTGTTGGAGTGTGTATACTTGGTTTCTGCTATGCTCATCGAAATTCCTTACATGGCTGCCCACGAATTCGATGCTCGCCGTCGTATGATTTCCAAGACTTTCTACCAACAACTTCGTAGCTCCGAACGTCAAAGTCTTGTAGGTCCTCCTGAAAGTATGCGTGAACACGTTGTTGCTGCTGCCAAGGCTATGCGTAACGGCCATTGGGCTTCCTGCAATATATTCATAATCAACGACAAGATGAACGCTAAAGTATGGGACTTGTTCTACCAAGCTGATGCTGTGAGGGCTATGCTCACCAAGCTGATCAAGGAAGAAGCTCTGAGGACTTACCTCTTCACCTATTCCCATGTGTATGATTCAATTTCCATGGCTACTTTGGCTGAGATGTTCGAGATGGAGAAGTCCAATGTGCATTCAATCATCTCAAAAATGATTATCAATGAAGAGCTGATGGCATCGCTGGACGATCCAACGCAAACTGTCGTTATGCACAGGAGCGAACCATCCAGATTACAGAGTCTGGCCATGCAGTTGGCGGACAAGATCAACAACTTTGTAGATTCTAACGAGCGCATTTTGGAGACGAAACAAGGAAACTTCTTCATGAGGGGCCAAAATCAAGTAAGGGTTTGTTAGTTGAACTTGAGATTCTTCAGGAAATTGAATTTAATTACGTTTTAGGGCAACTTCCGCGGCGGAGATCGTCAGAATTACAGGGGTGGTAATCAAGAGTGGAACAGGCAACGTAGAGACAACAGGAGACAAGAATACTAGAGATATAGAATAAATCTTCTGTTTTATACTACTGTAAAAAGGACTTACTTTTTAACTTTCCACCTATACCGAGAAATCAACCCAAGAAGTATTTAGTGTTAACAAAAATCAATCATTTCGTATCACATTAAAAGTTACTTATAGCGTTTATATTTGTAACAAAAAGATTTTTTTTTGGAATTTATTATTTCGTTGCATTCTTAACATAAGAACACTTCCTTTTTATTTACTAAACAATAGAGAAATTAAACGATTGGTTATTACAGGAATATGGACATTTGTCAATTTTTGCTTTGAATAATGTTGTGTCCAGTTTTTCCAGTTTTATCCTATTGCTTAGTCTATGCAGATAACTTGAACCAAAATAAGCAAATTCACCTTTAACATTGAAAACAGTTGTTATACTGTTTGTTACAATCACCTAAAAATTCACAAATTTAAATTAATTTATTCTTACCTTTTTTGCTAACTTACAGTAAACTTGGTAATAGTTGATAACCTTTGCAAATTTGAGTAAAATTTAAAAATATACAAAGTCCTTTCATTTTGCTCCAACTCTTTAAATGGTTTGAAAATATTATCAATAAAAACAATTCCTAATTGTTTTGCAAATTCTTGAGAATATTCCAAGTATTTAACAGCAGCTAATAAATCAGTGATTTCCAGAACTTCAAAGACTTTAATCCTCTTCATTAACTTAACCAATAGCTTATTTTTTAATTCATCTTCAGTGATTTGGAATTCATTGCTTGATATTATTAAATCTATAATCAAAAAGTTTAGGAATGTAAAAAAATAAAATGTGTTTTTAACCTTTAATCCTTTGAGGGGCAAAATTATTATTTGTTGACCAGAAAAATACATTTCCCTCATTATTTGATAGTATAAACTGCACACAAATTCTGAAACTATTCATACATTAAATTCCAACCAAAAATAATATGATTGTCTTACCAAAGTTGTGTTTTTCCAGAGCCAGGTTTACCTGTGAACTCATTTATCTGTCCAACAGAAAATCCTCCATCCAAAGCGAAATCTAGCTCTTCAATAGTTGTGGAAACTTTCTTTTCATTATCTCTTATTAATAATTCATAAGCTGTGTAGGTCTTTGGTGCTTCCACTATTTTTTCCCAATCAGGAGGAATGAAGTCTTCATCCACATCTTCTACATATTTTAATTGATGTGGATTGAACTCCTTCGAATCTTCGTTGAATTCTACCGAAGATAATGGTTGATACATATTTTAAGCAAATATTTTGCTATTTTTTAAACGGACCTCCTGTTTACAAACAATACGTAGTTCTTTTGGGAATGAAAAAAAAGCAATTGCTGTTGCATATCTCGTTAAAGTCGTTTGGGTGGCGGAACAATAATGTGCCGAAACCCGCATTACTGGGGACTCAAATTTTATGCTAGACACAATATGTAGAGACGCTGGTGAAATTGTGCAGCCCTAATGAGGAGAGTGGGGAACTGAAGAAGACTTCAATAAAAAATTGTATAGTTTTTCAAATTAAATTTTTGCTAAGAGATAAGTAAACATTACAACTGGTGTCTTATTTTCACGACACTCAAATGACACTCTCACTCAACTCAAATAGTAGTAACACTAATATAAAACATGGCATTAGACAGAGCTAAAAGTTCTAAAATTTCAATATCTATTTTTTATGTATTCTTTAGTAGATTGTTTCTGATACTTCAATATAATTATATGTGTTGCTTCTAGATTGGAGTTGGTCAATTGATGATATGTGTCAACTGCGTTTGCGCAGTCCAGTTGGGACCTCTAAGGACCTTTCAGTCCCTGTCGCGAATTTGCACAACCATTTTTTTCATCCCGAATTTATAGAATTTGTTCAGAATTGTTATATAATGTTAAAAAATATTAAAAAATATATGTATATATATTTCATAGCGTCCCGAATCCGAATTTCTAAATTTGGTAACCTTAGTTAAGGGCATTATTCCAATAAAATATATTTTAATTTAAATTTTAGCCCTCGGCTACAAAAATACGATGTTCTATCAGTGTCTAAATAAGTACTCTAATTTATTTTTCATCATATTTTTCTTAACCTGATATTTTAGGTATATCTTTGGACATTTTTCTTGTCCAAAATAATCCTTTAATTGCTTCTGTCAGCAATTTCTATACACTATCAACATTACTGTATTAGAATCAGAAGTGTTGCCCTGTATTCTCCCCGCATTCTCAAACACTCCGTTTTTATATTTCCCGAATTTCTTAGTAATAATACACTTGGTTCTCCTTTTATGCGGTAGATACGTTCCACAGGAAAACGCATAAAAATAAATCGCACAAAAAAAGACTAGACACACGTATACAAATGAAGGACACATTCCATAATTTTTTAAAACCGCATAAAACTAAATCAATGAGTTACAATATACAGAAAATCGCATAAAAAAGGGTTTATTAAATTTCAGAAAAATATAACATATTCCTTCTAAATTTATACGGGAAAATTTTACAAAAAAAATACTGAAAATTGGTATGAAAGTTAATCTTTCTTCACATTTTGTTCTTTCGAATTATCGTCGCTATATGAGAGTGTTCGGCATAATTTACGAACTGGTTTGAAATCACTTTCATCACTCAACTTCGCATGTTGATTTTTTCCCTTTGACAATATAATCAGTGATTAAACTTTGCGATGGCTTTGCTATTTTTTTTGTACAATTCTTGATATCCAGAAATCCAATTCTGAAGCTCGCGTTGAAACTTGAATGCTCATTCAGAATTATCAACTTTTTCGATGAAATGGTTTGCTAATTTACTAGAAAGTTGAAGAACTTCTCGAATTACACTTGCAGAGAGTGTGACTGGAATTTCATATTCTTCCGATTCATTTTCGTTTTCTTATTCTTCAACGGTATCAAGAGTTATACCAATGACATCATTGTCATTCATGACATTATCCTCAAATAATTCGTCTAAATCGTTTCGGGTATATATTTCAAAACCTTCCCCACCAATTTCATGTGCTAAAGAAATCATTTCAGCTAAAACTGTCAACGTTTGGTTAGTTTCTTTGAATTTTAACGTGTCAAAATGGCCTAAAATAGTTATTTAAGAAAATGCTTCTTGAAATAAAAACCGCACAACTTCAATAAAAAACAGTACGCATAAAAAGTGTATGTACTTTATGGTAGTGTTTCAACACTTCGCCAACTTCGTGATTCAATGCTATCCCTCATACATTTAGAAATTAATTGTGAACATTTATTTGTCTTTTTTCCAATATTCGGATGCTGCTAATAATTAGTACCGCCAATTTTTCAGTTTGCAATATTACCAATCGAGGAATTATTAAATATTTTCCTCAATATTAGTATTAGGCGGAAAGGCTAATGGTCGATAGTCCTTTGGTCAGCCTTTTCTTTATATTATTATTATTATGTTTGGTTATATTTAGAATTATATTTTGTATTTATAACTGGTCAAAAAATTATATTATATTTATTATTGGTACTATTTTCAAAAATGACTTACTGAATCTGCTAAAATTTATTAATTATTAATAACTTGCATGTGATTCCATGTTGTTATGCAGAACCATAAAACTATTTTCTTTTATTTCAACATCTTTATTGTTCAAATTGGGACAAAGGGTTCATGACAGATCTTTCTGCACTATAAAAATACTTGTTTTTAATTTACTGCAGCTAATTTGTTATTTATATTTATATTGTTTATAAAAATCATTTTAATTGGACAGAAACAATCAATAGCCCTATGGTCCGATAAAGATGTTTAAATAAATAAAAATAATTCAATCATAGAACTTTCATATATGATGAGTTTGACAATGATCTAAATAATACATTTTTCATTTCGTAGCTACGAGTTTCAATATAAATATTTATATACCTTGAATATCTATCAACAATAAAACACATTACAACTAGATAGTAAACTAATTAATTACTTATTACACAAATAAGTAATTCGAGAGTGTTAGTGATTTATTCTACTGTCAATATAAAACAAACAACCAACTTTTCGCATTTCAATTTTGCAAATACAAGGTGAAATAATTGAATTAATAATATAATATAATTTATTGGCCAGTCATTAAAACTAAATATAATTCTAAATATAACCAAACATTATATTAATAATAATAAAGAGGCCGGACAAAGGGCTATCGACCATTAGTCATTCCGCCAATGAATATTATATACAATGTAGAAATGTACAAGAAGGAGAAAAAAAAGTCATTATACAAAAAAGGCAGTCTCTGGGAAAGCGAAGGGACGAAACAATTGATTAATTAGTCTTTTTTTTATTATTTTGCATTAAAAAAATATTTCTAGAATTTTCGTCAGGAAATATCCTTCAAACTTCAAAATAAATAAGAATAGTTTTGATACATTAAATTGTTATTTTTTCTTAAATTACTCTATTCGAAGTTATATTAATAAATTGTAAAACATTAACAATTCAATAGTCCAACTAAATTATGTTATGTTCTATTTTCCTATTTTGTTAACTGATAAACTTTGGTAAATGTTGAAATTATTATTAATATAAATAAATACATATCGATGCTGTAATTATTATTACAATGATTATTATTATTAATTAGATATATTGTTATGTATGACCGATTATTGTTTATATCATCCGTTATTATTGTATTCATTATTAAGTACGCTCTCCTTAATGACGTAAATTACCATTTATGAAGATTCCATGCCCTAATTACCAGAAATTACATTCTTCCAAATTCTATAACGATTACAAATCTTTAATCACATAATAATTATAGGAGAATAATACTTCTATCTTATAAGGCTACACTTTAATAATATAATTTAGTCTTTGATTGACAGTCTTTTACAGTCTTAGTTGGGGTAGCTAACTTAAGAGAAGAATGTAACTCTTAGTTAATAAAACAGGAGATCAACATTTATATAGTTGACTTTTGCATAAAAATACTCATTTTAACAATAAACTACTTAGAATATTCGTGTTTGATAATCATAAACTCCTCAAAGACTCCACAACGACGTAACTACGAGATAATCCACGGTGTCCAGAGAATTCCATCCCTGGGACACAACTAAATATCAAAAAAATAATTTACTAACGATTTCCATTTTGCTGTCAAATTTGATTCATTTCCTAATAGAAGAAAAGATGAAGATGATTCACGCATGATTAAGAATGCCGGCTGAATTTACGCCGATTCACAATAACACCGGTTATGAATTCTATATTCTCCTTATTGTACACTGATTTTTGTTCCAGTGTTTATGGAATGGATTAATTTTACGCCGATTGGATTGGCGCCGGCTTTTCCCACAAAACTGAACTACGGCGTAAACCGTCCCCTGTATAATTTTCGTTGAATAAACGTTATACATAACTTAAGTATTTTTTTCGC
>JAFMTC010000036.1:46327-59027 GCA_018845635.1 Nicrophorus orbicollis | reverse complement strand
AAAACAAAGATAAAAATAAATCCAAAATATTCAACAAATTCTTGGACAGAAACGAATGCATTTTGGTCGATCTAGAAAGGATTCCCAAGATGTTTGCAGCAGATTCCATCGCATCTGATTTAGAAGGAGATAATTTTGTCTCGTTACAAGTAATATTCTGTATTACATTTTGGATTGATCGTTTTATTAATGTAAATAATTTTCAGATGAATGTATCTTCTTATATAACAAAAGTGCCCAATATTTCTACCTCGACGATGGAAAACGATTTTAAAAATCTATTGGTAAAACCAGAAACACCGAATTTTACGTTTATAGTGAAAGATGTGAATTTCCCTGTTCACAAATACATAATTGCTCTAGGAAGCGATAAATTAAAGAAAATGGTATCCGAATACAACGAATTTAAAATTGATTCGATCCATCCGAATATATTCGAACAGCTATTAATTTATTTGTACACGTATGATTGTGACTTATTACAAGTAGGAGCATGTCCTGTTAAAATATGTCCAACAATTAATTTTGCTGGTAAATCGGCATTCGAAGTATACAATAATCAACCAAAGGACATACAGAAAGTTGAAGAAACTGATCCAGTTAAGTTGCTCCAAGAGGCAGCCAAAACCTTAGGGGTAGATTCGTTGTATAATGAAATATGCAAATGTGTATATTCTAATGGAATGATTAAATATAAAAGTGGTAAATATTTTTCTCCAAGAGTACTTAAATTCAAAAGTGATGTTTTACCGCATTTGCACGATATTAATATTGAATGTAGTAATGGTAAAATTGTACCTGCTCATAAGTGCATATTAGAAGCCAGATCGGAATTCTTTAGGAACATGTTTTCTGCTCGCTGGAATGATGAAGTAAGTCTATTTCGAAATCAATTATTGTCTTCAATTAAATGCATATTCAATTTTAGAAATCGAATTGTAAACTGATTCTGCCGTTTGCCCATTCTACTGTAAATCGGTTACTGATTTATCTCTACACGGATAAGGTGAGCTTAGATAACGACGATTTAGACACTGTTTGCAATTTACTGGTGTTGGCTGAATATTTACTTCTGGACAGATTGTTAACAGTCTGCGAATTTGCTTTATCGAAGATGATAACTTTCAAGAACGTTTTAACCATTATTTCTTTGGCGCACACGTATAACGCGAATCAACTGAAAACTTGTTGCATGGAGTATATTTGCTTGAACCTCGCTCCATTATTAGAGTCGAGATTTATGGAAGAGATCGACGAAGCAATTTTAGTAGATTTAACGAACTTTTACGCAAAGTGGAATAGACACATGAGCCGCAGAGTTATAACTCCTTATTCTTTTAATACGAGCGATGAGGTAATAAAAGAAATACATAGTTCTCATCCTGTTAACATGGACTTTAACGATGAGATAATTGCGACACCTAAGATATCCCAAAGAAAACGAACAAAATCTCATAAATCAGGTAGTCAGAAGAAAACGGAATCGAAACAAGAGCCAGAGGAGGAAGTAACTGAATGTGTTGTGATCGAAAGCCCCGAGGAAAAAGCAAAAATGGTAACTCCACCTTCGGCGAGAATAAAAGCTATTTCCGCTGCCATGGAGAAAATTACGCTCGATGATGCTGAGGAAGAACACTTCGTCAATTTAACCAAAGGAGATTTTCCCGATCTCAATGAATCGTTCGAGAGTCCTGACGGAAGTAGTAAGATCAAATCCGAGCATCGACAGGCCAAACAGAAAGTGCAGAAAATCTCTCAGAAGATGAGGAAACGTTTATCGTCCGAGTGCTCATCGAAAGATTACGCCGTAACAGGAGGTTAAACCGTTGCAATATCTGCGTATCATAATTTATTAATAATTGATATTTTAGAGAGTCCCAAAAATCCGTGGAAAGTAATTGAACCGGTAAAAAGTCCGATTGGGTCACCCAACGCTAACACCAATATGAGTTCTATCATAACGGATGAAAAGAAGCAAAAAGAGAATTTGTCGAAAATTAAAAGCAAAAAGCTCATCCATACGCAGGTATAGGGGAACTTTTAAAATTGCGATTGGGTTTATTGACTGTTATTTTTTTTTCAGTTGGAAGATAAAGCCGTCGAAGAACTAGAGAAATTTTATAACGTTGATAATATTTCGGATGAAATCATCGAAGCGGGTAGGGTGGATATTGGTTCGGTGGCTGTACCTGTCTGGGTACAGAAATGAATAGATTTTTATTATTCTCATATTTTAATTCATTGATTTATTTTAATAGGCTTGTATTTTGAAATTATTGCATTAATAATATTTTCAATTTGCAACATATATTTATATATACATATTTATTAATTCTAAAAAAAATGTGAATTTGATTATTTGATACTTTATAAATAATAATAATAAACTTTATAAGCCACAAATGTGACCGAAATGCTATTGTTGTAATTGTTTCCACCATTATACTTTCTATTAAATCTGAAATACACAGTTTTGCACACTGCGAATGGCCGTTGTTTATTTAAGTGAAAACATAAATAAAGGACTTTATTTTTTAAGTAATAAATAATTTTCAAAATAATTTCAAGTAATTATTTAAATGTTATGTTTCAGTTGAAATTATAACTGAATCAGGACAAAACGGGACTATACCATAAGTTTAATTAGAAGTGCGTAGATAATAATTGATACACTCGTTAATGATCTTGTTAATAAACAATGTAATGAATGAAAAGAATTAATCTGAAGATAATTATTAAATTGAAACACGAATTGTAACAAAGTATTTGATGTGATCCCAGAGTCTACAAGGATTTCCAGAGCAACGTACTTGTGATAATTAAAATGTCGTCAACATTAAGATAGCTAGATTCATTTATAACTCAATGTATGGAACAATGTTATTAATTGTTCCAATAATTAAAAATATAAATATTACGCCAAAACAAGGGCACAGATGTTTACATATTTATTTTGTTCCATGATTTTTTTTTGATAGCAAGACGATGAATACGGACGACTCAAGAAACGTATAAAACCGACGTTCTGTAAATTAAAAACTTAAATTATCTTGATCTTTTAATTCTAACATGTGCACTTTGTTTCCAACAGTAAATAACAGAATTGACACAATTAAGATCGCAAGTTGAAAATCACTAATCTCGAGACGAGACGAATCACATTATTTTATTTGCTTTGTTGTTATTTGCTTTACTTATTAACGGCTATAAGAAGTTTCATTACAATTCTTTTAATTTTCCACGCACAGCTCAAAGTTTCCACATTGTTGTTATCGACGTAATACGCTGTACACAAATACACCAAATGCTATATTATTTAGTTTAAAGATAAAATTATAATAGTATTGTTTGCTGTAGTCATACAAAACAAATTCAATGTGATATATAACATTGCCATAGGTCTTTCTGCCCAATAAACATTATTAATCTATATTCTATTAATCCTTAATTAATCTTTATTTAATTTAGGGCTGAAAGACCTATAATCAATAGCCCTTTGCCCAACAGAATTTAATTTTTCCTTTTTTTATTTTTATTATTGACTTTTTCGTGAAATTGTTGCAATAAATTAAATTCAAATTCTTTATTTAATTAAATAATATTTTAAAACATATTCAGGCACGACTCGGGAGTATATTCCCTCATTTTCCATAATTTATATAAAAATATTTAAATAAAATACAACATTTTATACATTTGATATAAAAAATGTAATAATTTATATCACTCAGAATATGCGACAAAGTGCCTAAGTCTTTTCACCTAACATTATATATATATATATATTTTTTTTTAATGAATATTATTTCTACTGAATCCAAATTTTGGCCCAATTCTCATACTTATTTTAATACTAATTTTAATATAGAAATAAAAACCTTCCAGGACTTGTAACAGATATAGCTATTATTAGGAATATACGTAAAGTTATGTATAAATTTAGATATATTTCGGTTAAATTTTTATCGAGAATTAATTTTAGAGTTCCTTGCAGACCAACGTTGCATTTTAATAAAGGAGCACACACACATTCGGTTCTTAATAAAATATTGACAAATCTCAAGTTACAATCTTTCGTAAGATGTTCATCTTTTCATAAACCTTATATATCAAATTTTAAACTTTTTATATGTACTTCAAATGTGAGTCCAAAAAGAGATATCATTTTATTTGTTGTTTACTTTAATAACAATAATAATAAACTACTTGAATAACTTTTTTGTTTATATTTTTCAACATCTAATAATTAACATTGTAATTTTTCACTACTGTGCAGATTAGCAAAGAGTAAGTAAATCTGGGAAACAATAATAATATAAATTATTATTAAAATTGTTAATTCTATAAATACGAATTTACTAGAAAATTAAAACTTTCTGTAAGGCTCTCAAGTGTGTTTCGTATTATCTGTTGTTTAAATTAAGTTTGTATTATAAACTTTTTGAATAACAATTTTGTTTATATTTTTCAAAATCTAGTAATTAACATTGTAATTAATTGGTTCACTATTAGAGAAGAGCTTGTATGTAAGTGGGAAAGATTAATAACATAAGTTATTAATAAAAATGATAATTATATAAACAATACGATAAATACGAATTGATATTAATATTGTATAGAAAATTTTAAGTTTTTATATGACTTTCACATGAGATTCTAAAGGAGATATCGTTTTATATGACGATTAATTTAAGTTTTATAATAAATTATCTGAACAACTTTTTTTTCTGTACATGTTTCAAATTCTAGTAAATAGCATTGTAATTTGTAAAGAGCTTGTAAGTGGGAATCATTAACAACATTAGTGATTAATAAAAATGCTAATTATATAAACATTAAATAAATACTTGGAAGTCAGTTAGAAACTTTAGGCAATTATATTTTGTGTATGGTGTATTGTAATTCTTGACTTAGCGTGGAAATTGTAATTGTAATTACGCACACTATAGTAATATGTGGGTGATAAGAAGTTATAAATGGAAGAACCATAAAACCGAAACTGGTTTATACTATAAATAAACGGACGCGTCAATAATAATAATGATGGTATCAAGAAATCGAAATGGTAAAAATGGTTTCATGAATAGAAATCGTTTTATAATAGTGGAAGCGCTTTGTGCGTTGATTAATGACTCCGGAGAGCAAAAGATGAACACGACGGAGGCAGCAATCTGCAGCATCAATCCCATCGCACCGCACGCACCAACGTTCGCACTTTGAGCGGTGAGACGCGCATGCGCAACCGCCGACCGCACGCAAACTAACCTAATCTCGTCTCGAAGACGATTTGTTTACATCCTCCGGACTGGGGAAAAAAGCTGACCGTCGATGACTTTATCAGTTCATGAATTGCCGTAAAGAAAGTAGGTTACATTTACGCGCATTCGCTTTTCTTATGCAACACACGAATAATTTGCATTATACATAGTGTGGCAATGAGTGTTTATCGCGGACGCAGCACGACCGAGTTTTATTTGGCATCCCTACTCTACGATTCCATTGAAGATCAGGACTTTAGGTGAGTGCATTGCACCAGTAGTCATAAATCGCATTGCCGTTCGTTCAGTGCAGATATTGTATACATTTTTTGTTGTACTCGCAAAGAGTGATTACCACCGTTTGAATCACCCGGAACAGCTGTTTTAACTTATTCCCAGTGGCATTATAAAAATTACTTTCAAAATGTTTTTCAAAACCCTGATAAACATGTTTTAAACATTTATTTTTTGGATTGTTAACAATCTATTTCCGGAAGACACTTTGCAAGTTATTTTACTTCACTTATAATAAATATAATTTCAATCAGAAAATAATCTAATTATTAGACCAAGAATCAAAATGCTCATGAAAATTAATTTATTATTAAACATCATTATTGATGAAACCTATGACCAAACGACTGCAATCCTTTCGTACAATAAAAAAGTTAATAAGTTAGTTTTGAATATGAAAGAGAAACATTTATTAAAGTTGTATTCTTATAAAAATGTTCAGATTTTATATTAATATATATTGATAGAAAATGAAATAAAATCCAAATAAAAATGAACATATTAAAAATAATAATATAAAAAAGGGAATTGTACTTAATTTCAGCAAATGTATCTATAAATTCACCTACATTTGAAGGTTCTGATTCTTAAATATTTTATTATTGTTTTAAGCTATAAAGCTTCCTTCGATTTTAATTTTATTTAGTATTCAAATATAATTCAGTTTGTAAGGAACGAAGTTCAAGCGGTAGTAATAAACTTTTTTTTTATTAATGTAACGGCCCTATATCTACCACCTTTTTGGTCCTATATAAGCGTTCAGCGAACCAACACTTTTTCGCACCAGATTTTGTTAATTTTTATTGATGCGCAATTTCATTTCCTTTTTTTGGTACTCAGATTCATATTTCCTTTAATTGCTGTAACGTATATACAATTAAAATAATGTAAAAATAAATGATTGTAGAAATAACCAATCTAGGTAAGATTATCGTTTGTTTTTATGTGAACAAAGTAAATCTTTTTTATAACTCGGGACCATTTGATATACGAACATTTTCAAATAACACGAACGCAGGTGCAATCACGGCCTTATTTGTCAGTTATAGATAGAAAAGTTAGAACTGGTTGGTTGTATCGGTTTTTTTTATTAAACGGTTTTCATATTGTCACAAACAACGACTCAAATCAGTACAACTATAATTATCATGATCGTCCCCAAATTCTTCAGTAATTGCTATAATTGATGTTAGCTTTTGCAAAAGAAGAAAAAATCCTACTAAAATATATGTCTGAGAATAGACAAGTATCCGATAAACTTAGATTTTTGGAAATTACGGACTGATTTGAGACCAGATTGACTGGAGTAAATTATAATAGGGAATTAATTATATACGTTTTTTAAAAAATATTGTAAAAATTGATAAACATTGAAAATGTGACAAAAAAATATTTTATAACTGAACTGTGATCTTGTCTATCTTATATAAGTAATACCGAAACTTGTATAAAAGTCCCTACTGTAGATACAAATATCAGTAAGAATTTCCATAGCAAATATTGTCATTTTAATTATATCAAATATTTTCAAATTTTATTTGTATAAATGTTTACTTAAAGAAGTGCTCCTATTAGTAAGTTAATATTTGTTTTTACGAACACGAGGACAATATCACCAAATCAACAATGCTCTAATCAAGTGTCCTCGAATAAATTTCATTTATTTTTATTTTCACATCTTCATTGGTCAAAAGCTGGCTTCCGGAAAAAACTTTTTTTTAGACAAAATGACTTCGGTTTTTGATAAAAACTGATTTATCTATAATCATGTTGTTGTTTGATAAATAATCCCTACTGTAATATAATTAGGAATTTATGAAAAGTAGATAAAATTTACTTTAAAATGTATATTAAATAAGGATTAGGACTAGATAAATAACATTTTCGCAAAATAAAGAACTTATTAATAAGATTATAAATTAAAAATAAGTGTATTTAAATAAGTTGTAATTAATTATTTACTTAATCGGAAACTTATATGTTTATAAATTACATGGATGGTAACGAATAAGCAACAGAGAATACACATTATCACGAAATTTTTGTTATGTACGTAAAGAAAATGTAAGATTTTTTTGAAAAATGAAAACTTTATTTAATAGAGAGTTAAATTTTTTCATTTTGTTTTAGCGTGAAGATATTTTTCGCTAAAATTATTATTTCAATACAATTTAAGCAAATTCTATAAATATCAGTTTGCTGTTAGATTTTTGTTTATTATGTCTTAATTTTCTTAAAAAAAAAGATTGAGTCTACAGGCCGAGGAGCACGGGTTCGATTCCCGTTCACCGATCAAAAATAAAACACAAGGTTCATGTGATGCTAACATGAAGGATTAGTTGTAGATCTTGTGAACAGTCATCAAGGATTAGTTATCAATTGGCAACGGTTCTAAATGTTTTTCAATTACTTTTTTAGGAAGTTTTTTATTATCTTATAAAATCTGCCATGACAATTAATACAGTTATTATATTCATTTCATTTACGAAATAGATTTAGTCAAGAACTTTATAAATATACTCATAAAATCCTAAATATTTTATTTTGATTATCTAGTACAACTAGTGTGTATTTTGTGTAACTCCTGTTAATAATTTAAGTAACTTCTCTATAACAGCTATTTTTATTCTTGGAGTGATACAGCAATTAAATTTGTACTGTTGTTTAAATTTAATTATATAACTAACTTTTAAATAGGACTATGAATCAAAAATAATATATATAAAAAATAAACAAATCTTAATTTGATGAAATAATGTGTAAAGAGAATTCAAAGATTATTCCCTGATTATTCATATTCAAGTATTTATTCTATGAATATGAAAATAGTATTTGGGAAAAGTGGCTACTTTCTACCTTTTTTTTGTATTAAGAAATATTGAAACCTTCTTATAGTTCCAAAATTCAACATTAATTATCAACATTTTCTCCTCCAAAATTAGTTGCTTTATTAATGTAAATTATTTATGTTGTAAGTAATATCAAAGTTATAACGATTAATTAATAATTATTTCAAATATTTCATCTACGCCTTATTATACTATAACAGATATTTCATAATACACCCATACCTCGCTTTACGGCATAGATACGTTCCACAAAACTTGGCCGCAAAGCGAAAAGCCGTATAAGGAATCAATTATTGCGCTTGCGCAAGATTGGCAACATGTAGATATATTGACATGTAAAAAAAGTTTTTTTTGTCGAAATATTTTAGGCCGTAAATCGTGAGAACGTGCCTTAATTGAAGAGGGCCGAAATGCCGTATAAAGAGCGGCCATATAGCGAGGTATGGGTGCACACAATAATACTATGGTTTATTTTAAGAAGACGAACCGAAATTTTAATTTGTGTAGTAACGACTCTTATCGTACGGTTCCTCCCGGATAAATATACTCATAATCTCAATAATAAAATAAAGTGTAATTCTATTCCCAATTCTATTTTTAATCACACATTTCGTAATAATTTTTTTCTTCGTCTGAAATGCTCACCCATTTTTATACTACAAATATTATCATAATATTTATTTATTTAATTCCATTGATAATATAAACAATTAATTAATTTTAGATACAAATAACAAGTGTACAGATTAATGTTGTTCCATTTGTTAGCTTGAATGTTTGTCATACAAAAAAAAGTTTAATTTTTGATAATTTGCTTTGTGATAAGTTTTATTATTCGACTAATTGGCAAATGATATGAATCATCTTACATTATTGATGATAACTCTTATAAATATAATAATTCCGATATCAAAAGAGATTGACGGAAACTCATATAAGGGTGTATTGTGGTTTGGAGCGCAATTGGAACTTGTAGAGGTAACAGAAGGGTTCGATGATTACATTATAAAAGAATCTAATTGTCATTTGTTGAGAATTGAAGAAGAATTGGTTATAGTAATCGGGCTTAGATAAGATTGTTCCGTGTATTGCGGGGATCGGAGTTAATAGACGCTATTAATCCGTTCTATAAACGGAAACTAAAAAAGGCGCTTCTTATTCGAACTGATAATATTTATTAGTTAATGATAACTGATTATCGTGTTTTATTTATTTATATATTTATTCGTTTCATTGCATTTATTAATAAGGCGGTTCGAAGCAGATTTGTTTGCACTCCATCTACAAACTAATTGATTGGGTGGACTGAATTTAGAAATATTTTTCTAATGATTCCATTTTATCAGTTTTATAGACCGCTTGAACATATTACGCTTCTTCTACTGTTACGTTGAAGCAATGTTCTTCTTATTGAAATTTTATTATTCTATGTTATTGGTTAATATAAGATGATTAATATAATATAATTTATTGGAAAGTCATAAAAACAAAATATAATTCTAAATATAACCAAACAGAATAATAATAATAAAAGGAAAAGGCTCGCCAAAGGGCTATCGACCATTAGCTTTTCCGCCCTAATATGACGATTTTTTTATTCAGAAAATTGTGGGATTCTTGGAATATGTTATTTTAAAATGCTTATATTTAACTGACTAACAAATTTAATAAATTACAGTAATATATTGCTATTAAACGACCACATAATTTATACATATTTTACAAGTTAAATTCTCCAAGGAATAGCGAGGATCGCACAGAGCTTCTGCATCGTCTTAAGAGACGATTTGTCAATAATTTTAACGTCTGATTCTCGGGGAGTCATGTCTACGTGATGATGTTCGATATGGATGACTAGGATTGGGAATCTTTTACGAGTCCGATTTAGGGAACTTCTGGGTTTTCATCATGAAACGTGGATAGACACCCGTCTCTCCTTTGTCCGGTTGAATGGAACATATAGTCTCCAGCCGAATAAATTTGATCATTTTTGTATATTTCATTTGTAATAAATTGCGAAATGAAATTTTCAATAAACGATAAATAAAACGCTTCGATTATTTCGTTTTACACATAATATATTTAGTTTGTAGAATTGTCGAATTAAGATAGTTTAAAATATTTCTCAAAATCTAATGATATCTATTTGAAACTCGAATCTTACAAACTGTAAAATTATGAATTTGTGTACAATATCCTATAGAACATTCATGACTGAAAAATTGATTAACTCCAATCTTTCGGTATCAACAAGAATTGCGTTGCATCTTTACATAATGTTGATGGAGAAAATTCCTTAAGCTCAGGACAACGTATGTTCACAGTTCTATAGTATGGAAGTTATTACTGAAACTTAAGTGTCATCTCGGTCAAGATGATCATAACAAATAGGATGGATTTTCCAAATCTTATATAAAAAACTAAAATTTTAGAAAACAAACTACAATAACATTACGAGGTCAGTACCTTTGATATGTGCATACCTCGGTATCATTGAGATGTACAGATACATGACATACTAAAATATAAACGTTTTATTCGTAAATTTGTTTGTGTAATCATTCTAAATTAGAGGTAACCAAATTTGCCGCGAATCGTCTCGAACAAAAGACCTCGATTGCAGAGAGTTGTAATGATAATACCTTGAAAGTTATAAAAAAAAACAGGAAAAAAATAGAGACCTAAAGTGAAAAATATTACCTCTGATTTGTTGTTACTTGTTCATCGGTTTTAGTAATCGGTGGAAAGTTAGCGAACAAAGAGATACATACATAATATAGTAAAATTTCTTTTAATACGAAAATTTTATTCTATCTATTCTATTTCCGGTTTTTTGAATATCAATAAAAAAAAGTCTTGGAAAAGCATGTTTGATAACAATGTTTTTTTCCAATACTAATATCTATTAGTTTACAAGAAAACCGGTTTTCGAATATCATTAAAAAATAAACTTGGAAAATCAAGTCAGATATAACAGTGTATTTCCCAATTCTTATACATATTTATGAAAAAAATGTGCTAGAATTTAATTAAAATATATTATATTCATACTGTTGCTAACAAACCTATATAATCAAAAAGTAATTAGCGATGACGCCAAAATAATAACAACAATAAATATTATTAAATATTAGATATATCGTAATCTATTTTTGCTAATGATAATACGTGAGAGATGTGCGTTTGCACGTATTACATTCAGTATACAATTGCTTATATCCGTGAAGATCCTGCAATTGTATATGAAAATGTAACGAGTCATTGAAAAGCCAGCAGCATTTTCTACTTCTTTTATTTCAATAATATCAATGGAGTCTCGGGTACAAAAGGGCAGAGATAATAATATGAGCGACCTTGCACTTGTAAGCTTATAAGAGAAGAATGTAAATAATGATGAATGGATAGGAATTAGTTTAATTCGAAATCAATAAATATATGATGCTGTTCGTCAGCATTTCGTCAATTGAATAAAGAAGAATGATTGATAGTCTAATTTTGATTAAAGTTGTAAGAATTACATTAATATTGAAAGGTTTTTCGCATGAAGAAATTAGTTATAAATCAATAAATAGTAATTATTATTATTTAAAGTCGCCCTATTTTAATTTGTTTTTTTTAAATACATTATAAGATTCTGTATTGAAAAAATATATAAATCGAGAGACAAGATGCGTGACGTGTTCGTATCAATATTTCATCATTAGTTTGATTGATCTGTTTAAAATAAACATTAAGTGTTTTTCACAAGAATGATTCCCAGAAAGTCCAATCAGGTTTGCTCTGAAATGAAATGTTGCACAAAGAATAGCAGATAAATTCGCCTGATGTTTCTGTGTTTGTATTTTTATATCAGACAAATTAATAAATTAGTCAACCAAAATGTGAAATTAATTTCAAGATAAGCCTTTTTTATTTTGTCTTCCCGCTGCTGGTCTGCAGATAGGCGCCTATTATCTGGAATGCAATTCACATACGGTTATGTAATTCGGTTGTAGTTCCCGGATTCTAAAACTAATGCGCGCGATATGAAATAATAAATTCATGATAAATTGATCTTGAGCTTGCATCGATTTATATAACGTCAGCGCAATTAATTTATTGACTTTATTTTGCGCGCGTCAATCCGAGTTATAAATAATTAATTTATAATTGCAATACAATAATTGAATGATATCGTTATCGTCACCGATACTACTTTATGTTATAATAATGAAGAAATGTAAAGTTTGCCAAGCTGCAACAATATACTTCGGTTTTATTGTGAAAAGGCGGCGAAGCGTTGAATAAATATGAATAACG